>CM002531.2:20564783-20912283 GCA_000338895.3 Oryza meridionalis | reverse complement strand
TGCCAAGCTTTGAAGAACAAAATCTCTCTGGTGATAGAAGCCATTCGCTGGCTTCTTTTCCTTGGGAAACCAGTATCAACTTATTTGTTGTTTCTATATATTATTGTAATAACACTACCAAGCAATTACGGTAACATCACGATGGAATAATAGTAACGTGCAAGACATGGTGCAGTAAATTCACGATGAAATTGCAGTAACGTGTGACACAATAGTAACATCAACTCCGTCGAGCTGCATACACGATCTCTTCCATGCATTATAAAAGAAACCGATCTTCTTAAAAAACTAATCGTTTGAACAAAGCCATGCTTTATAGTGAGGAGAATGCACCAACCCTCCCCTAGTGGATACATGTGAAACTTATAGCCGTTAATACATCTTGCAGTAACGATATGATGTGAATGTAGTAACGTAAAACAAACAACAGTAAAAATAATGCTATAGCATTACTACTTATGGAGAGTTAGATTTTTTAAAAAAATCAATCTTAGAAATTTAATATCTCTCATATCATATACTACTTTTAAAAACCGTTTACACCATGATGTTAGAAAAAAAATGCTTATCAAAAGTAGATCCATGATGACTATATTATGACGGTATTTTAATTTTTTTACGGTAAGTAAGATGTGATGTTACTGCACGATAAACATCATGTTACTACGTCGTTTTGAGGCGAGAGTTGAGAAGAGTGGAGGTGGTGGGGAAAGTCTTAGGTTGGTTTGACCAAGGTGGGGGACCTTTGACTGAAGGTGGGGGGTGGGTTTTGCCCCCTGGAGGGAGGGGAGGTATAGAATAACTATTCTATACCCCGGGTGTATATATATATATATATATATAAATTTGTTAGGTGCTCCATGGTGCCCGGGCTCCATGATTCAAATTGAGTATATACTCAATTCAAATGAGTATGAAATTTTTTAAATGTTTAGGTATTAACATTAACTACTTTACTAACTAGTTCAAAACAAGTTTGAACTAAATTTAAACTTGTTTTTGTTAGATTTTGATTCTAGGTATATAGGATCCAAACATATAATTAGTTAGGTATGTAATCATGGATTGTGAAATAAAGTTAAATTTGAGTTGCTTTGTTGATAGCTATAGGTATGAATCGAATTCTTATAACTAGGTATATATTCACAATTTAAAAAATTTTGAAAAATTTTAGTGAATTTGTGTATTTTATACCATGGTGCTCGGGCACCAAGGTGCCCCATATGGGTGTCATATATATATATATACACATACATACTTATATTTATATTTATAAATTTGAGTTGCTTTGTTAATAGGTATAGGTATGAATCGAATTCTTATAACTAGGTATATACTCACAATTTAAAAAATTTTAGTGAATTTGTGTATTTTATACCATGGTGCTCGGGCACCAAGGTGCCCCATATGGGTGTCATATATATATATATATATATATATATATATATATATATATATATATATATATATATATATATATATATATATATATATATATATATATATATATATATATATATATATATATATATATATATATATATATATATATATATATATATAATATATATATACACTTATATTTATATTTATATTATATAAAAGTTGTTTATAAGATTCAAATAAATTTAAACTTAATTAAGTTAGTAATTGTTGGATATTTAATTAATCATGTCCTAATAAGTTTTCTCATTAGGTATGCGCTGAAAAATCTTTTCCATTGGAGAAAACGAACAGGGCCTTAGGGTGGATGGTAAACCCTTGTCGATACCATGTACGTACGTACTCTCTCCATCTAAAAAAAAGACAATCTAATATCAGAATCTGGACATAGAGTATGTCCAGATTCATTGTCACATCCTAGTACGAGGTTGGTTTGTTTCAGACGGAGAAAGTATGTATTTTGTTTGAAGTCAGGTGATAAACTGCAATAGCCTAATCCTCTCGTAGGAGCAAGTTTAATAGCGGACCAACTACTCCGTATAAATTTATACTATAGCTAACATATATAATAAATTAGTTTTATTGTTTTCTCACTTTATCTCACTATGAAATTAATATATCCATATTAAACCATGTGTAGAGCTAGCTATTACATAAAAATTCAACACCCTATATTTTTTTAATCTATCACCTCAATATAAGCTCATAATAATTGACTTATGACCCTCCTGTTTTCCCTACTCTAATGAGCCGTATGTGTACCTTTCATGGGAATGGGACACTGAACGTGCAGGCGGTATCACGGACATGTGGGCCCAAAGAAAGTGGGACCCACATGTTAATGTATAGAGGCTGCTTCCACTTGCGAGGAGCTGGTTTAAAATTATTTTCAACTTTCATTTTCCCCATCCCCCCTCTCTCTCTCTCCTGCCGTTAAGCCGTTTCTTTCTTGGCGGAAATTTTCGTCTTCCCGCCTTGGCACTGTTTGAAATCACATGAATTTCAAAGCTGCCCGCCCGCGCCAAAGCTCAATTTCAAACCAAATCAAAAGTCGCAAATTTTATGCCACGCTGAGAACGCCACTAACTCTCGAAAAACCAGACGCGACGTTTGACAACAACCCAATTTCCCAAGAGTTGTTGTTTCAAAAAAAAAATGTCCCAAGAGTTAAAAAATCAAGAAACATTTACCACGATTTATAGACAACGCATTCAAATCAACCTGGAAAATCTGAACACCCAGAGAGAATTTTTTTTCTTGACAAAAGTCACCGAAAAGATGACAGTATTTCATATAAATTAACACCAATTACAGAGCAACCAACTAATCCATTGTCTACGAAACAAGCACAATTAAAAACTAAATTAAGTAGGAGGCCTATGTCTAATCCAGCGGCGGAAGGAAGCATGTGTTCGTCAGAGCGAGGAATCTGTGTTCGTCTCTACTCGTCGTCGGCGGCGGCGGCCTTGGCGCTGGAGCCAGCCTTCTTGGGGAGGAGCAGGTTGTGGATGTTGGGCATGACGCCGCCGTTGGCGATGGTGACGGCGCCGAGCAGGCGCGACAGCTCCTCGTCGTTGCGCACGGCGAGCTGGATGTGCCTCGGCACGATCCGCGTCTTCTTGTTGTCCCGAGCCGCGTTCCCGGCGAGCTCAAGAACCTGCGAGAAGAATTCAAAAATCCCCAAACGAATTTCAGTCCGAGTTCATCCATCCAATCCGACCACGAATTCGAGAGCGAGAGTGCGTACCTCGGCGGCGAGGTACTCGAGGACGGCGGCGAGGTAGACGGGGGCGCCGGCGCCGACGCGCTCGGCGTACTTGCCGGCCTTGAGGAAGCGGGCGATCCTGCCGACGGGGAACTGGAGCCCCGCCTTGGAGCTCCGCGACGTGGCCTTCTTGGCGGCGCTCGAGCCGATCGCCTTGCCCCTACCGGCCATGGCTAAGCTAGAATTCCGTCGGCGAGGAAGCGGAGGCCGGAGACAACGCGGCGGCGGCGGCGGCGGCGGCGAGCGAGCGGTGGAGTGGAGTGGATTGGGTTGGGGTGGAAGAGAGACGGGAGTAATCCTATATAGGAGGAGGCAGCCAATGAGGAGAGAGTACGCGGATCGGTGACGTGGCAGGGGGGAGCGCGCTCGATCGTGGCCGTCGGATCGGATAGGGGGAGAGCTGTGGTGCGTCACGGTCGTATTTCGCGTGTCAGATTTCGCGCGTGTTTGCCATGTGATTGGTACGAGGGAATTGTGGTTAGCAGTTATGACGTCATGTATTTTCGACCAAACCAATCACTTTACTCTATATTCTCCCTCCGTCGGTCCGTCCCATTTTAAGTGCAGCAGTGAGTTTTCTATCTAACGTTTAACCATTTGTTTTATTTAAAATTTTTATAAAAGAAATTAGAAAATAAGTTACGTATAAAGTACTATCCATGTTATATCATCTAATAATAATAATAATAATAACATTTATCATAAAAAAATTTAAATAAGACAGAGAGTCAAACGTTGGACACGAAAACCCATAACTGCACTTAAAATAGGACAAAGAGAGTAGTAAGTTGTGTGTGGCTTTGTTATAAAAATGTAAGAGTAGTTTTTCAAAACTACATGTATTTTGATCAAATTATCGTGAAACTACATATTTAATGCAAGATTTATCACAAAGCTACATATTTTATGCCCAATATCATAGAACTACAGTTTTAATACTAGAGTCATCACAAAACTATAGATTTTACAATTTAAATCCTTACAACTGCATACTATTATGTTAAGAAGTTATAAATGTTGTAGAAGTACTGTACTTTGTGCAAAACATATAGTTATTACTAAATTTAGTGATCTTTCATCTTAAATATGTAGATATTTGATAAATTCGGTCATAAATCTATAGTTCTGTGATACACCACTTTAAATATATTGTTCTGTAATAGTTTGATCAAAATATATGTAATATATAAAATTTACTCAAAATGTAATTATCAAGGTGAAAAACTTCAGTTATACAAAAAATTAAGGGGCCAAAATTCCAAATTTTGAAACCAAAATTTAAAATTTTCTAAACCAAAATTTAAAATTTTCTAGTGAATTGCAATCAAATTTGATGAAATTTTAGAAGGGGAAATTACAAGGATCACCATTTTTCCTATCTTCCACTCATAAACAAAATTTTTATTTTTTAAAAAAAAATTCAACTTCAACCTACTTTAAATTTCCTTGGAAAGAGTAGAGTGAAACTATCCTTTAATATTTTGTAAAATTTAGCTAAAACTATTTATCAACTTTCATATTAGAATTTCTAAATCTTGGGTCAACTAATTACTATATCACTTTCAATTTTCTTGTTGAAATTTGTTCACATGACAATTATGCTTTTTAAGCAAGCACTTACTTATGGCCAACGAGTACAATGTAGTCAGCTTAAAACAATCAACTCATAGGCTTTAGTTCGGCAGCAAGGGTTCCAACCCATCTCCCTCGCGTTCCACGCGCACATTTTTCAAACTATTAAATGATGTGTTTTTTTGCAAAAAGTTTCTATACGAAAGTTGCTTAAAAATCATATTGATCTATTTTTGAAAAAAATTAGCAAATACTTAATTAATCACGCGCTAATGGATCGCTCCGTTTTCTGTGCGCTGGAGATATGTTCCCAACTGGCTGCAACGAACACATCAACAAATGGAATGGGAATAGAGCAATCAAAAGAAAAGGAGTAAATTGTGGTTTGGGACTAATATTTTTACCAAACTTTCACTAAGACTACCCATATATAATATTTTCGTTGAAAGCCATGTATATTTGTCCCCTTTTTTTTACTATTATATATTTATCCCCTTTTGCACTTTGGACCATCCTCTCCATCTATCTCTTCTCCACCTCTGGTTCCCTACCACCACCATTCGTACCTTGATTGACAAGGTGTCTGTGTGCTCCATTTCTCTTGAACCGCGAGCTTCTCCCTCCCAATCCCATTTCTCCATCATGCCTCTTAGCACCTCAACCACAAACGCCGCTGAATCAAGCGAAAATGGGGGAGGAGGAGGTCAAGCTTGGGAGCCACGAGGGCATAGGCGAAGATGGAGAACGAGCTCATGGTCTTGATGATGCTCGAGCTTCTAGTATTGCAAGTGAATATCGAGTTTAGGGTCTTGTCGTTGCCGTCGATCTCCCTCTCCTCATGGAGTAGAGCTGGAGGGCAAAGGAGTGCGACGGCATCAGCAAGCCCATGAAGATGTAAAAGCAGGGTAGTGGCAATCGTCCCCAACTCTGGTCAGTTAGATATAGGAAAAAGGATGGCATCAGTCGTCTTATGGAGGAGCAAGAGAAGGATGGTGGTAGTTTTTCCTTACTTAGGACACCGATATTCAGAATGAAGCTGAGGTAACAAGGCAAAAATGGGCTTGTTGAGGTCCTCATTGTTGAGATTGAGCTCCCCACCATTGTCTTCCTACAAGGAAGAGATTGAGCTCAAGCTTGAGGGCACCAGAGGCAAATGTTGAGCTTGAGCTCTGGGGAGGTCGCAAACCAGCAATAACAGTGGGGGCAGTGGAGAACATGAGGTGGAAAAGAGAGAGATGGTGTGAGGGTGGTCTAAAGTGCAAAATAGGTAAAATACTTGACTTGAAGTTTCACATCAGGGCATCCACAATGTTGCATGCAAAACAACCTTAAGGAATAAAATAGTATATTTTTTTTTTTATCTTTATGCATTGGGAGAGGAAGAAAAGTGAAAAAAATGGCTATGGCCAACCTTAAGCTTAAGGCTAGATCATAAGAAATAAAAAATAGTTCGTACCTTTTGCACCATGCATGATTCTCTTTCATTCATGTTGAATAGAATTTTTTAATGAGTGGGTCCCAGCTTAAGATCAAGAAAAAGCTATATACATTATAGCATGTGCTATATATACGAAGGAACATAAGAATGTGGGTCCCATTTCATTGCTATGGTGACTTTAAACATTAAGGATGCCTCGAGAGTAGTTCGAAGGTGAAACTTAGGTAAAAAAATATTTGGCCCAACGATTAATTATTATAAAAAAACAAAGACATGAAGGAAAAAGGCAAAACTCATATGCATGAAAAAGGCAAAACTCATATGCATGAAAGAGGATGAAGCGAAGACTTGGGGGGCACAAGGAACTTTCTCGAGAAAGTACTCCCTCCATTTAAATTTACTTGTTATTCTATTTTTTCTTTTGAAGTACTTAGACTGTGTTCGCTCCAGCGTGTTCCCAAACGGAACAATGCGCACAGAAAAAGGAATGGTCCATTAGCGCGTGAATAATTAAGTATTAGCTTTTTTTAAAAAAAATGGATCAATATGATATTTTAAGTAACTTTCGTATAGAATTTTTTTTTGCAAAAATACACTATTTAGCAGTTTGAAAAAAGTGCGCGCGGAAAAACAAAGGATATGAGTTGGGAAACCTAGGTAAGAACACAGCCTTATTGTCTTCACATTCAGAAAAACTTTTAGCGGTATCTTTCAATTCCTATCGTTTATGAATGCAGGCATACTAATAATACTATCACTACTAACTACAAGGAAAATATATTCACATTTAAATTTAATGAAACTAATTTGGTGTCGTAAGTATTGCTAATTTTTTATAAACTTGATTAAATCTAAAAACTTCGAAAAAAAGCCAAACGACTTATAATATGAAACGAAAAAAGTATTAACTATCATGGGCCTAATGATGTTCCAAACTACGCTTGGGCAGTAGTAGCTAACTTGCCCCATTCACATCAAATCAATGGGCTTATTTCAACATGCTAAGTTGGGCCCGATCTGCTCGCCGGCCGGCCGGCCGTCGCCGGCGCCATTGACGACGTCTCTCTTCCTCGCCGCCGCTCGCTCGCTGCCTTCCAAACCCGCCGCCTCAGTTCTTTCACCTCACCACCCGACGACGTCGTCGTCGTCGTCGTCCACGATGCTGTGCGTGTGCATGCCAGCTGCGCGCATGGCGATCAATCGAGCTGGACAAAAACCGAGCTCTTCCAAATGGAGAATCCTAAGCTCTCTCGCCGCCGCGCGCGCCCATAAATCCCTTACCCAGCACAGCATCCTCCGCCTTCCTCGCGCGCTCTCGCTTCGCCATGGCGTCGTCCGGGCGACGCCGCGCCGTCCTGCTGGTGGTGGTGGTGGTGGTGCTCGTCGCGGGCGCGGTGGCGGCGGCGGACATGGCGGGCGACCGCGCGGCGCTGCTGGCGCTGCGGGACGCGGTGGGGGGGCGGCACCTGCCGTGGGACCCCTCCGCGCCCACGCCGTGCGGCGGCGCGTGGCGCGGCGTCGGGTGCTCCGCCGCCGGCGACCGCGTCACCGAGCTCCGGCTCCCCGGGAAGAGCCTGAGAGGAGCGGTGCCCGTGGGCACGGTCGGCAACCTCACCGCGCTGCGGACGCTGTCGCTCCGGATGAACGCGATCTCCGGCGGGATCCCCGCGGACATCGGCGGCTGTGTCCAGCTCCGGTCGCTGAACCTCTCCGGGAACCGCCTCGCCGGCGGGTTGCCGGAGGGGCTCTTCTCGCTGGCGCTGCTCGAGAAGGTGGACCTCTCCGGGAACCGCCTCACCGGCGGCGTCTCGCCGGAGTTCAGCCGGCTCGCGAGCCTGACCACGCTGAACCTCGACCGCAACGGCTTCAATGGCACGCTCCCCGGTAACCTGACGCTGCCGAAGCTCGCGCGGTTCAACGTGTCGTACAATGGCGAGCTCGGTGGCGCCGTGCCGGCGTCGCTCGCGGCGATGCCGGCGAGCGCCTTCCTCGGCACCGCGCTCTGCGGCGCCCCGCTCGCCCCGTGCGCCAACCCCTCGCCGACGCCGCCGCCGCCGTCGCCGACCGGGGACAGCAAGGGCGGCGGGAAGCTCTCCCGTGGCGTGATCATCGGCATCGTCCTCGGCGGCGTCGCCGTGCTCGTCGTCGCGCTCACCGTGGGGTTCTTGGCGTGCTTCCGGCGCCGGGCAACGGCGCCACGGAGTCGGAGCACCACCGCCGCGGCGGCCGCCCACGACGTGGCGGAGCCCATCACGGTGACCGTGGCGAGGACGGACATGGACGCCGCCGTCAAGCAGTCGCACTCGCCGCCGCCGCCGCCGCCGCCGGGCGAAGGTAACAACAAGCTGGTGTTCGTCGGCGGCGCGCCGGAGCGGCCGTACGACCTGGACGCGCTGCTGCGCGCGTCGGCCGAGGTGGTCGGCAAGGGCGCCGCGGGGACGACGTACCGCGCGACGCTCGACGGCGGCGAGCCGGTGCTCGCCGTCAAGCGGCTGCGCGAGGTGAGCCTCTCGGAGCGCGAGTTCCGGGACCGCGTCGCGGCCATCGGCGCCGTCCGCCACGACAGCCTGCCGCGCCTCCTCGCCTACTTCTACAGCAGGGAGGAGAAGCTCCTCGTCTACGACTTCGTCGGCGCCGGCAGCCTCGCCGCCCTCCTCCACGGTTCGTTCATCACAGTCGTCTTCTCCATGGACGTTGGTGCTTTTTTTTTAAAAAAAAAAAGTAAATGAAAAGAATCCCAGCTTTTGCTTTGAAGAAACTGTAAACATTTACTATTTCTGTCCTAAAATATTAAGTATTTTAACTATATAGCTACTTAAATAAAATACAGTATATTTTAGGAAAAAAAAGCATTATATAGTTCACTCAATACATAGTACATAACTAGAAAATAACGAAACAATAACTAATAACCCCAACACAAAATAGAGAAAAATAAATTTATTTAAGTTTATTTGTAAATCTTCACCCGAAGTTGATAAATATCCACGGTCTTTAGGTTTCGACAAGCGGTATGTATTAGTTTCTTGTTCTCGTCACATTTTCATAGTTGTGTTCAGAATCAGACACGGTACATTATCCTGAATAATAACTTCATATAAGATTAAGATTGAGTTAATTTCACTTTGGGCCATATTTTATTATCAAAGTTTTATTTTTGACCACTCTTTGTCCAATCTTTTCACTTTAAACTATGTATTTTTACCTTTGTTGCACAAAGAGCCGCCCAAAACACATCTTCAGCACTTGAATGACTTCAAGCAAATTGTTAACGACATGTCGATAAACTTTCATACATATATGTTTGACATACTTTTGTCAAAGAGACAATAGATATGATTAGCGAATAGAGTTAGGGTAGTCCATTATGCAATAATGATAAGGTAACCTAGTTCAAAGTGAAAAGATTAGGTATAGGATGATTCAAAGTAAAACTTTGGTAATAAAACATGGCTCAAAGTGCAATTCACTCTGTAGGATTTGATTGATGTTTACGTAGGCAACGGCGAGAAGCTGGACTTCGCGGCGCGGGCGCGCATCGCGCTGGCGGTGGCGCGCGGCGTGGCGTTCATCCACCGCGGGGGGGCAAGGTCGTCGCACGGCGACATCAAGTCGTCCAACGTCGTCGTCACCGCGACACGGGACGCCGCCTACGTCACCGACTACGGGCTGTCCCAGCTCGTCGGCGGCGCGGCGGCGCCGCCGCCGCCGAAGCGGGGCGCGGGCGCGGGGTACCGCGCGCCGGAGGTGGTCGACGCGCGGCGCGTGTCGCAGAGCGCCGACGTGTACAGCTTCGGCGTGCTGCTGCTCGAGCTGCTCAGCGGCCGGCCGCCGCTCGACGCGGCGCCGGACGGCGGCGGCGTGGACCTGCCGCGGTGGATGCGGTCGGTGGTGCAGGAGGAGTGGACGTCGGAGGTGTTCGACGCCGCGATCGGCAACGAGGCGCGCGCCGAGGGGGAGATGATGCGGCTGCTGCAGCTGGGCATGGAGTGCACCGAGCACCACCCCGACCGGCGGCCGGCCATGGCCGAGGTGGAGGCGCGGATCGAGCGCATCGCCGAGGACGCGTGCCGGAACGCCTCCGGCAGCACGGACGGCAGCCGGAGCATGTCGGCGTGACCGGCGGCGAGCCGGCCGGCGTCCTTGTTATTGTTCCATTTCCTCTACTGTTCCTGGCTGCCGATTCTGCAGTGTCATAAGCTCACACACTGTTGATGTTGAATTGAATTGTTTATTTCATTATTCTCAAATTCCCTGAGATTCCTTCTCAACATGTGAATGCAATAAAGTTGGTGATAGAAATTCAATCAAGTTCGGCAGTGAAGAGGTAAAAGAAATAACTGGCAATCTCAACATTAGTTTGATAAAATCTTAGCTTGATGGCACTATGCTGAAACTTATACTAGCATATACTGTTAACAGTTTTAACACCCACTACATTTCATACCATCAGCTTCAACTTTCAACACCTCATTTCAGTGCAACAGCTGAACTATGGGCTTACCAAACTCACTCTAACTCCCAACTCAAGACAAATGCATCAAAACCTGCATTCGTCAGAAGCATCACAACTACCATAGTTTTGAGAGTTCACCTGGGACCAAAAACAGGCTACACCTTAAGTTAATGCATTTCTGATATCATTTTGCTACAATTCCTCGACTTGGATTGAAAAACCACATGGACAGCGTTTCGTCCTCACAAACGTCTCTTCGTCGAAGCTCTGATCTTCCTCTGGATACTCATGCTCATGGTCATGGACAGGAAAAGGAGAATCAAATGGTCGGTCCGCCTGTAGTCTGCTTGAGCGAGTCTTCGTTTCCGAGCTTCGACTTTCGTGTGTGCCTTTCTGCCGACTAACATCTTGGGATGGCCCTTCTGGTCCGTGCTCTGATGAGGGTGCTTTGTAAGAGTCCTTCAACCGCTGTGTGGTTACGACGGAACACAGCAGCTGATACCACCTAATAAGAGCCTGAACTTCCTCCTGCTTCCTCTCCTCGGCTTGTCTCCGTTCCTCTTGTTCTGCATATGCCTGGCAGAAAGCGTAGGAGTCAGTTAGACCAACTATAGAGCTAGCTTTGTATGGTACCTGATGAAACAAGGAGAATTAGCTTTGGCCCTAGGCCTACATGACAGTGACACATCGATGTTATTTTCTAACTCGAGTGATTAGTGTTACTGAGCAATTTTCCCTGTTAGTTCTTGTTACGCAAGAGAGTACAGGAACCTAGAGACTAATACCATCACTACCTCTAGCATATACATGAATATAACAATTCTACTCTTGATCATTACACTACTTTCCATAACATTGAGTGCATTATAATGAGACATGCTCAGCAATGAGTTAAGCGCTATTATGAAACATGCTTATGCAAATACCTTTTTTTTTCTCGAAAACGCAAGAGAACTGCATTTCATTTCATTAAGGGGAAGAAAACAAAATAAAAATATTTACAAAGTGTGCAAATACCTTTCAAGCACACACTTTTGACTAAGGTGCTAACAGGTTTGGGCTAATTTGTGATTGTTAAAGATTGTTAATAATTTTACCTAATTAAACATCCACATCAGATTGCATAAAGGATCCGACTAAAATTGTAGACAGCAGGATGAATGGGACAAGAATTTTGAAAAATAAATCAAGTACTCAGCATACCTCTAAGATAGTATTTTTGAATTCGGAACAGACAACAATTCCATCAAAAACTGGAAGGCACCGGGCGTTTCGATAATCAAATCCAACCATGGCTGGGGCAAAATCAATTCCAAGTATCTTTGCGACCTGGAATATTCTTGGTAACCTCAGGTGTACAGTACCAGGCGGAAGACATTTCTCTGACCACACATCAACTTGACCACGCTCATTCTTGGACATATTTTAGCATTTAATCAGTATGGAACACCACAAAATAAGCACTGATAGTTACCTAATGAAAATCAGTAGTCATAATTAAGGAGGTCTACCTTTGGTACAATACCATTTACTGCATGTGGAAGTTGCAGCGGTTCCAGCTGCCATTTACCATATAGTTCCATGGTTGGCTTAAGCCCATCTTCATTACTATTAGATTGAATTGACTGAGAATTGGAAGTCCTCTTTGGCCGCGTCACGACCTGTGTACAGAAAAATGGTTACTTCACATGAAGACAGAAAAAAACTGCTAGCTCTGTGATTCTATTATGAACCTTTGCAGGCAACTCATTTTCTCTGACTTGCAGACCCTCCCGCAACCATCCATGTCTTGATTGCAGTGTCTGAACACAAGATCTAGGATAAACAGGATTCCCTTTACAGAAGCCAAGCACTGGGCCTTTGGGGTGAAGAACTTGGTTCTTGTGAAGCCACTTCTCAAGGGCATATAGATGATGGTCTTTGTAGGCCTAAGTGGTTATGGTTACATAAATAATTAGAAAAGCCAACAGGCAGCCTTTGAAAGAAGCAAAAGGCATAACTAGAAGTTAATCAATATCGTAAACTCAGTAAGTGCATTGCCTGTTGATTGGTAGGAAGAGGCTCTGTTAAGGCCCTGGTCTGAAGTTCCATTTCTTCAGTGTTGTTCGTTGCTGCCAATTCAAGACGCTCTAGGGGTGCCAAAACACTTTTCCACCACTCAGGATTCACTCTCCCCTGAACAATTCTGTGCCACTGCAGGCAATACCTAGGAAAATATAGAACACAGTTCTCAAACCAGTTCTTTTACAAATTTCCAAAAGCAAAGAATATATCCTCATGATTCTATATAGCTACTAAGTTAGGATTATGAAAGAGGTAAACCTTCTGGTCACATCTTTAGCACCATTTCCAGCAAAGGCAACAACATATCTCAAAGGCTTCCTGCAAACAGCGGAAGCAGCTTCTACTTTTTGTTCACCATCAATAATATCATTTGCAACATCAACATGGACCCATCTTCCGGACGATGCCTCGCCACCACAAAATACCTCAGCCCAAAATAACGGTGCTCTATTCCTCGACCAAACCACGCTCGAGTTGCTTGAGGCTTCTGCACTTTTTCGTAACTTCTTCAATGGTGGAGTTGAATTTAGTAAGCTATCAGTTGACTGATTTAATTGAGTTGCTAGCTTGTTGTCTTGACTTTTAGCTGCAGATGCTAAAAGAGCCATTTCCAGCTGCAACTCAAATTCCAAATCCCCTTTTCGTCTTGGTACTTCAGCATTACTGGAGGTGGAAGGATATTGGCTGCTGGATGAGCTATCTTTTGATAGTGATGCAGAGCTATCTCTCTGATTTGCCTTGCACTTCGACAATTTTTTAGACAAACTTTTCCTGCAGCCTTGAACTTTGTCTTGTTTTGGAGTTGTATTGATGCTACCTTCAGTATTGTTTTGTGACAGGACAGGTGAAAGGTTATTATACTCATTATGGCCTGCAACAAAAGAACTAGATGGCAACGCCTTTGTACAAAGCCTAGGTTCATCCTGATTTGATGTCCCCATTGATTTAGTGTCAGGCTTGAGACCAGCAACATCCAGATTCGCAACAAACCTAGAAGGGAAGCTATACTTAGAATTGGTTCAGAAGGTTATCGAACAAAACCACAGGACAACATAATGAACCTTTATATGCGCTTTTACTAACTATAATAGATGGTCTTACAATTGAAATTTCCTTGATCTTTATGGGAAGTTCGATAGGAAGAAAAAAAAAATAAATCAGTCCGGGGAGGAGTAATATCAACTATTCTAACCCAAGCACCCGAGGATTTTATCAAACTGTAGTTTATTGAAAGTTAGTTAAGAGTCCATTCTACTGAACCACTCCTTTAGAATATGACAAATTCTTTTTTTTTATCAGAACAAAGAAAAAGAAGAAATCTATTCTCTGGAAGAGATCAGAAAATCCAGTTTTCACCACGGAATTAAGCATATAATACGTATCATGGAAACTGTTTACTATAATTATAAACCTGCGTGGAACAAAAGCAAACAGCATTCGACGAGAATGGATTGCAAAATGATTTATGGATTTTTATGCTAACGTTCTGGAATGGTTGGAATCAATCATAAAACTAATTACAGAGTGAAATCCATACCTAGCTGTTAAGTTGAGAGCCCTAAACAATGCCACTGAAAGTGCACAAACCTGCATTGCAAACGAATTATTTGGCAGCTTTAAACAGAAATAGCGTCTTGTTTTACAAAAGAGGAGATTTTTTATTTGCCATTGAAAGACTGAAAGTTGACATTATACCTTATATGCCATAGGAAAAGTTCTCCCTTCATAGCTACTCCTTCAGAGTTTTGTTACCTTATTTGCCACTTGACAGTCCTGTATAAGTTTGCTGTTAAGTGGTCCACAAAAAAAAGACAGTTCTGCATCTTCTCCAGCCAAAAAGGAGTCAAGGTAGTCATGGTCACTCCAGGTGCACTGGCTCCATCCTCCTTCCATTGTGACATCAAGGAACCTCTCCATCATTATCTTCCCCATTGAGAACCGGAGCACCAGGGGTCCAAGAACAATTTCAGCAGTGTAAAGATGTGTTCCCATACCCATATTTCTTTACCCTAAAGCAATCTTTTTACCATATTTGTTTCAGAGCATTTCCTCACTGGAATTGCAAAAGGATAGTTGATTCCCACTGACAATTACACAGTACTCCTCATGATGCATTCTACCTCGTATGCTTATTGGTTTCAATGTTTGTGCACTGAAACCTGTTCACGCCATGAGAAAGCACACCTGCACCATGCGTTTGATGGCCCTAGGACTGATCAGCTTGTTAATGCATCCCTATTCTCCCTCGTTCCAAGGTGAGAAGACTGGTCGACCGTCGACCTGTGAATGTATCTCTTGCTTTCCTTTGGTAGTGTTACTGCATGGTGCGTAACTCATGACCACTATAGGCAAGAGTCATGTCGGTAGGCCTTTGGTGTTTTGTGCACAGTTACTGATGGAACACTCTATGCCACCAACTTGGCATGCGCATACCGAGCTGCTGGAGTCTCTTGTCTTTCTATTTTGGCCCCAAAAAGAAAAAAAAAACTGACAGTATTTTATATGTTGGTGGCAACCTTACCTAAAAGGGCAGACGGCAATAGAAAATAACAGAACAATATTTAGGGGTGACAATGAAGGGAGACCAAGTTTCCTGACGTACATAACCAATGGTGTCAACTTTCAGTGGCAACTAAAGATTGTTTTTTTTTTTTCCAAAAGAAATGAAGTAGACATTGACAATCCATATCAAATCTCAGATGGAAAACATATTTTGGGGCATTGAAATATGACAACTCTTATTCACTTTTTAGGTTTTCCAAATCTGAGAAGCATGAATAAGAAAAATAAGTTTGCTGAAATAAAGACAGCAGATTTGTTTCACAGCATAATCTTCAGGGAGAAGATGATACCTCTTCAGCAGTGCCTACATAACTTTGAAGAGCAAATGCCAAATTTGATTTAAAAGACCCCCTGTCGTCGGATTGTGCAATTACACTGAAAGTGTTGTGGAACTGCAGACAAATAAATGCAAATTAAAAGATTTCATCTAAAAACTACTATTTCATAAAACTTCACATTTTTAGTCAATAAAATAATATATGAAGGGGACTTACCCAGCTCACAAGACTACGCAGTTCATTAGCTTTCAGAATTGGAGTGTCTACAGAATTCCGTAGTACATGTTGTGGTAAAACAGAGAGAATTGAAGCCTGGAAAGAACATTTCAAAGAATATTGACACAATTCTGTTTGAAACACACCTCTGTTTTAACCACTATGATTCATAAATCATAATGCCACTTCATCATTTTGGAACATGAGAAATACAGAATCTGGTGTAAATGAAATAATGAATACCACTGTAATGCTCGCACCTGAATAAGAGGATCATCGCAAGCCTTGTCAATTACCCTACCCCTTGCTAGTAGGCAAAGCAAATGGACCCTGTGCACGAGTTCAGCCAACTCCTGGATAATCAGAGATAACACTAACAGGTCAAAATTCGAAGATAACAAAGATATTTAAAGCACACAAGAAAGGAAAAGGCAGTGACTCTTTTAGATATGGTTCAAAGCTTGTGACGAAACTCCTGAGCATTACATACAACTTGGCAAAAGAGCTGGCGCCAGGAAACTCTTGGAAGGCAAATAGAAATTAAAAAAAAAGATTTCTCAAGGATAAAATTATAGACTTATAGTAACAGGTTATAAGCTTAATGCAAATGTTTATGAGCTCATTCATGTCAGACATCTTAACTGAAAATTTCTTTCTCATGAAATATTTTACCTTTTCTTCAGCAGTAAGCCTCCGAGCGGTCTTCTTTTCAGTGGAAGAGGGTAGATCAGTGAACTCAACAGTGACTGTCTCTCCAAGCTCATGGGAATAACACTCATCGTGTTCTGCCGAGAAAACAATCCCTTCTTCCCAGTCCATATCAGCTGCATCTGGATCTTCTTCCTCCAAACTGTTCTTTTCAGAGCCATCCCTACCGCACCTCGTCATCCCGGCATCGTCAGAACCCTCTGCGTGGACCTTAACGTTTTTACCTTTATCCTCCAATGCCGATTCCATTTCCACCTTAAGAGACAATAGCAGTTGAGCCCTATCAGCTAGGAGCAATACTCAAAATCCACCTACATCATTAAATCTTCAGATTCCTAAGCCAGAACCTATCCATGATTCAACACATCGAGTCCGTTTATTTTCTGTCTTTAAATCAATGCATTCTATAGTAATTATTTGGCATCCTTTTGACATATGTTTCCGACTCAATTGCACTCCTTAAGAGTGCAAAACATAGACTTGAAGAAATAATAAGGACCCAAAGCCTTTTGATCACTTTTACTGACTTTGAAGTCATACAATGTGAACATATGTCGAACAATCGTGCATAACGACAAGGAACATTTAGAGCCCGAAGTTCCTGAACAAGCCACAGAAGGTAAAATAGTTCCCGACTTGTCGCGATGAGGAAATCAAGCACAGCCTTTAGTCCTTCACCAACACCGATTCAATTTAATTTACCTTGGCGGGCGATTTCCCTTTCCCCGCGGCCAGCGAAGCCCTCCGGCGACGGCGAGGCGTGCCACCGCCCATCGCAACGTCCCCTCCTCCGCTTGCCCCTGCGTGACGAACAAACACCAGGTTTCAGTTGGGAAGATGACGGAGGCGGGATTCGTGGGAACGGGATGGGGGGGGGGGGGGGGGGTTCGGCGGCAAGGCGGACGGGCGGCTGGAGACGAACCGGGAGGCGGGGTTTCGTCGGCGGCGGCGGCGTCGTGGTGGTGGCCGCCGCGCTGGCTCCTGGTCCGCATTATATACCTGGGGTGTTAAGCACACAGGCAAAGCTGCAGCAGCAGCAGCAGCAGCAGCGATCCTCGTGGCTTGATCGTCGCGATTCCCGGCGAAGATTTGGGAGAGGGAGGCGGCGGCGGCGGCGTTAGGTTTCGGGGGAGGAAGGGGAAGAGAGAGAGAGAGGGAGAGAGACGGCGCAGCGCGGCGCGGCGCCACGATGCGACGAGACTGGTGGTGGTGGTCTGGTTTCGCGCGCCGGGAGAGGCGAGGGCGGGGCCCACATGTAAGTGGTTTTTGGCATAGGCGTGGGGCCCACTTGGCCGCTGGGTTATTATTATTATTATTATTATTATTATTATTATTATTATTATTATTATTATTATTTTTGCTATTTTTTCTCTCTGTGAAAGGGTAACCCACACCACACTCACACCACAACACACGCCTAGGTTAATTAGGACGTGGCGATATGGGGTCCACATGCAAGGGTGACTGCTCCCATCGACACCCCCAGCGCTCAGAGCATGTTGTTTTTATACTTTATGGGTAATTAAAAAAAGTTAAATATAACTTTACCATTTGTACCCTAATTTCGAAAGATTCTCTCCTAGATATTCTATTAAAATTTGGTAAGACTTTAAGCCAAATACAATCAACACTACAAAAATTCGATAACATTAAAATATATCGAAATTTGATATTACAAAACTTTAGTAACGTTGATTTTGATAAGGAAGTGATCAAAGCGTTCAGTTATCTTCGTTCGCTCACCGGGAAATTATGTCATCATTTACCTAAATTTTCAGCATGATGACAAAAGGCGCATCTGGTGTAGTGGTATCATAGTACCCTCCCACGGTACTGACCGGGGTTCGATTCCCCGGATGCGCATTCGTTTTTGGAGAATATTTTGCCATTTTTTTTTGTATTGATTTTCATCATTACGTTTCTCTATGAACGCTTTCAAGCAATCAGCTATTTTTTGGGTTGTATTGATTCTTTTTTCATCAACATGTTTATTTCCTATCTTTGTCTCTGAACTCTCGGCTTTACCGTGTCCAAATAATCTCATCATACCTATATAGTTTTCTAACCATTCTCATGATCTCTTCCCGGTGAGCATCACACGTTCTTTCTGGCACATCTTCAAATCCCCCAGGAAATCAATCACTCTGGGTATAAGTTACGCAAATCACAACAAGAAGCTGAATTGAAACATGGATATCGAAGCAATTGAATGAACTACTACTACATAAGTCAGCAGGTCCATCGTCAGAATATACAACAAACAAAGATGGTCGAATCTGGAACTGGAAGGACGTCGGAGCGCAGGGCAGGGGAAACTGACTGTTTCCTGCGCTGTATTGTTCTCTGACGAAGCTATTTGTTTGTATGCATTGAAAAGGCAACAACATGGCAGCTGTACAACATGTACGAATCTCTTCAAAATAACAAGATCCATATTCACGATACCACGAGGGAGCGAGCCGCACAGCCTAAATGACGAAGCTGGATAGGTGATAGTGGTTTGGATAAAACAATCGTTGTCATTTCGGTGTTCCTAGTCTGTAGAGAATGCTCCTTCACAGTACCTGAGGAAGGCAATCGTTAGAAAAATCGAAAGCATGTTTACGCTGATAATGGAACTATTATAACTCAAGTGATCAAAGTAACCAAAGCTGGTCATATAATGTGGTAAGCCCTTTACAAGATATTGAGATATACCACGTTTAGGCCGTTAATGCATGACAGTGGAATTATAACTCAAGTGATCACAGTAAACCAAAGCTGGTCATATAATGTGGTAAGATATGCTTCTGCCCCTTTAGGCCTTATTCAGTTTGATGGGGATTGAAGAGGATCGGAGGGGATTGAGAGGGAATAATTCCACATCACAATAGGTGTGGAATAAATCCCCTCCATTCCCCCCACCTAGGGATTTACCGAACATGACCTTACAAGGTATTGAGTAAATATACCTGTTGCTAAACTTCTCGATGGCAGTAGATGCATAAAGAAGTGTTTCACCGGCCTTCTCTAACGCCATATAAAGTTCTCTTCCTCGGATAACTTTAGCAATGACCCATGCATTATTTTTGGCTCGGATGCATACTTCAAAATCCTTGTCATGACAAGAGTCAGACCTCTTGGCCCTTGACTTCTCCAAATCTATTTCTTCTCTTAGTCTATTCAAGGAAAGTAGAGAATCCTGCATGATTTCATTGCAGAGCATGGTTAAAAGAAATGCATGGCAATCCAATTCAACACAAAAACGTAAAATTGCAACCGAAGAACAATAGTGAGGAAGAAATGAACAGGAGATATGAATTGATCATCTAAAACATATTAGTCTACAAAAACAGACCAACATTAACAATCTTTAGGATCTAAAATTTATGGAAATATTGAGGTGAAGAGAAGAACAGAACCATTAACACATATTGTAGGAAACATCGTATGTTTACTCTATATGCAAGTATGCAACAGAACAAACCTTTGAGAGGGTGGTGACTTTCCCTGGTGGGGAGGCTCTTGATACTTTTCTATCTGGATCAACAAGTAAGTAGCGATATCCACCAACATGATAAGCATTTTCTCCTCCCCATCCTCGTGATAATTTCAGCTCCAGAGTCACAATGTTCTGTGATGCCTGCAATATAAATATAAAAAAATGAACATGTGTTCACAACCACAGTATCAATATTTTGCAAGCCACACCAGACATAAGAATATTTCTTATTTTCATTCAACATGGCCTGCTTGAGCTCAGTACCGCATCAAGAAATCATGAAAAGGGTGGAAATTATGCAAGGGCCACTCACATTTTCAAGATGTCTCTTCACATGAGCAATGCCATCATCTCCATTTATTAGAGATGAAGCTGGAATCAGTAGCAGAATGGTTATGTTCTTGTGCTGATAAACACAGAGATGCATGCGGTCTTCTGCCTGCTGGAACCACAGTATGGGAACCCAAGCCACAGCACCACGAACTTCTGAAGTAGTGGAACCAGCGGCAACAAAACCATCCTTTCCTTTGTATAGTTTCTCACGCTGGAGAGGCCTGAAATAATGATGCATCTGATTTTGTCCACCAGGAGAAGTATCACGAGATCGACTACGATACCTTTCTACTGAAGCTGTTCCATTTGATGAACTAGAAGTGGGGCCAGCATGAACCGAAGTTCCTTTCCGCAGATAGGACCAGGAAGTTGCATTGGACAATAAAGCACGAGGAGTTAACCTCAAGATAGCATAAGTATATAGGTTTAGTGTATCATCCTACAAAGTGGTAAAACTACATTAATCACATGGGAACTGCTCAAAGCCATCAAAGAAAACAAAATTATAAAAGAAGTGATGATTAAAGGGAGACCCCGTACCGGTGGAAGTGTTGTGGACACCAAGAGATCTTCAAATAATACAAGTGATTGGCACATGACATTTCCAAGACATGACCCAAGAACTGTGGTGAGTGACTGTAAATATTCATGCATCAATAGTTGAAACAGAGAAAACAAATCTATGTAATTATCAGAGTCAAGATGACTTTAGACAGTACTTTAAGCACAGCTTCATAACACTATAACAGTGAGACAATAGCTATCTAGGGGTAGTTAAGTTGTGAGAGTTGATTCCAAAAGTTCTCTCCCTCGGAAAGCAGGCTTCTGCATAAGTACATACTCCTACAAGTACAACAGAGCAACCGTTTTTAAGCCTATAATAACTTCATTAGCTACCTTTGAAAATGACTACTAGACCCTCAAGAAAATGCCAATCTCACAATCTGAAAACATGACTACAACTCTGGACAGGACATAAATAGCAGGCCTAGCAAGAAAAATAACATATTTCACACAAGCAATAATTATAAAAGCAAGAGAAAACTATCATGTACCCTGAAAAGATCAAAAGGTACTACAGTGATATTTCTGTAACTAGGAGCTCTTTCATGTTTGAAGAGTACATTTCCTACCTGAACTTCAAGTGCCACTTCTCGTGAGATTGTTAGCATTTGGACAGTTCCTCGCTCCTTTAGGCAATCACGGAAGGTTGGCAATTGTATCTTTTTACCAGCATTAAAATCTGCTCAAGAACATGTTCATGAAGACCAAATGTATATTTCTTTAAAGGGCAATGTTGTGCTCATGTTATCCACAATATGAATGGAAACGAGACTCACCACTTAAATAATCTGTGAAAAATGTGTGAAGGTGACCACGGGCAAGTTCTGCACTGGGTTGCCTGTCAAGTAAAGTTCGAATTGGTCCGTGGAACATCGTGAAAAGCGAGTGAACCTCTTTAAGAATTCCTTGCAATGCACCACACCGCCAAGTTGACTCAATGTCCTTGTTTTTCTCCACTACCTATGCATGAACAAGTTTTCACTGGAAATGAGTATGATAATCATTCAAGTTATAAGTGCAAAAAAAGATTTACAGACAATTTGCTGGGAAAGGAACAAGTGTTATGAAGCAAACTCATAGCTTCTTCAGTTAAAAATAAAGAAATCCAAAATGGTCATTATACTATCTGCGGGACTGAAGGCATAGTATGCTCAAGCTCAAGTATGAATGCCCATATTCATGTTACGGAATTTACTTTGGTGGCAGACTAGAAATACTCTTGGTTCTGGAATGTTTTCAGGATTTCCAGTAAATATTGTTCAATGACAATAGGTGACAGACAGAGGTTACACGCTCCTTTTAACTACACCCAGGTGAAGAGACTCTGAGAGTACAACAATTTGGTTTATAACAAATAGTGATGAACTGTTAATGTAAGAACAGCCATTACCAGAACCATCCATATATCTGCTTCAGCTTGGTAAAAAACATGGGAGTGTTTCTCTGATTCTATCACCTCACAATCATCATCAGGAGAAAATATTCTGCACAGGAATAATATTTAGAGAGATAAGCCAACGGATAAAAGCAAAAGGTATAAGTGCAGAAGCACCAGTCGCGAGAAAGTGCTTATGGTTGGAACTAAAAGCAAAAATTAAAATAACAGGCAAATTTCGCACCTAGTTACATATACTACAATTTGTGATATACTCCTAATTTATTCTGAAATAAGGAGCAACAAACAGTGAAACAGCACCTAATTTGGATTCAAGAACAGAACGGGTTGTATGTCTGATTGTACTATCTTTGAAGCAGATAAAAGTTAAGTTCTATGGGGATCTAAGAAGGATCTCATCCTAACGAACCAAATACATTCACCTCCGACTCCAATTACAATCAACACGCCAGAATTATCCCCCATAAGGATCTCACCTAGGGATGGCAATGGGGACCCGAACCCCAATACCCGGCGGGTAAAACATCTATTATGGGCTGCAAATGGGTCAATTTCCCTCCCCATGGGGCTCCTAACGGCAAAAAACTCCCCCCGTCAGGTGAGCCGGATTCGGGGGCATTCCCTCCCATACACCCACGGGCCCCCGTGTATTGCACATATACACACTAACACACATCTTTGTAGGCCACACAAACCAGATGAAAGCCCAAATACTAAAGCCCAGTTACTTATTCACACATATATACAATACACTAGCAAAAACCCTAGGTCACACACGAGCACTCCCGTCCAGATCCAGGCCTCAGCCGCGCCGCCTCTAGGCTGCATCGGCGTTGTCTTCAGGCCGGACAGCGCACCTCACTGAGCTCCTTCCGTTCTCCACGACAACGGTCGCCGGCTACATCAAGCCGTCAATGCCGTCGCGCGCCTGCTCTAGGTCGCGCCGCTCACACCTCCGACTGGACTACATCCGCATGCCTGTATCTGCTTGGCTTCTTGTGTTCTTCTTTGTCCTGTTTGTTGCATCTCTTTTTCAGTTTTTCTCATGTTGATGGCTTGATGCAACTGATGCTTGCGAACAGAATCGTGTAGCTTGTGATTGATTGATCTGTGTTTGTGGCCGACTGGCCGTGTTCATACTGTTGTGATTTGGAAAGATTCATAATATTCTCTCTCGATCTGTTGCTTCTAGTTTCTTTCTACACCGGGTGTGCAGCCCCGTCAGAGCCCCGTGGCCCCCGTGGGTCTTGGGGACGGGAGAAATCTAGCCCCGACGCCGGGGACGGGGGCAGGTTGCGGCTGATTTTTGACTGTGAGGGGACGGGGACGGGGGAGCACTCTCCGCCGGGGATGCCCCGTTGCCATCCCTAATCTCACCCTGATGAACCAAATTCATTCACCTCCGACTCCGATTACAATCAACACGCCAGAATTTCCCCATATAAACCCCTTGCCTGAAATCCCATGAGCTTTAAGATTGTTGGAATTCCGCTCGTCCACGCAACTAAGTGCTACAAATCGTTCCTAAACAGCTAATCTCCACGAGCAACAAAGCTTCGACCGAATAAGCTAAGAGCTCCAACCTGCGCGAGGAGCCAAGCAGCAGCACGAACAGGAAGGGGGATGCGAGTGAGAAGGGGGTGGAGCAAAACTGCAAACCTAGCGAAGGTGATGATCCCCTCGCAGAGGCCGATGACGGAGAGCTGGAGGAGGATGGGGCAGTCGGCGGGGTGGAAGAAGAGGATCTTGTCGAGCTCCTGCCCCTCCTGCTGCCCCCGCCTCAGGTCGAACACGCACAGCTGCGGCCCCTCCCCCGCCGCCGCCGACGAGAGCCCCATCCCCCCCTCCCCCGTCACACGCTACCTGCTTGGCTGGGGTTCCTGGAAGGGAGGAGGGGAGAGATCCGGCGAGCGGCGCGGCCGGGGAGAGGGGAGGGGAGGGGAGGGGAGGAGCGCGTGCGGGGGGCGGAGGCGATGGCGAGTGGTGGTGGTGGTTGCGGCCGGCGACGGGGCGGCGCGGTGCGGAAGAGGAGGAGGAGGTGGACTGGTGGGTGCGAAGCGTGACGTGACGGGCTCGCGAGTTGGGCTGGGATTGGGCTGGATGAGATTTATGGTCCATGGGTCGTTCGAGGCCCATCTCGTATGGGTATCCCGGGATGACGATGAATCGATCGATGATGCTCTTGGGCTTTGTCTGCTGTATATGTGTGAGCAAAATGTCTAATATGAGGCCGGTCACAGTGCGGGTAACGCACATGAGGAGCTCAAAGCCTCCAGCTAGACAAAGAACCACAGTTCACAGTGCATGTGTCTTAAGCAATACATGTTAGTGGGTCCCACCCATATTTGTAGGTCCCACCTATCTCTCTTTTCACATCCATCATCTCTCCCCCCCTCTCTCTGTCCTGGAAGAGGATTTTGATCCCTCGAGGGGATATCCCCTCATTGTTTGCATGTCACTTAAATAATTATGAAAAAATTTAAGAAGATGTATTAATATGTGATATATCACTCCACAAACATGCAAGTAAAAATTCAACTTCTATATTTCGCAACGAAAAAAACAAATTTGATTCTGAATATACGTTAACTAGCTGCGGTTCAATTTGTTTTTTTTTGTTACGAGATGTAGAAGTTGAATTTGAACTTGCATGTTTGTGGAGTGTTATATCA
The DNA here is from genome assembly GCA_000338895.3 of Oryza meridionalis. Taxonomy (NCBI): domain Eukaryota; kingdom Viridiplantae; phylum Streptophyta; class Magnoliopsida; order Poales; family Poaceae; genus Oryza; species Oryza meridionalis. Next base: position 20,887,335 of record CM002531.2, on the reverse strand, counting down.
CATGTTAATACACCTTTCCAATTTTTTTCAAATTTTTTTATAACCATTTAAGTGACATACAAAGAACGAGGGGATATCCCCTCGAGGGATTAAAACAGTTTCCCCTCTATCCTCTCTCCTCGCATTCCCAAACCAGGACGGCAAGCGGCAAGGGGCAAGGACGGTGGGCAAGAAGGCGAGGACGCCGACGCCTCTCATCGTCGAGGCTGGAGGCCACAGACGCCGCGCCTGCACCTCCCTCCCCCTACCCCCCTCTGCAACGACGGACTCTCGGCGGGGTCTTCCTCGCGGACGTCGCCACGCGACCTCGTCTTCCTCGCGGATGGCAAGCGGCGGCACAGTCGTCGTCATGGAGGTCGCTGTTTACCGAGCCACGTGACCTTGTCTTCCTCTTGAAGCTAGGTGGAGCGGCGGCCCGAGCGGCGACGGCGACGACGCCGGGCTGAGCAGCCAGATCTGGCCTAGTGTCACGCCCGGAAATTCACTAGTAATTTCCGAACTTATTTGTGCATAAAATCCTCGTCCAGGAATCAGCCGAAGTACACAAACAGACAATTTAATATACAAATCCATCATAATAATAACGTTACACACTTACAAAAGAAAAGAAAACAACAGCGGAATAACGGTCTAGCGATGGCTTCAACTCCACTCCCACAGGCAGCTCAACTGGGGTATAAGCCAAACGTCTTCTCCTTCTGGATCCTTTCTCTTCAACTGAGGTTGATTGATTATTGCAAGAATGAGCATATGACATACTCAACAAGCCACACAGCAAATATGCAAGTGCACAAGGATACCAAAAAAATGGCATAATATAGGCTCATTTGCAAAAATAGCATTTAGCAAAACATTTAAGAGAAATAAAACAGTGGAGTAATTAATCAAAAATTTTAATCAACACTGAACAACACACCCATACTGCACAGGCCCAACCATCCTGAACAACCATACCCGGCTGTGCAGATCTAACTCCAAACCAGGAGCTAAGCAAATTATTACCAGGTATAACATCAATAATTATTGTGAGTGGCGTGAGACTAATCACGAAAAACATTGCTCAACTCGCCCATAACCGCGGGCACGGCTATTCGAATAGTTTTACTCTGGCCAGAGGTGTACCACTGTACCCACAAGACACAGCCTCAACATCATGTCTACCATGCGTCGCGATACTGGAAAGTACCCGAATAGAGGCTGTGACAATACCCTCTGCACAACACAACTCACCACAGTGCACCATTCCTGGATCATAATCACCCCCTTATAAAACAAGGCATGGACTCCCCAGCGACCCCCACGGACTTCTCGCCGCTTCACAGTCTGGCACACCATAATGAATCATGCTATACAAAAGATAAAGCCGTTGCCCACGCTGGCTTGTGGTTGGTACGGTAAATGTTTCACAACAGTAGCTCGTGAACCGGTCCTTAATTGCCATGAGCACGACCTTCAAAACCATGTGCTCACAACCCACCATTAATCATATTTTAATTACCAATTAATTATCATAACACGATTAACCATCGTGAGCTACCATTAAATATAACCATAAATAATAATGTAGTATATATGATTCATCCCATTAGTGAGCTAATGTTTCTAGGCATGGCTAAGCAATTATATCTAACATCTAGTTGAACCAATATATATAAAGCTCAACTAGTCAAATTATAATATCCCAAGGTATCAAGGAATAGAGTAATCAATGCAAACAGGCCATAACAAAGGAATAAGTTCACACCACCCGGTGACATTCGAAAATAAATGCACAGTTGAAATAAATAGAGAATTTAAATATAGGACCAACATGCTCAAAGGATTGTGTTTAGGATCTGTGTGACTTGCCTTGCAATAATCGGTCTTCAATTAATCTTCTTGAACACTCCCGACGCACTCACGAACCTTCACAACGACGGAAACGACGAGCTAACACGCAAAACGAAGAAAAAGACTAATAAAAACCAAATAAACAGTACAAAAACAAGCATAAACAGTACATGTGGATATTTTTAACATGTAGATCTCAATTTTAGAAAAATTTAGCAATTTTAACCACTCGAATCGGAGCTACGGTTAATTAGATATGATTTTCCGAAGATTTAATCTATTTCATCTATTAAAAAAAACTGAAAAAGAGGGGATGATGACGTCAGCATGACATCATCAATGGCGGCTCGGTACGGACGACGACCTCGCCGGCGCTAGGAAGGTCGGCCGGGGTTTTGGAGGACACCTACACGAAGAGGACGACGAGACGAACCCAACGGTACTCACCGAAGCGACAAACGACGAACGACGACGGCCGGCGACGAAGGGTGGCGGCGGCGGCTCGGGCGGCTCGGCGGTGGCGGGATACGGCGGCCGGCGACGAAGGGGAAGGTGCGACCGGGCTTCCCCACCCCTTGGCGCACCTAGAGGCGGTGGCGGCAAGCGACGGCGACGGCGGAGACGGCGGCGCGAGACGACCGTCGGCCGGCGGCGGCGGCGGCTAGGGCGGCTCGGCGGCGGCTCTACGGGGCACGGGAGACCACGGGAGAGGGGGCAAACGAAAGAGGAAGACTAGAGGATGCTATTTATAGGCTTGGATTGAAGAGATCGGGCTCCAACCGAGAGGAATCGAACCCGGAAAAATCAAAACTCGGTTTTGGAGATAAACTCGAAAACGAGTTCGATTCGGATAAAATACTCAACGATTTGCTCCGATTTTTGGGGGATAAGATAGAGGACAACAAGGTGATAAAAACCCCTCAACCAATCGGACTAGAACGCAACCGGTTGAGGCGGATTTGGAGGAGAGAAGCGGCGGCTCGGGCTCAGCCGGCCGGCGGCTGGAGGTTGAAGAAGACCGACAGGTGGGCCCCACCTGTCGGCGGCTGGAGGAGGAGGGGGCGGGCGGCTCTGGCTGGGCCGGCTTGGGCCGCCAAGCGCGCGCGGGGAGAGAGGAGATGTTGGGCCGAAATTGGCCCAACGGCTTAGGGGAGGATTTTTAAAACTTTTTCAATTAAAATAATCACTTAAATGATCTTTGAATTGTTAAAAATACTTCCAATGCTCAAATAATTTCAAGAAAAATCCTGAAAATACTTGGACACTCAAAGTACTTAACTAAATTATAATTAGACCATTTAATGATTAATTTAATATGTGGATAATTACTGAAATGCTCTTTGTATGATTAAAAAAATTAGGAATTGAGCTCCGATAAATCCGAGAATATTCCAGAGAGTATAATTAACCATGGAGAATTTAATAAAAATTAAATCCATCCATGCTTTATATTTAGGAAATTCTATTTCCCACATCTAACTTCACTTGTAAATTAATGAACATTTAATATAAATTCTAATAATAATTTATTAAATAATTTATAAATCCTGAAACAAAAATAGGATGTGACACCTAGGCTCACTAGATCAAGGCGACGACGGCGAGCTCGGACGTGGCCTCGACCTCGAGCTCCTCTCTTTCTCCACGCTTTCCCCATCGAGCTGGCGAGCTTCTCCGCCCGCCCCCTCCTCTCCTTGTCGGGGTTGGACGATGGCGACCTCGATGGCGGGACGGCTGCGCGCGTGGCGAGGTAGCGGGTCCTGCATGCCGGTGTTCTCCTCCATGCCGATGATGATGAGCGCGAGTGGCAGCCCGCGGCACTCGCCGGCGACCTCCCTGGCGAGCCCGGCGATCACCGGGTGGGACGCGACGGCAGCGGCTTGCAGCGTCGTCGTGCATCGCTGCGCTCGCGACGTCATCGTAGGCGAGCGCGGCGGCGGCGGTGGTTTGTGGCATCGTCGTAGGCGAGCGCAGTGACCTCCGCGGTGGGGAAGTGGCGAGCCAGACGCGTGACCCAGACCCTTCCTGTTCTCCCCCTCATCCTCTTCCTCGCCTCTTTCCGATGGTTTTGTGCATGCTTTAGACCTTTTTGCAGGCTTTTTTTGATGAGGAACTCGTTGCTCACCAAGGAACCGAGCAACCATGCGGAGGAACTCGGGCCCACACCTTCTCTCCTCCACGACATCATGAAGTCTATGTGGTGGGATGAAGGAACGCTCCAGGGTGGAGTACTGTGAAGGGCCTAAGTTCCTACTTATTGCACTCCCTCTATTCTAAAAATAGATAACTTTTGAGGATGAACTTGAACACATGCTTGTTTAGGTTCATCTAGAAGTTGATTTTTTTATAAGACTAGAAAAAATGCCCGTGAGTTCTGACGGATCAAGCTATTTTAATATTATTATTATTATACGGTTTAGCTAGGGTGAAATTCGTTGTGGAAATTCGTTTGGATATACATTTTAGAAAACTATAAGATACAATTAGGAGTCCGATATTCATCTTAAGTTAGCATGTGAGTATTTTTAAAGAGATTTCTCATACGACTCATTTTATATTTTTAAAAGCAAACAAATTTAAAATTTAACTCAAACACGGATATGTGTTTCCAAAAGCGAACAAACTTAAAAACCGACTTTAATACGGATGACGTAACAAAATACTGGCAAAAACATCTTTAATTTTTCTAATAATAGAGATTGAGGGTGTAGGTTGGATTTAATTCGTATCCTTCAACTGAAAAACCAGGTATATCTACCCCTTCAACTATTAAAGCCATTCAAAACGACTCTCTCTGTTGTTTTTAGTCTGTTTTCACTCACTCCAATCATCTCGGAAATTAAAAGGTAGAGTGGGACTCATATGTCATATCCTCCTCTCCTTTCTCCGGTTTTTGTGGTGATTAGGATATCATGTGGGCTTCACTTCAGTGAAAACCATTATGAAAATAATATAGGGAGTCGTTTTAAACATGAGAGTCATATTGGCAACATCTCCATAGAGTTACTCCTGGATTTCCTTGAAGCTGCTAGTACCTCTAGCTCGCTAGCTCAATATTTGCTTACAACGTTTGATCACTCGTTTTATTCAAATTTTTTTTACAAATATAAAAAACGAAAAGTTATGTTTAAAATACTGTAGATAATAAAGTAAGTCACAAATAAAATAAATAATAATTTCAAAATTATTTAAGTAAGACGAGTGGTCAAACGTTGCAAGTAACAACTCAAAATCCCTATATTATAGGACGGAGGGGGTACATTTTAAGCATGTTTAATTATTTCGCGCATGTACTTGCTGAGCTACAGTGCTCACATCAATTAGCGATGATACGTGTACGAACGCAACCGTACGTACGCGACTGTACATGCTTCTGGGTACGTATATATATACATATATGTCCTCTCTCCTCTGGTAACTTGTAGTTGTTTGTACTTTTAAATTCAGTAATTTGTAGGAGTACTTGTTAATATTCTCGACCATTATTACCGTACGTACGCAATACATGCATGATCAGCAAATTAATACTCTCCTATTACATACTAGTAATACTATGATCTAACGTAATCTGTTGGTGAATTGTTACTATATAGTACCCGTACTTCAAGTTAAACCTTAAACCCCAGCTAAACCCTTAACTATCCAAGAACGATTTTAGATTTTTTTTGAACACAGTACAAACACATCTATGATTTTTTTTTTCAAACACGGTCCAGTGGATCAAATACGTAACTAAATGCCCCTTTTGGAACAAAGTATTTGGAGGGAATTTTGTAGGATCAAATCCTATAGAAAATCCTTTCAAAGGGTTCCTTTGAAATTGCCTACTGCATATATATTTTTTTTCAAGGAAATAAGTTAGCATGGGGTCCAATGTTTTCAAAGAAATCTCCTTTAAGTTTACAATATATCACCCTAATCTAATTGTTGTATTTTTCATGTGGACCATCCAGACAGTTATACCTACATTTTTCCCATTTATGTGTTTACAGTCCTAGGTTCTGTACATATGTATGATCATACAGAAATTAAATGCTGTGTTTTGTCTTTCCTAGTGTTCCAAAAGAGGCCTTCTCGTTGTGTTCGGGAGGCCATCTCTCCCTCACACGTAAAAGTGGCTCATTAGCATATAATTAATTAAGCACCAGCTAAAAACTTAAAAAATGGATAGTACGATTTTTAAAGCAACTTTTTTATATATATGTTTTAAAAACAAAACACGTTACGTTGTTTAACAGTTTTAGAAGCGCATTGGTAAATTTAAAGCGCGAGGGAATAGAAGTTAAGAACATGGGACACACCATTGGCTAAGCTGCTTTGATTATTCTCTCTCTTATTATCACACACGACAAGGAATTAATCATGTAACTATGCAAGAGGATAGGATACGTTGTCGATGGGTCGAAACATTGGAGCTGTTGATACACAGTTTGTGAGGGTACGTACGGTACGACAGATCAGGCGTTGGCTGGGCCGTTGATCCTGTCGGTTTTGTTTGCTATTCCATCTACTAACCCTAACTACGTTTGTATGTTTTTTTCAAAAGAAGAAAACAACTACTCCCTCTATATATATTTTAATATATGACGCCGTTGATTTTTTAACCAACGTTTGACCACTCGTCTTATTAAAAAATTTTATACAAATATAAAAATACTTATGTCATGCTTAAAGAACATTTGATGATAAATCAAATCACAATAATTATATAAATTTTTTAAATAAGACGAAAGATCAAACGTTTGTTAAGGGAGTACGTTTCTATGGACGACCGGTCGCGCGCGTACGACCGTATCTACGTACGTCCACGCTTCTTCACGTGCCATGCATACCAACAAATTAGACTGCTGCAAAGTGAGGGAAAAAAAAAAGCAGGCATGCATGGTTTACATTTATGTTTCTGAGAGAAAAAAAAACTATGATTTATATTGTCCCGTCTCTGAGAAGATATATACTAGTACGTCCGTATTTTTAATATATATATATATATATATATATATATATATATATATATATATATATATATATATATATATATATATGATGAAGTTGATTTTTTAATTCATTTGACTATTTTTCTTTTCTAAATCTAAAGATATACTCCATCCGTTCCCATAAAAGACCAACCTAGCTAGTACTAGATATGACACATCTAAATCTGGACAGATGTCACATCCAGTCCTAGATTCACTTTTTTGGGACAGAGGGAGTATGTGCAAACAGAGAAACATGCTATGCAAGTAGGCATGCATACTTAAATTACTTTTGATGACAAATATTCTATGGTACTCTTTATATATTTTACTTAACTAAGTATAGAATAAATATTGTTGGTCATAGTACATTTGAGGAAAAAAGTCAACTGCATTATGTATTAAAAGACTGCAGTAGTATGTATTAAAAGACAAAGGTAGTATGATATGATTTATATGATCCCTTCTTATATTTAGAGGAAATACAATTTATGTTACTTTTTCTTAGATATATATGGCCTCTAAGAAATACACGCCTTAATTAACTCTATGAATTGGTTGAACACAATAATAGTAATAAAATAAATATACAAAGAACATATTAAATTTGTACTCCCTCCGTACTCATAAAGGAAATCGTTTAGGACAACGTTTAAGTCAAACGTTAGGAATATAAATTATGAATAACTCTTAAGTTGTTGAGTTTGAAAATGTAAAAATTATATGAATAGATTTGTCTTGAAAAATACTTTCATAAATGTATACATATATCATTTTTCAATAAATATTTTTACAGAAATAAGAAGTTAAAGTTGTGTTTTGGAGATCGTGTCGCTGTTCAAAAACGACTTCCTTTACGAGTACGGAGGGTGTATATTTTTAGGACAAACAGTTGTCCATAGAGTGGCATCCATGTGAATCAAATAGCTCCTGTATCTTTTTAATTTTAGACAACAAGGAAGACACACACCACCGCACATATGCAAGCTATATATAATAAGAGATCATCCACGAGTGTACAATATTTACATGGTGGATTATTTCAAAAATAAAACGGTCAACACTACCGTAAAAATATTCGATAGTTTCATGGGGCAACAAAAGCAAGATTATTACGTACATTTCCTTGGCAAAAAAGAAAATATTAATTACAGTATCCCATACAAGAGAAAAGGTTACTTTATAACCTTAACTTTTCTCAAAACCTGAAAATGGAACTACTAAACAAACATTACTCAACATTCAGTTTTTTAAGCTGTTCGTTTTCCCCTTCACCTAAACTAATTGTTTGAGAAGTCCATAATTGTGGAGATTATGGGTATCTCATACCCACACGGCGTGGATATCCGACTGATATAGGAGATAACTTATATCTATGAAATATATAACAGATCATAACTTGGGTATTATGTTTCCTTGTATATTATGGAACGGCCTAAAGTTCTAGTTTGATAATATTGTAAAGTAGATTTAGGAAACCGATACCGTATTGGTTAAGGTTTTTATCTTGTAATCCTGTCCCCCATCCTATATAAGGTGGGCAGGAGGCCCTCTAGGGGGCAGGAGACAACTAGATCGTCAGATCTATAATACACCCGGCGGATTCAAATCCCTAAACAGGAGTAGGGTATTACCTCTCATCGAGAGGGCCTGAACCTGTCTAAATCCTTTGTCTCCGCATCCATCCATTTTTAGGTCTCGAGCGCTACCCTCTTTTATTATTGCCGAATTTATATTTTGACAGTTGGCGTGCCAGATAGGGGTGCGTCGAGTTTCCTATCAACGAGCGCGATGGAATCAACTCCAGGAGTCGCCGGTATTATCTTCGCTTTCTGTGGCGTGAGATCCACCGCAGTCGACACCACCTGCTGATCAAATCAATCTACAGAGAGATATCGGATTTGTTGTTCTGATCTATCTTCTATTAAATTAATCTCTGATTGTGATTTGCTCTTATGGTGTTTTCTTGCTTTCCATGTGCTGTTCGGCTGAGATCAAAACCAAGCTCTTGGCGGCGCCCTCATCCATAGAGGTTATATTCATACGCGATCCAAACGCCGGAGCAGTGCCGATGGATCTCTCACTACTAGAAAAACGATTTTTTATGGCGTCACCTTATAATTTTCGCTGGCAGCCATACGCGAAAACCGCCAGCAAAAATGTAACGAGGGATGGGATGCTACGGACCGCCAGCAAAAATCTATTTTCCCTGACGGCCAGGCTAAGAGATCCGCTATAAAAAAACTCTATTTTTTTAAGGCGGACCTCTTAAGCGTCCGCCAGGAAAAATCGTGTTTTCGCTGGCAGCTACTAAACACCTCCGCCAGAGAAAAAAGGTTTTTCATGGCGTTTTTTACCCCTGCCATATTTTAAAACCACATCATGTCTTCTCTCCCGTCTCCACCCACCTCCTCTGTCATCTCCACCCACCTCCCCTCTCCTTTTCTCTCCACCCACCACCCACCTCTCCCTCTCCTCTTCTCTCCATTCACCTCTCCCTCTCCTCCCCCTTCACTCCCCACTAGCAGCGGCGGCAAGCCCAGCAGCAGTAGCACGCGGATCGCGGCGACGGCGGCCGAGCGGCGCGCGGCGGCGGCGCCCGAGGCGGGGCGTGGGCCGGCTCGCGGCGGCGGCGGCCAAGGCGGCGTGCGGCGGCGGCGCCCGAGGCAGCGCCCGAGCGGCGCGCGGCGGCGGCGCCCGTGCGGCTCGCGGCGGCGGTGCCCGAGGCGGCTCGCGGTGGATCCGGCGACGGGACCAGATCCAGAGCGGAGGAGCACGCGGATCAAGGCGGCGCGCCTCCCCAGGTCTCTTTCCGCCGCCACCACTTTCTCTCCCTCTCTCAGATCTGGCGCACGGGCCACGATGGAGGCTGCGGCACAACTCTGCAGCGGCGGTGGCGAGGCGGAGGCGGTGGAATTTTTTTAAGAACAGCGGATGAAATTTTTTGGTATTTTATTGTGATTTGTGAATGGATGTGTTACTTTGTGGTGATTTTGTGATTTGTGAGTGAATCTGTTGAATGTATTATGAGATTTGGGGTGAATTTGTGATGTGTGAATGAATTGGGATGGTTGATGCCATACTACAGCTGCGTGCTGATGATTCAATTTTTTGTGATGCTCATGCTTGGGTGGATAGAGCGTTGACGGAGGCGGAGACGGACGGAGCGTTGGACGGAGCGAACGCTCCGTCCGTCGTTTTTTTTAAAATTTGGTCAGTATTTTCTCTGGCGGCTGGTATAGTGTAACCGTCAGCAAAAAAACATTTTCACTGGCGGCCGTCTTAAACCAGCCGCCAGCGAAAATGGATTTTTGCTGGCGGCTGGCTTAAGATGACCGCCAGCGAAAATGTTTTTTTGCTGACGGTTACACTATACCAGCCGCTAGCGAAGATCTTGATTTTCACTGGCCTTTGCTTTATGGCGGCTCAAAATTCTGTCAGCGAAAACCCAAAATGGCCGTCACGAAAGATGGTTTTGGTAGTATGTCTGGTGGCTACCATGGGCACATGGAAGCAGCCACCTAAGCTTACCAGGAGAAACTGCATGCATGAGCTGATCTACCGGTCAACATGCATCATTAATTTAATTAATCAACCATGCACTAGGCATATATGCAGTATCAATCTCTTGATTTTAACCATATCGGCTTATCTGTTTGTATGCATGCACTGCCGGAGCTGTCATGTAACACGGCGAGCAGCATCACGAACTCTTGGCAATTAGGCCGATGTAAAGCAGCCGGCACGCAGGAAATCATCAGCGTTGCGCCGCTGCCTATGGGATTAAACCAGCCGGTTGACCAGCGGATTACGCACCGATCAAACTATTCAGGGATCGGGTTAGCTGTTTCAATTTGCAGATTATTAAAATTAATCTTTGGTTTTATATTTTTACTCCCAAATTAATCTATTATCTGCATATTACTTTTCTGTTGTCGGTTTGGCCGAGTCCTTTTGACCATGCAGTTGTACATCGAGCTACTTGCTGAAAAAGTCGACTGCTATACAAGTCCCATACATGCACGGCTGTCGGACAGATCGAGGAGCCAATGAACCACATGCAATCGTGCATGCGCTTTGGTGCTTATGGTTATGCAGGCCTCTCTATCAAGTGCCAATCAAGCCATGTGTTTGGATCTATTGATTATTATATCAGTAATTTTCTTTTTGCAAATATCTAACCACAGGTTGATGAGCAATTTCTTGTCTTTGCATGTATCATCGCCTGTACATCATCACCGACCGGCTGGACTTCGCCGCCGCCGACTGGTGTTTCCGCCTGCACGGCTGGCCTATTATGCCGCCGTTGTTGGGCGTCTACGACTTCACCGCCGGCCTGCCTCCGTCGCCGCCAACTGGTGTCCTCGCTTAAACGGTTGGTTGGTCATACCACCGTTTATGGGTCTTCACCGACCGACTGGACATCGCCGCCGCCAACTAGTGTTTTCTCCTGCACGGCTGGCCTATTATGCCGTCGTTGTTGGGCGTCTACGACTTCACCGCCGGCCTGCCTTCGTCGCCGCCGACTGATGTCCTCGCCTAAATGGTTGGTTGGTCACACCACTGTTCATGGGCGTCCACGTCTTCACCAACCGGCTGGACTTCACCGCCGCCGACTGGTGTTTCCGCCTGCACGACTGGCCTATTATGCCGCCGTTGTTGGGCGTATACGACTTTATCGCCGGCCTGCCTCCGTCGCCGCCGACTGGTGTCCTCGCCTAAACGGTTGGTTGGTCACACCACCGTTCATGAGCGTCCACGTCTTCACCGACCGGCTGGACTTCGCCGCCGCTGACTGGTGTTTCCGCCTGCACGGCTGGCCTATTATGCCGCCGTTGTTGGGCGTCTACGACTTCACTGCCGGCCTGCCTCCGTCGCTGCCGACTGGTGTCCTCGCCTAAACGGTTGGATGGTCACACCACCGTTCATGGGCGTCCACGTCTCCACCGACCGACTGGACTTCACCGCCGCCGACTGGTGTTTTCTCCTGCACGGCTGGCCTATTATGCCGCCGTTATTGGGCGTCTACGACTTCACCGCCGGCCTGCCTCCGTCGCCGCCAACTGGTGTCCTCGCCTAAACGGTTGGTTAGTCACACCACCATTCATGGGCGTCCACGTCTTCACCGACCGGCTGGACTTCGCCGCCGCCGACTAGTGTTTTCTCCTGCACGGCTGGCCTATTATGCCGCCGTTGTTGGGCGTCTACGACTTCACCGCCGGCCTGCCTCCGTCGTCGCCGACTGGTGTCCTCGCCTAAACGGTTGGATGGTCACACCATCGTTCATGGGCGTCCACGTCTTCACCGACCGACTGGACCTCGCCGCCGCCGACTGGTGTTTCTGCCTGCACGGCTGGCCTATTATGCCGCCGTTGTTGGGCGTCTACGACTTCACCGCCGGCCTGCCTCCGTCGCCGCCAACTGGTGTCCTTGCCTAAACGGTTGGTTGGTCACACCACCGTTCATGGGCGTCCACGTCTTCACCGACCGGTTGGACTTCGCCGCCGCCGACTGGTATTTTCTCCTGCACGGCTGGCCTATTATGCCTCCGTTGTTGGGCGTTGTAGGATCGAGATGTCGACTAGAGGGGGGGGTGAATAGGCGATTTAAAACTAAATGACACCTAATCAAAACTAACCTAAGTTGCTAGGCTTGGTGAGGATCAACTCTAACTAAGCAACTAAGTTATGTTTTGCAAATCTAGGGTGATAGTGGCTCAATTATATCTCTAGGAAAGTAAATCACACTCCTATGTCAATGTTTAGCAATCCTAAGGTGATATGATCTCAAGTTTGTCTCTAGAAATGTAAATTGCACAAATGTAAATGCGACAATCAAATGAGACAAGGAGACAAGAGATTTTTCACCGAGGTTTGGAAACTCGCCGGTTTCCTACTCCCCGTTGAGGCGAGCCCAACTCCACCACTCAACCACGAAGCCACCGCACGCCCCCTTCGTCAAGGGGTGGGCAAGGCGGGAGCCGGCCCACGAAGAGGACTACCCAAGCCTCGATCACTAGGGTAGTTCTTCCTTCACTCCGAAGGTGGTGAACTCCAAACCACTCACAAACCGGCGCCGGGCCTCCTCCACAATCTTCTCGGAGAGGTCACCGGGCAACTCCTCCACAAGCCGTCTAGGAGGCGGCAACCTCCAAGAGTAACAAGCAATGACCCGGCGTGGAGATGATCAATCAAGTGCCACACTAGCTCTACAAATGGAAGCAATGCACTTGACTCTTGGCTAATCAACCCTCTAACACACTAGATGGATGAACACAAAGCTCAAGTGGGTGTGAGAGAGGTGCAAGGGATGTATGCAATTGAATTGGGTGCCAAGAGAGCCCCCTTGCTGCTGGTCGGGGAGTATTTATACTCCCACCCATCAAAACTAGCCGTTGGGGGCGAAATCCCCCAACTCTGTGCTCTGCCGGTCTGACCGGAGGTATGTGGCCGGTCAGACCGTGCTACTCTGCAACGGCTAGAAAACTAGCCGTTGTAGTGCTGTTAGAGGGCCCCATCGGCCTGGCCGATCAGACCGGTGTTGAGTGGGCAGTCAGACCGGCCTCGGCTCGGTCTGACCGACTACGGCTCCGTCGGCTCTGTATCGGCCATCCCGAGCAGCATCATCTCGGCCTCCAGGGGGCCGGTCTGACCGGGCAAGTGCCGCCGGTCAGACCGCCCGCTTGGGGCCGGTCAGACCGGCTAGGGCACGCCGGTCAGACCGGCCACATAGTGGCCGGTCTGACCGCCCCTGGTCTGACCGCCCCTGGTCAGGCCGAACCCAGTGAATTTGCAAGAGAATGTGTGTGTGATGAAAAAAAGAGCACAAATGAAAATGCATTGACCTAATGTGGCAATTCAATCATCTCTTTGCTAGGTCATTACCCCTCTTAATAGTACGGCGAAACTAGAAAATAAACTAGCAATTTTAATCGCCCTACACCTCGATCAATTCTAAATTAAAGCACTAGTTTTACCGTCTTCTTTCTCTTTGCTTTGCGCCGTCAATTTTAATCCATCGATAATCATCCATGCGCACATATGACGTGGACCTGACTTAAAATGTATAGCTCAAAGACAACGGTTAGTCCACAATTAGCGCTTGTCATTAATTACCAAAATTAACACCGGGGGCCTAGATGCTTCAATCTCCCCCTTTTTGGTAATTGATGACAAACACCACAAATATATATAATCAAACATAGAGCACATGGACATATATTTGCATTGACAAGCAAAAGCTCCCCCTAAACATATGGATAACAAACACAAATAGCAAATATGGAGCCAATGCACATTTCAATTTCACATTTCAACATAGCACAACACATATGCAAATTATAATGTGAACTTCACATATGAATCAACCGAATGCATAAGATGATCACAAGTATATCAATGTCACACCAACCATCCATCATAGCACAAGTTCACATCAAGACCACATAAAGGGCTCACAAATAAATGTAGGCTATTACGAGACCACGAAGGGTCCAAATGACATAGAGAGATTAACAAAACGACAAATAACACACAAGATAGAGTAATAGCCCATACCCATACAAAATATAGTCCAAACATCCTTAACCTATTAAATATGAGGTGACTAACCTCACTACTACTAGTCCCAACCCACAAAACATAAACACTTTTCTCCCCCTTTTGGCATCAAGCACCAAAAAGGTTTTCACTCTTGTGGAGGAGAAGGAGTACGCGCCGAAGTGGAAGGATGAGAAGCATCACGGCGACGATGATAGACAAAAGATCATTACAATCGTTAGGCCTCCGGAATTGATCATGATGACGGAGGATAGTGTATTGTTGAGCATTCCTCAAATTAAGCACAAATTGGATGGTGGAATCGAGAGGACTCCCATCATCACTTGCCTCATCATCTTCACCATTGCCACTCCCATTGTCATCACCATCATCACTTACTTCCATCTCATCACCCACAACATTTTCCATATTGTCATCATCACTTTGAACATACTCATCTCCGCTTGATTCCTCATTCTCACTGACGGGATTGGGCGTGGGCTCACGACGACCATGGCGAGTGCGGGGAGGCATAGCTGAAAAACAAGGAGCAAAGGATGTATAAGCAACAATTTTAGAAGCCACATAGTGAAGAGGAAGGAATGGAGGTGCTACCTGTCAGGGGCGGTCAGACCGGGGGCCAGGGCCGGTCAGACCGTCGGCGTCAAGTCGGTCAGACCGACGGCCCCTGGCCGGTCAGACCGCTTGCCCTAGGCCGGTCAGACCGCCGCTTTGGTGCCGGTCAGACCGCCACTGACAGGAGCACAACCAAATCCTTCCAACAATCACACAAATGAGTCTAAAATATTGCTAGAACAATATTGCACAAGTTTGGAACTTGAACATCAAAGGGTATGGCCTATTTCATCAAGATTGGAATAATGGGGGAAACTACCCTAAACCCTAGAGATTGAAATAGACTGATTTGAGATAATGCGCAAGAGGGAGAGTGATTTACCGGTTGAAGGAATTGAATCACACCAAGAAACTACCCACTATTGGTGCAAATCGAAGAACACCTCGTGCTTCACCTAGGGTTCCATGCCATGGATCAAAAACTTCAACAAAAACACAAACCAATCCATGGAATAGAGAGAGGAAGCGGAGGAGAATCACTTACGGTGTAACCGGAGAGAAATCCGCGGTCAGACCAAGGGGATTTGGTAGAGGGAGGTGACTAGGGTTTGGGAAAGGAGAGAGGAGGAGTTTTTTCGAGTTGGGGAAGAAGAAAGCTGAATGGGAGGAGATGGAGTCGGGTAGGGGAAGAAGAGAGAAGAAAAAGAAAGATTTCTGGGCCCACCATCCCCGGCCGGTCAGACCGGCTATACGCGGCCGGCCAGACCGCCAGGGTGCGGCCGGTTAGACCGTGCCCTAGTGGCTGGTCAGACCGCCGCCACCAGGCCGGTCAGACCGTGCATATAGCACCGGTTAGACCGCCTGGCCCCCAGCCGACTGTGCACAGCCATTGCACAGTTCGGCTACCCCCACAATAAAATTCAACAAAAAAATTGATTTTTGGAGCAATTTTGAAATGTGTGAGTTAAAATATTGCCAACCATTCATAACATTCGAAAATTATGAAGATTTGCAACAAAACTCACTTGAGCGCTAGGAGGTGACCTTTTATGGTCTATAGGGGTTTTTGGGCGAATTTGATTTTCAAATAACTTTTGAATGATTTGGTTTTTGAAATAGCTTTGAACACCAAAAACATTTCAAAACTTCTCCTCTACCAACTTTGTTTTGAAACTTTTCTCAAATTCCTTCTCAATCTCATTTTGGGGATAAATCTCATTTTATCCAAAAGTAAGAATCTAGTTTCT
This sequence comes from Oryza meridionalis, assembly GCA_000338895.3. Classification (NCBI taxonomy): domain Eukaryota; kingdom Viridiplantae; phylum Streptophyta; class Magnoliopsida; order Poales; family Poaceae; genus Oryza; species Oryza meridionalis. The sequence continues at coordinate 20,871,171 of CM002531.2, read as the reverse complement.
TCAAAAAAGGGCCAAAATGGCATTTTCATTCAAAAATCATTTTTCTTGCAATGTGAGGCTTGGAAAACATATATGGAACCTTTTGAAACATTTTCCAAGAGATAGTTTTCAAAATGCATCGATTTTGCAACAGTTTTGACTTATGTTGACTTGGTCATTTTGAAAACACTACTAGCACTTTTAGTTGATTTGCTCACATATAAAAGGAAGTGGAGCACATGCAAGAGTGCAAGACTCCCCCTAAATGTGACATGCTCTATTTTCGCAATGAAGAACCAAATGACAATAAATCCAAAGCATAAGAGCAAATAGGAGCAAATATACAATATGCAAAAGAAGCAACCATGGTGCACCATCTCAAGCCACATTAGAGAAGTTTATGACATTTAACTCATTCCTCAACTTGCAAAAGCGGGTTTCATCAAGAGGCTTGGTAAAAATGTCGGCTAGTTGATCCTTGGTTCTTATGTGGCTAATGACTATGTCACACTTGGCAACATGGTCTCTTAGGAAGTGATGGCGTATGTCAATATGCTTGGTTCTAGAATGTTGGACCGGGTTATTGCTATCTTTATGGCACTATCATTGTCACATAGGAGTGGGGTTTTGGTGAAGGATATGCCATAGTCCAACAAGGTTTGTTTCATCCAAAGAAATTGGGCACAACAACTACCCGCCGAAACATATTCCGCCTCGGTGGTAGAGAGGGCTACAGAGTTTTGTTTCTTGGATGACCATGACACAAGGGATCTACCAAACATTTGGCAACTACCGGATATGCTCTTTCTATCCACTTTGCAACCGGCATAATCCAAATTGGAATAGCCAACAAGCTTAAATTTAGCACCTTTTGGGTACCACAAGCCAATAGTAGAGGAATGCTTTAAATATCTTAGAATCCTTTTCACGGCCACTAAGTGACACTCCTTAGGAGCGGCTTGAAACCGTGCACACATGCAAACACTAAACATGATATCCGGTCTAAATGCGGTAAGGTAAAGCAAGCTACCAATTATAGAACGATAAAGCTTTAAATCTACCGGTTTACTTCCCTCATCAAGGTCGAGATGCCCGTTGGTTGCCATAGGTGTCTTGATGGGCTTCGCATCCTCCAAACCAAATATCTTGAGTAAATCCTTGATGTACTTGGTTTGGCTCACGAACGTCCCATCCTTGAGTTGCTTGATTTGAAGTCCAAGGAAGAAACTCAACTCTCCAATCATGGACATCTCAAATTCCCTAGACATCATATCACCAAATTCCTTGCAAAATACCTCATTAGTAGAACCGAATATGATGTCATCAACATAAATTTGGCACACAAAGAAATCATCACCAATGATTTTTGTGAAAAGGGTGGTGTCAACTTTTCCAATTTTGAAATCCTTTGACAAAAGAAAATCTCTCAATCTTTCATACCAAGCCCTAGGAGCTTGTTTTAAACCATAAAGAGCTTTTGAGAGTTTGTAAACATGGTTAGGATATTTAGGATCTTCAAAACCGGGAGGTTGTTTAACAAAGGCAAGTTCGGCAATTTCACCATTTAGAAAAGCACTTTTCACATCCATTTGAAATAGTTTTATATCAAAGCATGATGCAAATGCAAGAAGGATGCGAATAGCCTCAAGTCTTGCCACGGAGGCAAAAGTTTCACCAAAGTCCAAACCTTCAACTTGTGTGAAACCTTGTGCCACCAACTTTGTCTTGTTTCTCACCACCAACCCGTTCTCATCTTGTTTGTTCCTAAAGACCCACTTTGTCCCTATGACATTGTGGTCTCTAGGTCTTTCAACCAAAGTCCACACCTTGTTTCTTGCAAAGTTGTTGAGCTCTTCATGCATAGCATTCATCCAATCCGGATCACAAATAGCTTCATCTACATGTTTTGGCTCAAGACAAGAAACAAACGAGTAATGTTCACAAATCGAAGCGACACGAGATCGAGTTTGAACACCCTTACTAATGTCACCCAACACTTTGTCAATTGGGTGATCCTTGGAAAGAGCGGTGTGTATCCTTGGTGGCATAGGTGGATCTTGTGCCTTCTCCTCCTCCACTTCAACTTGAGCTTGACTTGGCGTAGTGGAAGTAGATGGCTCATCTTGAGTGGAGGTGGATGGCTTGTCTTCCACTTCAATAGGCTTGACATCTCCAATTGACATGTTTTTCATAGCTCTCATCAAGCCTTTATCACCTACATCATCCAAATTCTCGTGCCCCTCTTAGGAGCCATTAGTCTCATCAAATTGAACATCGGCGGTTTCTTCCACAATACCTTTGTTCTTGTTGTAGACCCGGTATGCCTTGCTATTTGAGGCATAACCTAGAAGAAACCCTTCATCACACCGACTTTCAAATTTGGTTAGTCTAACACCCTTCGGTAAATATAACACTTGCAACCAAAAACTCGAAAATAGGCAACATTTGGCTTCCTCCCAACAATTAGCTCATAGGAAGTCTTTTTCAAGAGATGATGCAAATAAAGCCTATTGGTTGCATGGCAAGCGGTGTTTATGGCTTCCGCCCAAAAAGAATCGGAAACACCATATTCACCAAGCATAGTCCTTGCCATCTCAATCAATGTACGATTTTTCCTCTCCACTACACCATTTTGTTGAGGTGAGTAGGTAGCGGAAAGTTCGTGTTTAATACCAAGATCATCACAATAGTCCTCGATATTGGTATTCTTAAACTTGGAACCATTGTCACTTCTAATTTTCACAAGAGTGCAACTAATTCATTTTGGGCCCTTTTTGCAAACTTTTTGAAAAGCTCGGCAACAATAGACTTATCATGCAAAAAGAACACCCAAGTATAGCGAGAATAATCATCAACAATCACAAGACAATGACTATTACCACCAATGCTCTTATAGGTTGTTGGGCCAAACAAATCCATATGCAAGAGCTCCAATGGTCTAGATGTGGACATGATACTCTTAGTAGGATGAGAACATGCAACTTGCTTGCCGGCTTGACAAGCACTACAAAGCTTATCTTTCTCAAACTTCACATCTTTCAAGCCCACAACTAGATCACGTTTTGAAAGTTTGCTCAATTGATTCATGCCAACATGGGCTAGCCTTCTATGCCAAAGCCAACCCAAAGAGGTTTTTGCAACTAAACAAGTTTTCAAATTTGCTTCACTAGAATTGAAATCAACCAAATAAAGATTTCCATATCTAAAACCTTTGAACACACAAGACTTGTCAAGAAGGCTAGAAACAATAACTTCTTGCGGGAAGAAAGCACATGACAAGCCAAGATCACAAATTTGAGCAACCGAAAGCAAATTGAAATTTAGAGATTTAACAAGAGAGACATTGTCAATTGACAAATCATTGGAGATAGCAATTTTACCTAACCCAATTACCTTTCCTTTGCTATTGTCTCCAAATGTCACTTTCTCTTGTTCATTCCCTCCAACTTCAAATGTGGTGAACATAGCCCTATCACCGGTCATGTGTTGAGTGCATCCACTATCAAGCACCCAATGGCTCCCACCGGTGCGGTAGTTCACCTACAAAAGAAGATCAAGCTCTTTTAGGTACCCAAACATGTTTGGGTCCTTGGAGGTTAGAGACCAAAGCTTTGGGCACCCAAATGGCATTCTTTTTACCACCGAGTATAGGGGAACCCACATATCTAGCAACAATGCTACCATCATGAGCCTTCCTAAGCATATAATGAGAATCAAACATGCATGTCTTAGGAGGCTTACCACTGGGGCAATCATTCACCAAATGCCCAACATCACGACACTTAGAGCAATACTTACCATTGCTCTTGACAAAACGAGTGGCACGGTGAGAAGGTTTCCTACCCTTCTTTGGAATGAATCCAAGTCCCTCCTTGTTAAGGATGCACCGTTGCTCACTCAAAATCTTGTCAAGAGTGTTCTTACCCTTGAAGCACCTCTCCAAGCTCTTGTTGAGCTTAGCCACTTGCTCCTTAAGCTCATTGTTCTCAACAACAAGTGAGGCATCACAAATAGAAACACAAGAGATAGAGCTAGAGCAAGACATATCCACAAGATCATCACAAGAGGTAGAAATGCTAGATGATGCAACATGAGCAATATGGCAAGTAGCACTATCATCAAGCAAATCACAAGATATGCCAACATCAATGAGAGCTCCATGTTGAGTAGTGGAAAGGAGGTTGTCATGAGCTTCCTTAAGCTTCTCATGAGAAGTCTTTAGCTCCTCATATAAGACCTCCAAAGAAGTATGATCCTTCTTTAGGGCCTTGAACTTGACAATCTCCTTCTCACTATAAGCATGGAGCTCTTCAAACATACTCACAAGCTCATCATAGGAAACATCATCACAATCATCATCACTCTCACTATCACTAAGAGATGTTACCTTAGAGGAGCCCTTTGCCATGAGACAAAGTGGAGCGAAAAGTGATGGAGCCTCCTTGATGGCAACAACGGCCATCTTCTTCTTCTTGGAGCTTGCATCGTCACCACCTTTTTCCTCGGACCCGGATGAGGCGGAGCTCTCCTCATTTGAGTCCCATTCCCCGATGAAGGCCTCAATCTTCTTGCCTTCCTTCTTGAGCTTCTTCATGAGCTTGTAGCCTCCACTCTTCTTTTTGGATGACTTGTCTCCATCATCATCCTTGGAAGGGCACTTGGAAGTAAAGTGTCCCTTCTCACCACACTCAAAGCACCTCAAGTTGGAGAGAGTCTTGTTGGGTCTTCTATTTCTTCTCCTATTGGAGTTGGAGCCCCTTCCTCTCTCCTTTCTCCTTCCCAAGAGATCATTGAACCTTCTAGCAAGAAGGGCAATCTCTTCCTCCAAGTCCTCATTGGCTTCATTCACCTTGCCCTTGCCCTTGTCTTCAACTTCGGCTTGGAGAGCAATGCACTTCTTGGAAGGTGAGGCTTCCTCCATCTCCTTCTTCTTCAACTTGTACATGTCATTGGTGTTGATCTTCCCCAAGAGGCTTGCGGGTGTCATCCTTGACATGTCGGAGTTGATGAGCATGGTGACAAGGGTCTCATACTTCTCCAGTAGAGCCCTAAGCATCTTTTGGGCAACCTCAAGATCGGTGTAGTTTGCCCCAAGCCTCTTGAGATCATTCACAATGACATTGAGCCTTCCATACATGTCATTCACACTCTCATGAGGCAACATGGAGAATGTCTCATATTGGATCTTGAGGAAATGAAGCTTGGCAACCTTGTACTCACTCGTGCCCTCATGGATCTCCGCCAACTTGTTCCAAATCTCATATGCGGTCTCAAGGTTGCTCACTCTATCAAACTCCTCTTGGCTCAAAGAGTTGAACAAAGCATTCATGGCTTGGGCATTGAGTTGGAGGTTGCGGTGATCAATCTCCGTCAAGAGCGTGCCGGTGATAGCAAAGCCTACATCCACAATACTCCAAATATGGAAGCTCATAGCTTTGAGGTGAGTAGACATTTTAATTTTCCAAGTGGAATAGTTTGTGCCAATAAACATGGGAGCCTTCCCTACATGGTTCACCTCGTTCGACATCTTCTCTCTAGGCGGTGAAACCTAATCAAGAGAGACCAAGCTCTGATACCACTTGTAGGATCGAGATGTCGACTAGAGGGAGGGTGAATAGGCGATTTAAAACTAAATGACACTTAATCGAAACTAACCTAAGTTGCTAGGCTTGGTGAGGAACAACTCTAACTAAGCAACTAAGTTATATTTTGCAAACCTAGGGTGATAGTGGCTCAATTATATCTCTAGGAAAGTAAATCACACTCCTATGTCAATGTTTAGCAATCCTAGGGTGATATGATCTCAAGTTTGTCTCTAGAAATGTAAATTGCACAAATGTAAATGCGACAATCAAATGAGACAAGGAGACAAGAGATTTTTCACCGAGGTTCGGAAACTCGCCGGTTTCCTACTCCCCGTTGAGGCGAGCCCAACTCCACCGCTCAACCACGAAGCCACCGCACGCCCCCTTCATCAAGGGGTGGGCAAGGCGGGAGCCGGCCCACGAAGAGGACTACCCAAGCCTCGATCACTAGGGTAGTTCTTCCTTCACTCCGAAGGTGGTGAACTCCAAACCACTCACAAACCGGCGCCGGGCCTCCTCCACAATCTTCTCGGAGAGGTCACCGGGCAACTCCTCCACAAGCCGTCTAGGAGGCGGCAACCTCCAAGAGTAACAAGCAATGACCCGGCGTGGAGATGATCAATCAAGTGCCACACTAGCTCTACAAATGGAAGCAATGCACTTGACTCTTGGCTAATCAACCCTCTAACACACTAGATGGATGAACACAAAGCTCAAGTGGGTGTGAGAGAGGTGCAAGGGATGTATGCAATTGAATTGGGTGCCAAGAGAGCCCCCTTGCTGCTGGTCGGGGAGTATTTATACTCCCACCCACCAAAACTAGCCATTGGGGGTGAAATCCCCCAACTCTGTGCTCTGCCGGTCTGACCGGAGGTATGTGGCCGGTCAGACCGTGCTACTCTGCAACGACTAGAAAACTAGCCGTTGTAGTGCTGTCAGAGGGCCCCATCGGCCTGGCCAGCCAGACTAGTGTTGAGTGGGTGGTCAGACCGGCCTCGGCTCGGTCAGACCGAGCCGATGGCGGTCTGACCGACTACGGCTCCGTCGACTCTGTATCGGCCATCCCGAGCAGCATCATCTCGGCCTCCAGGGGGCCGGTCTGACCGGGCAAGTGCCGCCGGTCAGACCGGCCTTATGCGCCGGTCAGACCGCCCGCTTGGGGCCGGTCAGACCGGCCAGGGCACGCCGGTCAGACCGCCACTATGTGGCCAGTCTGACCGCCCCTGGTCAGGCCGAACCCAGTGAATTTGCAAGAGAATGTGTGTGTGATGAAAAAGAGAGCACAAATGAAAATGCAATGACCTAATGTGGCAATTCAATCATTTCTTTGCTAGGTCATTACCCCTCTTAATAGTACGGCGAAACTAGAAAATAAACTAGCAATTTTGATCGCCCTACACCTCGATCAATTCTAAATTAAAGCACTAATTTTACCGTCTTCTTTCTCTTTGCTTTGCATCGTCAATTTTAATCCATCGATAATCATCCATGCGCACATATCACGTGGACCTGACTTAAAATGTATAGCTCAAAGACAACGGTTAGTCCACAATTAGCGCTTGTCATTAATTACCAAAATTAACACCGGGGGCCTAGATGCTTCAGGCGTCTACGACTTCACCGCCGGCCTGCCTTCATTGCCGCCGACGGGTGTCCTCGCCTAAACGGTTGGTTGGTCACACCACCGTTCATGGGCGTCCACGTCTTCACCAACCGGCTGGACTTCGCCGCCGCCGACTTGTGTTTCCGCCTGCACGGCTGGTCTATTATGCCGCCATTGTTGGGCGTCAACGACTTCACCGCCGGCCTGCCACCGTCGCCGCCGACTGGTGTTCTAGCCTATACGGTTGGCTGGTCACACCACCGTTCATGGGCATCCATGACTTCACCGCCGGCCTGGTCACACCACCGAAGTTGGGCATCTACACCTTTACCGCCAGCCGCCGTCATCACCGTCGATTGGTTTCTTCGCCTCTACGGTTGGTGTACTCCGCCGTCGTTGCTGATGGCGACCATTTCTTCACTACCGGCTGCAGTCATCGCCGCCGACTGGTGTTTTCATCACCATTGATGGACGATTTTGTTTCCACATCGGTCACCTCTATTGTCATCGAGGGAAATATCAAAAAGCTAAGTCATCACTAATTTTCTTTTTTATATAATATTTTCCTTTTCCTCTGCCTCACTATGTCAATTGGTTCGTCGTTGACTAGTGAGTCGGGGGCTACAGATGTTATATCATATTTTTTAAATAATTTTCATAATATTTATCTTGATTGCTTACGACATAATCTGAGTACAAAAGTGCCTATCGAGTTATGGAGTTCTATCTTCCTATGATTTCCGTTTGGTTTGTTGATGGATAGTTGCCTTTGGGCCGCTCGTTGGATGGACCGAGTAACGCAAGGTGCTAAGTATTATTCGGATAAATCAGAAGCATAGAGATGAGATAAAATTATTTTCTGCTCTTAATAATTGCAAAAGTACTCGAGTAGTAAATTCTGATCCGTGAAACTTTTTTCCATTAATGACGAACTCATGTCACTCATATGCATGTTTGGGAAGTGCCTAGGCCGACTCCCGGTGCTTGGTGGCTATGACTAGTCGGGCAAAGTGTTTAAACATAATGAGTCATCTGCTCGGGGAAATAAAAATTGACGAGAAGAGAAATACATATTTAAAAACATTTTAAAATACTTGAATTTTCATCGAGTATTATATTTACATCAGATACTATTCATCCTATATGTTTGTTCTGTAGGATCCAGATCCAGATATGCATAAAAGGGATTCATGGCTTTAAGCTTATCTCCTACGCTCCAGGAATGGATCAGTCAGAACATCACCACCGGCTTGCCTTCGCCACCGCCGACTGGTGTCTTCGCCTACACAGCTGGCCTATTATGCCGCCGTTGTTGGGCGTCTACGTCTTCACCGACCGGCTTGCCTTCGCCGCCGCCGACTAGTGTCTGCGCCTACACGGCTGGCCTATTATGCAGCCGTTGTTGGGCGTCTACGTCTTCACCGACCGGCTTGCCTTCGCCGCCGCCGACTGGTGTCTGCGCCTACACGGCTGGCCTATTATGCTGCCGTTGATGGGCGTCTACGTCTTCACCGACCGGCTTGCCTTCGCCGCCGCTCACTGGTGTCTGCGCCTACACGGTTGGCCTATTATGCCGCCGTTGTTGGGCGTCTACGTCTTCACCGACCGGCTTGCCTTCGCCGCCGCCGACTGGTTTCTTCGCCTACACAACTAGTCTATTATGCCGCTGTTGTTGGGCGTCTACGTCTTCACTGACCGGCTTGCCTTCGCCGCCGCCGACTGGTGTCTTCGCCTACATGGCTAGCCTATTATGCCGCCGTTGTTGGGCGTCTACGTCTTCACCACCGGCTTGCCTTCACCGCCGCCGACTGGTGTCTTCGCCTACACGGCTGGCCTATTGTGCCGCCGTTGTTGGATGTCTACATCTTCACCGACCGGCCACCTCATATGACGCCAACTGGTACTATCGTCTTCACGGCTGGCCACGTCGCCGCCACCGCTAATAGGCGTCAGCATCTTTAACACAAGCTGTCTACGTCTGCTGCTATGGACCCCCATTTTTATAACAGGAATCAATCGTGTAAACAGTACCATTTCCCTGGATCAAGTAGTCTGGTACACACGAATTCATAGCTGAAATACCAAGTGCACATACACGAGTGTTTAGTACGAATTATTACATCATAAGCCCGCAGGCATAGTCTTAAATCATCGGACCGAGCGGTCCGGAATACATTCCAAAAACAGAAGTAGGTAAGGCAGCGGAGTCAAGGCAGCGGCACGCCATTGCCACAGGCAACGACCGTAACTAAGACCTACTGAGCGCCATCGTCTTCATCACCCTCCTGGTAATAGGCATAGGGATCCTCCGAAGCTTCATCTCCGGCCTCTGATTAAGTTTATATTTGCAAGGGTGAGTACCAGCCGTACTCAACAAGCCACCACAATAACAATGCATATGACAGGGGTATTCAAAAGATGGCTATGGTTCTTTTGCGCAAAGCAAGTTTTGTAATTCTTTTCACAAACCTAAGACCTAGCACGGACTAATCAAATTTTAGTACCAGTGTTCATATTAAGCAATGACGATTCTGTCCACCATCCATTGTGATCCCAAGGATAGCTTCCCGCCATTGAATCGTCATGGTTTTCTGAGGACGTCCACCTTCCCTCTTCTCAGGAATTGGCTCCAACAGCATAGAAATCATCATGCAACATCCCATCCCACACAAGTTAAGAATTTAGAGTCTAGCCAAGTGTAATACACGTCCCGGTGCTCAATAACCGCGAGCACGGCTATTCGAATAGATTTGGTTTACTCACACTGTAGTGGATGTACACTTTACCCGCACTCCGCGACTGCCCAACACATGAGCCTCGTCCCAACACATGAGACGCGTCACGGCAAAGCTTTTCAATAACCTCGCATTGGCAGTACCCGCTCCATGAACTTAAATCCTCATGCACTCTAGGCATCCATGTTTCTAGCAGTGAGAGGAGTTCTGGCGCTCCCGGGAAAGAGAAGTCTCACACACATATTAAATTATGGTTCAAGTTAAGTTCTCTCTCGTACACACTCATGGCAGTCCTACCAATGGCGACACCGATGTAGGGCACGCCTCTCGGCCCTACCTCAACGGCTGTCCCACCGTAGCACACCTGCCTCGCTCAGGGGTGAACCATCTATGCAGGGATACTGCCTCCGCTCGGCTATCTAATCCGCTAGGTCTATACCCATATGAGAAGTGCGGTTGTACGGGGGTCGTTTCATGCTTAACTTCATGGCTCGGTCCTTAATTGACCGGGGACGGTACTAGCCTTTTCCAGATACCACCCAAATCCTCCGTCCGCCCCAGTCGAAAATAGTTGTTTAGTTTTATTTCTCCTTTCGCAAATCATGTCATCAATATTATGGCATTCCCCGCCCGATCTTCCTCTTCCTGCCCGACTCATTTTGTCTTCACTGGAAGCTGCGCTAGAGGACGGATGTTCAACAAGGACGGGGTCATCGCAAAGAAAAAGTGTGGTGCTCATGTCTCCACATGCCGTATCTCAATTACCTTCCCAAAGGTAATTGCCCAAGCATATAGCATTTGATAAATATGAGTATGCATGATTCTAGAATAGCATTTCTAAGCATTTGTCATAGTTGACTAGGGACTCATACGTAAACATGGTTACGAAGGAATAAGGGGTAAACAATAATTAAGGCATGGCATAATCGCAAGTAGGATGTTCATCATTGCATGCAATTTTATTTGTAAACAAAACAATTTCGCAACTGGGATCAACATGTTCAAGGAATAGTGATGACTTGCCTTGCTCAAAGTCTTGCGGGTCTTGGCCTTCACTTGGATCCGCAACTCCCTCGGGCTCTATAGTTACGTGCGAAAATTAATTTGAATTCGGTTAGAATTCAAATAAAAGTCCAAATAAATCCAAATGAAAGTCGAATGCGAAAGTCGATTCCTTTATATTAACTTTACTATTCGCGAACTAAGGCAAACCCAATTTCGATTTAAACTATTTTGCGGGTATAAATATTTTGTTGTCATAAGTTTTTAATTTAATATTCCCGAGTATTATATCCATATAATAGGTTAGAAATTTCTATCGCGAGCTAAATATCAGATGAAATCCTAGAAATATTATACGATTTAATTTAGTCAATGACTAAACGATTAAATATAATACACGGCTAAGATTCCTAGTAATTAAATCCGAATTTTTACCGTGAATCGATGACTTATAGAAATTACCAAAAATAATCTATAATAATCTATAAGAATTCATCTAGTTGTTTAGTTATTAATTACATCTAAATTACTACCAGTTTTAATCTAATCCGATCAAGAAACATATTTTTAAAATTAACCCGGAATTTTGATCGAAATACTACTACACTCTAGGAATTTCAAAAAAATAATCTATGATTAACCCCGACCATTTTTATTTCCTAAATCCTCCTAATCTCTTCCCCAATTTCCCTTCTATTTTCTCTCTTTTCTTTTCTTTTTCCTTCTCTTTCTCTCTTTTCTTTTCTTTTCTTTTTCCTTCTCTTTCTCTCTTTTCTTTTCTTTTTCCTTCTCTTTCTCTCTTTTCTTTTCTTTTCTTTTTCCTTCTCTTTCTCTCTTTTCTTTTCTTTTTCCTTCTCTTTCTCTCTCCATTCTTCTTTTCTTTCTCTCCCTCCCGGTTTCTCTCCTCTCTCTCTCGGCTCTCTGCCTCCCCGGCGGCGCAGCGACCAACAGGGGGGAGGGCAGCGGCTCACCGACGGCGCACGGCGCGGCGGCACGAAAGCGGTGGCACGACAGCACAAGGGCAGTGGCGCGGCGGCTCGACAGCGGCGGCGCGGTGAAGAGGGAGAAGATGGAGGGGGATGGGTGTGGGAGAGAAGAGGAGGGCGGGGGGTTTTATAGGGTGCGGGAGAGGGAAGAGAGGAGAGGGGCGGTGAAGGGGGTGACGCGACGGCGGCGCAGCGGCGCGGGGCGCGAGGCGGCGATGGCACGCGCGCTGCGACGGGACGTCGACGGTGATGGCAACAGCGGTGGCACGCGGCGACGCGACGGGTGGCGATGCGACGGCGACGGCACGACGGCGACGGCGGCGCGGCGGGCGAGCGGCGCGCGAGCGCGGGGCGCGAGGCGGCGACGGGACGGCGGCGCGGCGACGCGCGACAGGGCACGGGGCGCGAGGCGACGGCGGGATGCGCGGTGATGGCGATGGCGACGGCAGAGGGGAGGCGGAGCGGCGCGCGGCGCGCGGGGCGCGAGGCGAAGGGCACGCGGAGCGAGGTGACGCGACGGCGGTGGCGACGGCGCGCGGCGATGCGACGGCGTGGCGGGACGGCGACGGTGCGGCAGCGGCGGCGCGGGGCTCGGGGCGTGGCCGGGCGCGCGGCAGAGGAGGGTCTAGGGCTAGGGACCAAAATCGAGCACCTATGAGGCAATGAACAGTGACTTTTTCTATTTATCCCCATTTTAGTCTATTTTCTATTTAAATTTTGCCTATAAATCCTAATTTTTACACACATGAAGTTCACTCAATATTTGTGTCATTCTAACTAAAAATTCACCCTAGATTAATATTACTCGTATTTTATTTATATAGTTTATTTTGAATTTTTAATTAGGGTTAATTCTTATTCCATCGCATTTAAATTTAATTAATACGAAATATGATCGCGATAATATTTTATTCATTTCTATCCTCACCTCAACCTTTATTTTAAATTATATTTCAGTTATTCATTTTGCTCATTTAATTTTAGGTTTTATTCATAATTAATTATTCTTTATTCGCTATCAACAAACTCCGAAATCAAAATCCAATGGAATAGGTGAATAAAATCGGCATGATGCAATTTATTTAAAAAGTTTTTGAAGGCCCATATTTTTAGAGTTTAGATTTTTGTCGGTCGAATTTTTCAGGGTGTTACAGCTGCCGACTGGTTTCTTCACTTCCATGGCTACATGATTATGCCAGTGTTGATTGGCCTTATCGTCTTCACCGCCGGTTGTCTCGTCTGCTGCTGACCAAAGCCCTCGCCTCTACGGGTGGTTTATACCGCTACCACTACTGATGGACGTCATCATCTTCATTGCTGGCCGCCTTGTCTGACTCCGACTAGCTTGTTCGTCATCATTGACTGGCGTCATCTTCATCACTGGTTTGCCTTCACCGCAGCTCATGGTGTCTTCACTTTCACGGCTGGCCTATTTTTGCCGCCACTCAAGGACGTCTTCCTTTTTATCAATATTCTACTTCTTCCGCCGCCGACTTGTTATCATCTTCACAACTGCGCGTCTTCGCTACCGTTTTGCTACTTCACCAACCATGACGTTTACAAGATCTTTGACATCTCGGCATGCACTTCCAGATTCGATGCCGTGCTATTCTACTACAACAAGTGGTTCTCCAATTTTCAAGAATTCTAGTCGGACATCTTCAACACGTATCTTCACTCAAGTAAAGTATACTCGACGATGAGCTACAGTTCTCGACTCTATGTTCAGTTGTTTCCCAACTAACCAAAGAGTCGGGGGCTACACAAATACAAGACTCAAAATTCAACAGATGTTATGTCAACATGAAGCAATCAATTAACCAGCCAATGAGTCATTATCTTCGTCTTCGCTTCTGAGCAAGCTTTTTACTTCATCAACTCCAATTATTTCACCGGCAATTTTGGCTTCTCCGTCGTCGCCACGATCTACTTCAAATTTCTCAAATATCAAGTTTGAGATATAATTTACATGTCCGGGAGTTCAGAGTTATTAACCAATCAGCTCAGTTTCGACGAGTTGGACAACGGTATCTACTTTCCTCCAAGTAGAGCATCTGCAACAACTATAACACCAAGTTCTACTGTCATCTTTATAAATCAAGGAGCGTTGCATCAGTCTTCGTTATGCACATGCTCGCATCAAGGAAACTACTCAAGTTTTGATATCTTCTCAACAATTTGATGGATTATTGTCACTGACATCATCACCAGCACCTCTACTTCATCGGCCCTGACGTCTCCGCCGTTGCTAATGGATGGCTACGTTTTCACCTCCGGCTGCTTCTGTCATTGCCGACTAGATATTTCGCCTTCACGGTTGACCTACTATGCAAACGCTGATGAGCGTCTTCGTCATTATCATCGGTTACTACACTGCTATTGACTAGATCACCGACATCGTCATCTTCATCAATATCCTGTCAAGGCTCTTCAATATAGCCTACTCTACTGCTGTTTGATGGGCATCTTCGTCATCATAGTCGATCATCTATGATTGCTGCTTATCATCATTACTGTCGGTTGCATTTGCCGTTGCCGACTATTTTCTTCATCTTCATGATTGCTGCCTCGTCTGTCACCGACTAATTATTTCGTTGCCATGGCTACACAACTTTATCGCTGGGCGCCTTCATCTTCATTGCTGGCTGACCTGACTGCTGCCGACAGGTTTCTTCGCCTCCACGGTTGTGCAACTTTATCACTTTTGATTGGTATCACTATCTTCACTACCACCAATATTTTTGCCACCTCTGGTGGGCAATATTTTCTCTATATTGGTCGTCTTGTCTCTATGCCAACTGCGTCGGCTACCATCAATGGACCATTGTGACTACGACAGAAGGATAAGCTATATGCTCAGGGGCTTACTAGCTCAAACACAAGTATCATACCTTCAATTTGGACTGGTTCCAGATACATGCAACATGAATTCATGATCATGGGTCTATTTTCAATGCTCAAAGACTGGACTATTTATTATTCCACGTAAGGGTTATCAACCGAATACTTGCGCCAGTCGGGATTCAATTATTATATCTATTTTGGAGTATCCCATAAGGGATAATCACTCAGATCATAAGCTATTCATATGAGCTACACTTGGTCTATATCACCCGGAAGATTTATTACTCGGGAGCATGTTACATGCATCATCCTTTAAAGGGTGTCGAAGGCATATTTTTTGGCCTAGGCCTAATATATCTATAGCCCATATTTTCAGGTGTGGCCTGTCACGTTCTTTTAGGGACTTAGTCACTTTTTGCTTAGGCCAAAGTGCGTGTGATCAAGTGCCCAATACCTTAAAATCCTTTTATACCGTAGTTACTCAACTTTTTAGGAGTGGGTACAATGTATCTTAAAAGGTGTTGAACAGTAAAGCTTTATATAGCTGCCCCGCTGACTTTTTTTTTATATAGTCAAGGTGCTGTTTGGGTTTATCAAGCAATTGATTGGATACAATATCGTTGCTTTTTTCCATGTAAGTGTGCATTTTTATTGACCAATATTATGACTTAGGCTGATTATATATTGTGGTCATTTTCCGGGCGGTTGGTAAATCCTTTATGAGTTTATTTACTCGGATTTTACACCACATATGCCGTATATTTCCGGGTGTGGTGAAGCTATGTGTCTTTTAGGGACTTAAGCACATCTGTTAAAGCAGTGTGCGCATGGCGTATGCCCAATATTTTGAAACTTTCTTTATTCACAACATACAAGCTTCTTTATAGCTATTTTGCTATGTGAATTTTCAAAGATGTTGTCAACTTTAGGTTGCACGCATCATATTCTACAAAGCAGTCGGTACATCACTTAGATCATATTATTCGGGATTTCACACCGCATATGCTATATGTTGGTATCAAGTCACTTGGTTGACTATAATTATCAAAAACCACTCAGTTGGTTGGATTATTTATTCCCTGACTATATGCTTGGTTTATTCAATTAACCCCATAGTCGGGAGCTACACCTATTAGGTGCATCTAGTCGATGCACCTAAGTTTACATTCAGTTATTTTTCAGCCCTCCACAGTCTTCAGATTTGGTAAAAGTACTCGGGAGACCATGGCGAAGATGATTGAAGCACTCGGCTTTGGAGTAATCTAGTTCAAGAGAAGATTATCTTTTCGACTGTGAAGGTCTCAGGGGCTACTGTGGAGATTATGGGTACCCCATACCCACACAGCGTGGTTATCCGACTGATATAGGGGATAACTTATATCTATGAAATATGTAACGGATCATGACTTGGGTATTACGTTTCCTTGTATATTATGGAACGGCCTAAAGTCCTAGTTTGATAAGATTGTAAAGTAGATTTAGGAAACCGATACCGTATTGGTTAAGGTTTCTATCTTGTAATCCTGCCCCCATCCTATATAAGGTGGGCAGGAGGCCCTCTAGGGGGCAGGAGACAACTAGATCGTCAGATCTATAATACACCCGGTGGATTCAAATCCCCAAACAGGAGTAGGGTATTACCTCTCATCGAGAGGGCCTGAACCTATCTAAATCCTTTGTCTCCGCATCCATCCACTTTTAGGTCTCGAACGCTACCCCCTTTTATTATTGCCGAATTCATATTTCGACAATAATTGACTTTTAGATTATGGAAAAGGGACTGCCTTCATTTCAGTTGAATGAAAGAATAAAAAAAAAGTCAAATTTGAACGGTCAAGATATCTTCAATCGTGCAGCCCTATCCTTATCCTCTTCTTCCCCAACTCCTAACACCATCGTCACTTCTCCTCCAAATCAATTCCCATCTCCGCCACTGCTCAAGCGCGCCACTGCCCGACCTCGTCGGAAGCCATCAACAGTGCCGTCAAAGCCTGCCAGACCAACCTCATTCCCTTTCCCCCTTCTCTGCTTCCCCCTCTCTCTCTTCCTTCATAAGTTGGCGATGGTGCCATTCCCCAGCACCGCCCTCTTCCTTGTCTCTAGCAGCTCAGCCACCAGAATATTCACCATTGCTGACTGTCGCCTCCTAACTCCACGGCTTCTCTCGCCGCCATTGTCAGCCTTGCCCACTGCTGACCTCCATCGCGGGGCTTTAGTAGCACCCCCCGCCGCCCTCTATCGTCGCCCATGGCCATACATCTAAGCTAGGGGACCCCTTCCCCACCCCCCCCTCCCAAAAAAAAAACCACCACAACCCTCAACTCCTACCCCAAAATCATAACCTTCATCCATAGATTCTCTACCGTAGTCAGGGTATCGTCGACGACGGGAAAGGATAGGTGAGGAGCTCATCGTCGTCATCGCCGTCGATAGTTAGCCCTAGTTGCCACCTTCCCCCTCTCCTCTCATGTCTAGTCTAGAGGTAGAAGATGACTCCGTATTGAGATCCAATGTCTAGGGAGCACAGATGACTAAAATTTTCTGCAATTTTAGTCACCTAAACTAGCAAAAACACCGTTGGTAAAGTTCAGGAACATATCTTATGCACGCAAGTTTCCCGTGCACACTCCGTGAACACCAACTAGCAAATGCCACAGAAAATTCTAGAAAAAAATAGACACATACTCCTAATAGTATTACACATATGCAAAGTCTCATATTCAAATTCATTATATTTTAGCCATAACAAAAAGTGAAAAATCTAACAGTTTTTATTGTAAAAATCTGTTAGAATTTTGTCTTTTTTGTTACGGCTAAAATATAATGAATTTGAAGATAAGATTTTACAGGTTGGTGTAATACTATTGGAAGTATGTGTCTAATTTTTTTCTAAAATTTCCTATGATATTTTCTAATTGGTGTGCACGGAGTGTATACGGGAAGCTTCCCGTGAAGTTCAACGTTACAAAACCAGTGGACTTCTTCAATCCCGTTGCAATCAACTTAGGAACCATTATCTAGATATGATTAGCTGTAGGTTACACAGGCATGAATGGGCAGCAGTAGACTAGACAGTGGTCCAAATCAGTGCAACTCCCCATCTGCACGGTGCCAAAAGGCCCCCATGCAAATAAATGGCCAATTCGAAACATGTACTAGTAGCATATCTCATCGTAGCGCCCCCAGACGCTGTACTGCACACGCACAGTGCCACGGAGAGAGAGAACAGCCTTGACACCGGACAAATCATTTAAATGCACACAGGGATGTTACACAGGACATGCATTTGTCACCTTTTTTTATTTTATTTATTTTTTCCTTGATGGTGTACATGTACTGGTAGTAGTAGTACAACCCATGCTTTTCCTTCTTTTTGCAAACATTTTTCTCTTTTTTTTTTTGGCCCTCTCCTTTGTCAGATACTGAGCAAAAGGGCCGACAAAGTAAGCATTGTGAATGACATCGTTTGTGGGGGCAGGCATTGGACCACTGAATGATTTTGCAATCCATTGCTTTATGATTGGAGCTGTTTCTTTCTTTCTTTATTTGTTTTGTTTATTTTTTATTTTCTCCTCTGCTAGCTGGTACTCATGTTTCAGTGTTATTTTTTTCCCCTAGCTTGGAACAGTTCTATACTCATGTATAGTATGTGTAGTACTACATTATATTCTTTCTTGCAAGTAATGTGTTACTGTAACTACTTTGTTGTTGACAACACATAGCTGTCGATATATGTACAGTAGTATATATGGTCCTGCCTGCTTTCAACATCAGTGAATTTTTATCTTACTGTAAAGATCTAAAATAAATCAGCATGCATTTCAATCCACAAGTAAACTTAAAATCATGTATGGTTGTAGCCAATATTCCTTTTTGGAAAGATGGTACTATTAGCTACAAGGAATACCTTAGTAAATTCCAAATATATTAGAGGTAGTAAGTACTCTTTTTCTAAATTTAGATTGAGAACTAAGTATACTACACGCATATTTCTCAAGAAAATACTCCTTCGGGCTTCGGTCATAAGTTTTAGGACACATAGATGTCTCCAAAATACAGACCTTAATCTTTAATTTCAATCGTAAAACATTTAAAAACCTGATAAAATATAATATTGTGAAAGTTGTTTTCGAGGTAAATCAACATGTATATATGATTTTCGCACATTGAATCTAAATGTGTTAACAAATATATTGATATGATTTTTAAAAGTTTGATCATTTGAAAAACCTTAATTTACGAGGTAATCAACACACATAAACATGATTTTCACACATCTAATCTACATATTCAAAAATATATTGTTGCAATTTTTAAAAGTTTATCACTTGAAACACCACTGACATTAATACACGTTATCATGCATGATGGGTCTAATTAAATTAGAAGCTAGCTTGACTATATTATTTAGAAAACCAATTTAAGTGTTCTCATATCATGATCGATCTTCCCACTAGACTTTAGATGAACAACACCGACATCCCTTCAAACCTCAGACCAGGTCCCATTTTGTATTATTATATTATATATCCAAGTGGATCTAGCTTTTATACTACTTCATTAGAGACCCGTACGTATCTAACTTATTGACCACCGTGTGCATAATTGTATGACAACCTCTTAACGATTGTAACACTTACTTGCACAAGCCCTAGTTGAAAAGGAATAAAATAGCAATAATATATATGTGAAAAACTAGTTAATTAAATTGCTGCCCAACTACACACATATTTATTGTGAGGTGGCAAAAATCTTGCCTTTGCAAATCTTGACCTTATATAAAGTTAGAACCCACACTAGACATCTCAATCTCAACATGCAAGCATTATTTATTAGTACTTCTAAAACCTATCATGCAAACATGCCACATCAATCTACTAAACACCTAAAACTCAACATGCAAGCATAGTAATTATATTTACAATTTTATTACATTCTAAACTCAAATGTATACACACATGCTAAATCATCATCCTCAAACCATTTTTCAAATTATTTCAATCCAAATTCACCAATCATTTATACAACATTTAACACACTTTCATTCATATATCCCACAACAAAGCGTAAGGTGTCATCTAGTTATACATATGTACCTGTCAATAATAA
This sequence comes from Oryza meridionalis, assembly GCA_000338895.3. Classification (NCBI taxonomy): domain Eukaryota; kingdom Viridiplantae; phylum Streptophyta; class Magnoliopsida; order Poales; family Poaceae; genus Oryza; species Oryza meridionalis. The sequence goes on along the minus strand of CM002531.2, from coordinate 20,851,328 downwards.
CAGTTGGATGTGGCTTACGTTTCGTTATGTGTGCCACACCATTCCAACTAATCTTAAATTAAGGACATAATTAAAGACTAGAAATATAGATCTGGATTTGGTGGCAATAATCCGAGTTGTCACATGACAATATATATAGATTAGTTATAGTGCAGTACGGCCCGTTTGAATCTTCTGTAGATGAAGATTAAAAGTGGGCACGCAAAACGAGAAAGCCATTAATGCGTAATTAATTAAGTTTTAATTATTATAAAATTAGAAAATGGATTTATTTAATATTTTAGAGTAACTTCTATATGTAAAGTTTTCGCATAAAATACACCGTTTAACAGTTTAAAAAACGTGCTAACAGAAAACGAGGAAAAATCTATATTTTTATGAAGTTAGAACGGGGCCTACGTAGTCTTTGTTGCTCTGCTAAATTATGATCAACATATATCGGTTTTTATGATGCAGTAACTTACATTCTAAATCTGTTGCATATGTGTGGCAACTATGGGCATACACCACCTTTTTATTAAAATAATAGGCATTAATATTTGAACCCTGATATATGAAGTAATTCTTACAACTTTACCACCACATGTATTTGAAAAAAAAACCCAGAACATCTATAATCAGCTAGGTGGAACAAGTAGAGAGTTGAAGCTAGGTGGAGACTGGAGAAGACACATACTTATATATATGCATCACAAGAAGAATATAATCATTGTCAGGTTAGATCTTTTCTCTGTTTTTTTTTCATGTGCAAATGATACATTAACACCAGTCACCAAGTTGCAAAGAGGCATTACAACTTTCAAGCACCCCTAGTCTCATGTAGTGCATGCGAATAATCTACTGCACTTACACATTTAGAATAAATACAAAAATGTAATGAAAAACTAAGAAAAAAGAGAGCAAAGTGAAAGAGGGACTGTCGTGTTGTTTCGACAAAACACACAAACCACTCCTAATTAAATTTTTTTCATCCATGTCTTGTTTCATCGCGCATTGCTGATATCGCGGCGACGCAGGTATCGATCTGAGTATGGTCATAAACAGTATATCATATCTGAATGTGCAATGCATGGGTCCATATATATAGCAAGCAAGCAAGAGCTTGCTAGCTAGCTAGTCATGATCTATGCTGTGCCAGCTCGGTCTTCCTAGCGTGAACTCGAGGCTAGGGCTGCTCAGTTCATGGCTGGATACTTGCAAGCTGCTTGATCTACAAGGCTCCATTTCCTGATCCAATTGTACAAATTTATGTGTGTCAGTGTAGTTTATAAAGCAGTAATATATACCGCGTAAGTTATAAAGGAAAGAAATTAAACTGCATGTCAGTGTAGTATATGTTTTTTAGATGAGGGATTAAAACCCAGCCTATACATCCAACAGGGATGTACACGGTCAGTCAGTGTAGTATATTAATAAGGAAAGAATACAGGGAGGTCAATCTGATGAGTATCCATACCTCAACTGTAACCAAATGTTGAGGATCCATATTGCACACGCTCGATGAAAGCCATAGATCTCTGAACAGAAGTTTGGCAAAATTGTTACTAATGCAGAGTGAAGTTTATTTGCAATATACACCATAGTACTAATTAACCTTTTTTATGTACCAAGTGTTCTTTCAACTTTTTTAGTAATTAAGTACATGCATATTTGCACACATATATAGGTAGGAATAGAGACCTAAAAGCAAATTATTTGGAAATAAAGTCTAAATTTGAGATAAATAAATTAATTGCTTCCAAATAAATGCAACCTCACTATACATATTACGGACATCGATGTGAAAATTGACAGCCGCCTTGAAAATTGTTTTTCGGAAAAGGGTTTAGACCATAGGAGCTCCCTGTTATTATTACAAGTGATTTTTTTGTGGCTACAATTTTTTTTTAGTAGTGATCTCATGGTTTTATTTACCCATGCTTAACCCTAGATTTCTAGCCTAGGACTGGACTGTACACTGTAGGCCAAAGCACTTTAATTTGGTGTCCCAATTAATTAATCCCTACCTTTGCAATGCTTTTAATTTGGAACAGTAGTAACTTGTAGTACATATTACCGGCAATCATGAAAATTGTGAACCTAGCCATAGGTTTGCTGGCTACAAAGCTATCTAGCTCTAGGCAACATGCCATTAAAAAAAATTTATATGTTGTGTTGGTACAAATGTGTGCATGCACAGTACTGTCACAGAGAGAAAGAAGTTACTCATAGATATGTGAACCATGCTGCATATAACTGGTGCGGGCACAAATGCACACTAAAACAAGCTTCTCTACATTAAAAAGCTTGAAAAACCTATTAGCTCAATTATGTCAGAAAAGGTACTAATTATCTTTTGTTAAGTTCATACTAGATAAATATTCTATTGTACATTGTATTATTTCTTTCTAGGATAGTTATATAGATGGCATACTTTATAATTGGCATTTAGTTACTAACATGGACTAGATATTTCTCTCATTGACGATGCATATGAAGGTCTCCTTCATTAATAAATTATTCATACACTTTTAAACCCATCGCTATTTTTAGATATTTTATTTATTTTTCGACTAAGACTTTTTAATAATTAAACTGCTAAAAAATCCCACAATATATTCTATTTATGTAATATTTTAACAACAACATACAAAAGTTGGTTCACACCATAAATCACTAGTGGAGAAACTGTCCCGGATTATAACCCTCTATAGTCCCAGGTTGTAAACCGGGACCAAGAATCCGGGACCTTCAGTCCCGGTTGTTATTGGAACTGGGGCTAATGTGGTTTTCGTCTGACCCAGCAAAGATCAATTCTCTAGTAGTGAATGATGCTACCCTTGGTATATTTACCAATGTGCGCACTCCAATATGATTTTTCTCTACGAGATTTATGCATAGAAAACCAAGAGGAGAAAATTCTGAGAAACGAAACTCTAAAGGTCGAGACACTGAAAATTGTAATTGTTCTTGTTGTACTCAAAATGGATGTAATTCTTTTTTTTCCTTTGTGTGTGCATGTTGGGGGGGGGGATTATATATGAGCCCTTTTATTGTTTATAGTAGGCAAAACCTACATTCAAATATTCATACCAAAAAAAAAACCTACATTCAAATGTTTCGTACCAATGGCTAACACAAGCTATATAGTTTGGAAAATATGTAAAAATGAAATTATGTAATTCTTTTTTTTTTAACTTTTGTGCTCCAATTTTTTTTCAAAAAAATGCAGTAGTATAAAAATGGTCAACATTACAGAAATCTCAAGACAAACTTAAAAGAGATAATTAAAATCTTGAGAAAATTATTAGGCGATAAATGCATCGTAGATTATAGATGATCATGGAAATGGAACACATTTTTAGTGAACAACCCAAAATATTACATAATTTTCAAATTTGAAAGAGCTTTATCAAGCTACAAAAGTCAGTTTTCAGGATGGAGAGAGTTTTTCTGTGTCAATATATAAACAGCATTTCATATCATGTTTTTTTTAAAAAAAAAACAATGTTTGATGCCCAATACATAAATTTCTCCTATTATTGAACCTCAGTATGTCTGCTACAGTATCGGTAGACACTGGGAGTAATGGCAAGGAAAGTAAAGGACAAAGCAACACAGGAAGAGGCCCTTGGTTACACATTTCTAGGATGTCAGCTAGTATCAGGTCTGAGGTCAAAGCCCACTGCCCCCTGGACACACACACACAGGCAGCCATGCATTGATAAGAAAAGGTAAAAAAAAACAGATCTATTTACCACTGGAGAGAGAAGAACTAGGAGGAAGAAGAGGACATTGCAAAGCCCAAGAAAAACACACACATCTTCATCTTGAAGGAGGAGGCCATGGCTGTGCATGCATGCACTGATCAAGTCAAATGCATGGGTGAGGCCCTCCTATATATCCATATCTCTCTCTCCTTTTTGTGTGTGATTTGTGTAGGGCCAAACATCTTTTTGAGCTTTAGCCACTACCAAAACAACCAGATTATACTGTAGTAGCTTGTGTTCACAACTTGATTAACTTCCTGTTTGGGTTATTTTGCTCTTAAGCTATGTTACTGTCCAAACTAAGACTTTTCTTTTTACGAACAGCACCAAACACAATCCCAAGTTTCTATTGATGTACTAGGAAAAATAATACAAAACTAAAGCACTGATGATAGGTTATAATCAGGAAAACGAAAAACAAACAAACAACAAAAATTAGTCACCAAATTTTGTTTGCATAAATTTGTATGCATACCTCGGCGAATTGCTGCGCGCTCTGATGGTGTCAGAGTTGACGGCAGAGGAGGAGCAGTCGCCGTCGCCGCCACCGCCGGCATGGCTCGCCGCGCCCTCGGAGGAGGACCGGTGCTCGGTGAACGACATCCGCCGGTCCGCATCGGCGCCCGATGACGTCGCCTGCCTTCCATCGCCGGCCAGGAGCTCGTCGTCGCCGGAGCCGGAGCCGCTGCCGTCCATCGGCCCTGAAGACAATAATATCACAAGCAATAATGTTCAGTCACATATATTTAATTGCTAGTAAGCACACAAAAAATAGTGTACACAATGTGATGATTTAATTAATAAGGCAATGAATTTAGTGAAGTTAATTGAAGTTAATTTGGCAATGGGGAATTGGTTAATTGGGGATTGATGATCTGAAATGGTTGAGGTTAATTACCTGAGGCTGCTGCTGGCTTGTCAGTGCTCTTCACGGTCCTATACATCTGCAGAAAGCGCAGCAAGAAAAGAATCATGCACCGAGAAAGCAATGCACAAAGCAAAGCTGCAAAGAAAGATATATGCATCTTCTTGGGATGGATAAACAGATTATCAATCGGAGTATTCAGAGTGAGAGAGGATAGTAAAAGACAGCAAAACATGATGGATCAAGCTGGAGATCATGGCAGCCAAAAGCAAAGCAAAAAACACCAAGAAATGGACAAACCAAATACTACTCCATCACGAGAACACCTCAAGAAAGAATTGAGAAAAATTTTACTGCACTTGCTGCTCAGCTTCACTCTCTCTCTCTTCTTGGCTGGGATTCTGTTCCCTAGCTGAGTGAGTGAGTGAAGTGCTCTCTGGTCAGGACACACACAGAATGCATTATTGCATAATGATGGCAACTTTTTCTCGCACACACCCCCACACGCATCGATCTTCTCCACACACACACAATCTCTCTCTCTAGGGCTCGATTTCTCTCTCTCATGGAGTTCTCATCGGAATCTGTGCCTGGTACTCTCTCGATTTCTCTCTCTATCCCCATGTACGTACGGTGCAGTGTCCGAGCAAGAACAAGAAGAAACAGTGCGCGTGAGCAGTGCGGATTTTTGAAGGGAAATCAGCTGCAATTTTCCCAAGCTTTGTAGTAGCTTAGCTCGATCATGGCCATGGCGATGTGGTTGATATGATATGGAAATTTCCAAGAAGGAGGAGAAGAAGTTGTTGGTGTTGTTGTTGATAGGTAGGGCATCGATCTCATCATCATCACCTGCAGATGGCTCTTGACATGAGCTAGGGTCAGATCCTTGACGTCCATCAGCTCCAGCACCGATTTGGGCGTCGCTCCTGCATCATTGAATCAGAGCGCGCGAGATGAGATTTTTTTTGAGCTGATTTTAGCATGAAATGATCCATGTTTAGATGGATGGATTTGATATGGGCGCTCACGCTCGTGGCCGCCGAGGAGCTCGACGGCGTGGACGAAGCGGGCGTGGAGGGAGCTCGTCCACCGCATCCGCGGGGCGCGCATGCTGCGGCGGGACGCCGGGAGGAGGCGCGGCATGAAGCGGGAGGAGGCGAACCCGCCGGCGCCGCCGTACCCGCCCATGGCGGCGGCGGAGCCGTAGCCGATGGAGCCCGCCACCGCGGCGGCGCCGGCGTAGCCGCGAAGCGTGTCGGCGAGCACGCCGTGGAGGCGCCCCGTGCTGGAGAGCATCCGGTGGTACGCGGACGGCGACAGCAGCGACGACGTCGGGTCGAGAGCTGCTGGTGGGGGAGGAGGAGCCGGCGCCGGCGACGTCGAGCACAGCGACGACGAGGGCCACGCCGTGGAGTGGAAGGGGTTGTAGAGCCGGTTGTGCCGGTGGTCGCCGCCTCCGCCGCCGCCGAGGAACGGGTGGCCACCGACTCCGCCGCCGCTATACACAGGCACCCCACGGATCGGCGCGCGCGCCGCCGCCGCCGAACCTTCCATCGGTATCGTCGGCAGTGTCACCGGCACGGACGCCACCGCCGCCGTCGGCTGCCGCAGCCGCCACGGCAGCACATCCGCCGCCGATGTACTGCCCTCCTGCTGCTGCTGCTGCTGCTGCTGCGGCGTCGACAGCGACAGCTCCGTCGACGCCGTGGAGCCATCCAGCCTCCGCCACGGGTCACCCCCACCCGCCGCCTTGCCGCCGGCACCACCACCCGCACCGCCGTTGCCCAGCCCCGGCGGCGCCGTCGTCCCAACCGCCGCGCCACCGCTCGGCAGGCTGATGTGCAGCGACAGGTCCGGCGTCGTCGACGTCGCCGACGCCATGTCCGTCGTCGTCCCTCCTTCGCCGCGGCGCGGCGGCGAGCGAGCGCGCTAACCACTAAACGTATAGGAAGGTTCCTTGGGCTTCTTGGGATCGAGAGGAAGGAGAGAGATCGAGGTGGCTTGTGTGTTGTTTCCTCTTGTGCTTAATTTGGAGATGTGTGTGGTGTGTGCTTGCTAGCTAGCTAGGCTTCTCTCTCACTCTCTCTCTCTCAAATTCCTCTCTTTTGTGTGTACAAGCTTCTACAACCACATCCACAATCTTTTGAGTAGTTGTACTAGGGTACTACTCCTACTAACCTTTGTATACTCTCTCTCTACACTTTCTCTCTCTACCTCAAGAGAAGAAGGGAGACATTAGGGATGGATGGATGAATTGGAAGGAATGGAACCGGTTTCATGTGTTGTCTGGGGTTAGGTACTGGTCTTAAAGAGCCTTGGTGATTGATGAGAGAGAAGAAGAAGGGGAGGAGGGTAGTAGTAGAACTAGTAGGTATAGCTAGTATCTGTACAGATACGCGGAGAAAGCGAGAGAATTATTTCGGAAAAAAAGGTGGTAAGTGTAAATACATATAAAGGGGTTTATTCGGTTAGGGTTCCGATTTCCGGATAAGATGAGAGGCCAAAGTTGGTTGAGGGCAGCCACGCGAAAACGACATACATAAAAGGACCAAAAATGAGTCAAAAGCAAACACTTAATGTCTTTTGCACCTACACTACGAAGAAAATACAACATACATAGCGAAGTGAGCATATCTTAACTGGTTAGGTTTCTTGTGGTGGAACCAGCCCACCCAGGTTCAAATCCTAGATTTGACACGGGTGCTTGCATTTACGGCTAATTATTCTTTCAGTGGTAGACGACGTACCCGTCGACAGCGAGGCGTTTATGGTGACTTCGTCAATCTCAAGACATTAAGCTCATATAGGTAGGGTGTGCATGGTCAATCTCAAGACATTAAGCTCATATGGGTAAGGCGTGCATGTGTGCGTTCATAGGGGTCAAGACATTAAGCTCATATAGGTAGGGTGTGCATGGTCAATCTCAAGACATTAAGCTCATATGGGTAAGGTGTGCATGTGTGCGTTCATAGGGGTGAGTGTGCGTACGTTGTGAGCGCCTGCGTTTGTACTGTGTTTCTCAAAAAAAAAATACAACATACATATATAGAATATATTAGTTGGTATATATTGTATATTGTGAAGGAAAATGTCGGAGTAGTAAAAGCTAGCTGTGGGATTGAGCTCGTGTGCTTAGGATGCTACATCCTCTCACCTTTTCATCCCATATGCCCTAAGAAAGAATTTAGGCTGTGCTTTCTCTCTCCAAAAATCCCTTTCTTTCTCTTTCATCCTGACCTGCCTCTGTCAACTGTAGTGCAGGAGTGTAGAGGCACAGCGACCCTTTTTTTTGTGGGGGGAGGAATTTGGCTAGCTGTAGATATCAGCAAAATGCAACTGGTTATACATGTACAGTACTACATGCATGCAATATCTGCTCTGTCCAGTTCCAAATTTGAGCTAATGTTTCTGCAAGAATAGGCAAATCTGGTTCATTGCCTTCAATACGGCCCTTATGTAAAAAGTATGAATTTCAGTAAGATCCATTTTACCCAAACACCATTTACCTGTACCAAAATTTTGACAGTTCCATGCATGCACCTATATTACATTATCCAAGCACTGGCCACTGGTAAACACTCTGCATCTTCCACATCTCTAACATGGTAATAATATGGTAAAATCTATGCCTTGAGTAAAGAACCAACCTGGTCAAAATTTAAGAATGATTAGAAGAAGAAGCAACATTTGTCTGAATTTAAAAGTTCACATCTATTAAGTTATGGGGAAAAAGTCAAGTAGATAGCAGGTGCTCCCCTCTATAAACACATCAGTCAATCTCTCTGTGTGTGTGTGTGTGTGTGTGTGTCTGTGTGTGTGTCTGTGTGTGTGTGTGTGTGTTGCATTGGCCCACCTGGAGGTTTGTGATGTCCGTTGCTCTGTTTATTGCCCTACTGTTTGATGTTGTACCTGCAGCTAGCAATGTAGGGTCGTGTTGGTTCTCTAGGCACTACTAATTCTTCGATAATGTTAAAATCTAGATAAAATTTGATACTGCCAATTCTTCATAGGTAGAGGTGTATGTTTGGTTTGCTATCGGTAAACTTGATGTAATGAAATACAGTCCTAGATTGTTGCCAAATGGAGCATGCATGTCATTACTAATGATTTGGCTTCATTCGAAATCAATTTTTTTGGTAGGGTAGCAAACCAAAATATCTCCAATTAGAGGAGTTTTGCAGTGCTCTTTATTGACAGCAAAACAAATCTAGACCATTTATTTCTTTCAATCCAATGTATCATATCTACTTATACAAGGAAACCAAAACTAATTGTAGAATAGTTTTTTTCTACATATAGTAAATCATCGGTAGATATCATGAATAATGCTAGTAGTAGAATACTACTATTAGAGAGCACAGTATAGATATCTCTCCAAATATTACCTTACCAACATTAGAATTGCCCTGAAACTTGTCTCTTATACAGGTGTTTCTTATAGGTATGCTCTTTGGCTTATATTCAAATAAACATCTAACGTATCCTATCCTACCAAACTTTGTTCAAGTTTTAGCACTATCAAAATTTTAGTAAGACATCAAACCAAAATGGCCCATATACACTATTATTCAAGTTGCTAAAGAATTAGTAGGGCACGTTTTGGTAGCAATCCAAAATAGCCGTACAACAAACTGAACGGAGGTGACACACACTGCCAATTTCAGTTGGTCACATGAAGAAGACGATATATGTGTGCTCTAAATTATATATATTGATGCTTATTAGACCGAGATGAAAAAAAAAAACATGTCATTGTGTTTTAACTTAAAGTTTGCATCAAGCAGGCTTACACATCTTGTAGGTTATGCTCTATATATATAAACGAAAAACTAAATAATTAATTCATCCATCTTAATATAAACTATCTATTAATTCACTCACGAATTTACCTGTTCAGTGCTTTCTGCATATATAGTTTATACACATGACAAAATTGAAATGGATTTACAATATCAAAAATAAAATATCACCAGTGATCAAAGAAAATACTACTGATTTCTTTCTCTCTCTTTTTTTTGGCAGGTCAAGGTCCTAATTAAAGCAATGGCTTTTATCAGCATCTTCACCATTTTTAGCGGCCCACTGGTGTCATCTCATCTGAAGACAGTGACTCGTACTGTACGTTCTATCACGCGTTTCTTATTTCTTAATTTTCTCTTCCTTAGCTTGGCAAAGGTATGAATGTCTGATCATTTCGACCATTAATTCAGTGACAACAACATATATTTTATATGTAAATATATATATGCATGTGCATGCTGTGCTGTCAAGGTTGCTGGAGCTAGAATTGCCATTTAGGACCAAATTGTCAACTGGGGCTTAATAACCTACAGTTAACCAGATCTTTCAAAAAAAACAATAAAGTTAACCAGGGATTAGCATTAATTAATATATTAGGGCTGGCATGTACCTTTGCTTCCAGAACACAGTTGGTTGTAGTTCCCCAGATATTCCAGCAGGGGCCTTAGCTTGTCTCAAATAATTATCATGTCAACTTGCACATGGCAAATTTCGCAAAAAATAAAATAAAAATCTAGTTTGACTCACTATATATATGCCTGTCGTCCACATGTGTTCAAATGTGTAGTAATTCTGTAAACTGCCCAAGTTACTGGCTATGCATTGTCTTCTCTCTTCTTAGCCTTTTTCTTTGAAAAAATATAGAGTGCAAACCACATATATAATGGAACCTAAAAGCTATTGTTGGATCTAAAAATAAATGCCTAAGATTTATCCACGCCATTAAGAGTAAACTTTTTATTCCTAAAAAAATTTCTATTCCTGATTGAATCCGCGAGTAAAATTTATACTCAAAGTGATATTGACAAATCTCAGGCGTCCATTGTTAGATCCAACTGTAGTTTCCAGGTTTACATTACATATGTGGTTTGCACTACATATTTTCCCTATTTGAAATGGATTATTCATCATCAAATTATTGAAACAGATTATCTACTATATGTTTAGAAAAATATATTTTCTTGAAACACATCCTTCCACAATATCATTAAGAAAACTTGTTTCAAGCCATTTATTAAATTTAATTATTAAAATAATTAATTTATAGTAGAAAATCTGTGATAATAATTTTTTAAAATAATCTGAATCAAAGCAGGGCCTAATTATTCTGATTCACAAATAGCAGATATATCATATATGTCACCCTTGCGAGTGTGACTGGTATCTTCTTTCAAATCCCTTTATATATTTTCTTTGAAACACAACACAAAATGGTCATACGCGAGACGTGTGCATTGCAGTCTTGTGCGTACGATGCAGAGGACAAATTTCATCTTTTCATCTGCTTAAAAAAGCAGAGATGATTTTGACATACCCTGAGAAATTCAGTTGTACAGGTCAATAAAATGAGGTTATTGCCAATCAATTGAAAACCCATTGTATGTTTGTTAGTGGAAGATTTACACCTTTTCTTTATTTTTTTTTGGGGTTATCTTTTCTTCGTCCATGCAAATGTTATAAAATTTTTAACATCATTTTCATGATGTATATGTATCAATGAGGATCAAGTGGAGGAAGATGTTTATTTTTCAGAAAATTCCCTACGTGCCCTCTAAAATTTCATTGCCATCTCCGATACTCGCTAGCTTGATCCTTATATATTCTTGAGTTTTGTTTTGATCTCTGATGAAGAACTAGGTCTAAATCTTCCTATAGGTATTAATAACTATCGATTTGGCGGAAAGTTGCAATCCGAACCTTGCAATCGCAGCACCACGTCTCTTTTGGTTATCAATCGTGCCGAAACCCGATTGACCTTGCCGAGAAGGCTAATCCCTACATATGAATCAACGAAGAACACAAGTAAGAATAATGCAAATTGCAACTCAATTTGAAGCTGAATGATTAAGATTTCAAGGTTAGGGTTCCACAAACTGAACTAGCGGCGAAACAGCAACGAAAAAAATAATCTAAGCACGTCCTAGGGTTAGCCCTAGGGCATCCATCCCTTGTGTATAGCCTACGACACAATCACAAGGCTCAAGGCCTAAATCAGATTCGGACTGAATGAGATACGTTGCCTGTTTTACAGATCCTCGATAGCTTGGTAGGAATTTTTACGTGGAACCAAAATAATATGAATGTAGACTCCATAAGCTTTCCAACAAGTACTCATGTGCCCCTAAATTCCTTCTATATCAGCGGCTAGGTCCGTTTGAAGTTGATACTGTAAGGAGACTCGGTTCCGAATCCAAAACGGCAATATAATTTCACAAGAGAACCTCTTTAAGAAGTTTTATGTGAAATTAAACCTATTTTCCCAGGCGGGCCTCTTGAATGGTAGCATGGGAAAATGTATTTTCGCAGGCAGGACTCTTACGGGTCCGTCTAGAAGTCGACTTACCTCTTCTTTCCCTCTCAGCACACTTCAAATTTTTTCAAGTCATCATTCTTCCTTCTCTCACCTCCTCTCCTCATTATATTACTCCTCTCTCGTTTCTCACCTTCTCTCCTCTCTCTCCCTCAACTTTCCTCCCAAGCGCCGGCGAGGGGCGACTGGCGGGCGGCAATGATGACCATGGGCGCCGGTCGGGCGCGCGACGAACGACAGTGACAGGACTGCCACCCGCAGGGATCCGGCGGCAGTGGCCGTCCCCCGCCTGGATCCGACGACGGCGGCGGCGGCAGACCGCACCTAGCTAGGGTTTTGATTTTTGGGGATTATTTTTTGGATTTTTATTTTTGTGTGTGGACGATATAAGCACCACATGCAAAAATTGGATTTTTCACGTGCGGGTGCGCCACCCGCATGGAAAAATAATGATTTTCGCAGACATTTTTGGATAGATGGGTGGCTTAACCTCACGTAAAAATAGGTTTTGGCCGTTTGGGAGAATGCATTTTATAGTAGTGACATTTCATCACCTAACTGACTGACTAATAGTATAATATGTTTGATATTGTGGCTTGGATATGAATATATATATATATATATATATATATATATATATATATATGTATGTATGTATGTATGTATGAATATGTATATGTATGTATATGTATATGTATATATGTGTGTGTGTGTATATATATGTATATGTATATATATGTATATATATATATATATGTATATGTATGTATATGTATATGTATGTATATGTATATGTATATATATGTATGTATATATATATATGTATAAGTATATATGTGTGTATATATATGTATATGTATGTATATATTTGAATGTTACATGGAGTATGGGCTACAAAGAGTATGGGCTCCAAGATTCAAATTGAGTATATACCCAATTTGAATGAGTATGAAATTTTTTTAAATGTTTAGATATGAACATTAACTTCTTTACTAACAAGTTCAAACAAGTTTGAACTAAGTTTGAACTTTTTTTTGTTAGATTTTGGTTCTAGGTATATAACATCCAAACATATAATTTGTTAGGTATGTAATAATGAATTGTGAAATAAAGTTGAGTTTGAGTTATTTTGTTGTTAGGTATTTGTATGAATCAAATTCATATACCTAGGTATATACTCACAATTTGAAAATTTTTAAAAATTTGAGAGAATTTGTGTGTTTTATACCTTGAAGCCCGGACACCATGGAGTCCCATATGGGTATCATATATATATACATATATACATACATACATACATACATACATACATACATACATACATACATACATACATACATACATACATACATACATACATATACATACATACATACATACATACATATATACATATATACATATATACATATATATATATATACATATACATATATATACATATATATACATATATATACATACATATACATATGTATATATATATATATATATGGGCAACATGATTGAAATTGAGTATATACCCAATTCAAATGAGTATGAAATTTTTTTAAATGTTTAGGTATTAACATTAACTACTTTACTAACTAGTTTAAAGCAAGTTTGAACTGAATTTGAACTTGTTTTTGTTAGATTTTGATTTTAGGTATATAGCATGCAAACATATAATTAGTTAGGTATGTAATTATGGATTGTGAAATAAAGTTAAATTTGACTTGTTTTGTTGATATGTATAGGTGTGTGTGTGTGTATATGTATGTATGTATGTATGTATGTATATATTGCGTATATAATACTCCATCCTGTTCTAGTATAATGAGGTTTGATAGAGTTAGCCTTGGGTACAGCACAATTCCGTTAGTACATCCATATCGGCAATAGTTTGCTGTACTACAAACTAAAAGCGGTCTGCAAAATACTTAGATACATACTAGTTAGCTAGCTAATACTAGCAGCTACATCATCTTCTGTGAGATTTTTGTTTGGAGGGTCCACCAAAATACATTTGCAAGAACAAATTAGGGTTAATTGGATTTATGCCAATGTAACCATGCCATTACAATACACGTAAAATTGGATCCATTCCACTCTGTACTAGTTAGACAAGTTTTGAATCATTTTCTTCCTATTTTGTATGAACCAAATACCCCTACCCCAATCCTCACATGGGACCCACTATCATTTTCATCTTATTCCTTCACCCTCCCCTCTTCTTTTCTCTCTTCCCCCATCTCTCTCCACCTTTCTCCCTCTCTCTCCAGGGATTCCGGTTGTCTACAGGGGCACACCGGGTGGTGGGGACGGCAGCGGCGTCCAATAGAGGACAAGGTGACTAGAAGCGCCGGTAGCCGCCGTCTTAATAAAGCCTGAATTCCACTCGAGACACTCGTGGCTTTGATTTGCCCGATCTTTCGAAGAGTTGATGATAACTATGATTTGGGAGAAACGTTGACGACCCGACTACAACCGTACAAGACATTGTTGTGTTGCGCCTTAGCGATCGATACACCTCTCCGTGGGTTTTTTTTTTCAGGGACTTCTCCGTGGGTGTTGATTTTGCCAATGTAGACCAACCTTATTCGTACAAACAAATCAAAGAAACAAGCAAGAACAAGATAAAAGCAATCTGAATTGCGAATAGGAATTGAATACCAATGATAAGTTAGGGTTCCATAACAAGCAAACCGGCGTTCTAATCGATCACGGGATTACTCAGCAAAGTAGTGAAGCTAAACTTGATCTAAACAAAATCCGAGAAACTCTGAAGGGGTACCTAGCTATTTATGGAAGTGGGAGGACGACCTAGGGGTCCCTACGGTCGTGCTCCACCTGTTTAGGGTACACTCCACATGGGCCCCACTTGGGTCGGGGTCCCAAATAAAGTTACAAACCCATTGGCCAAATATAAGTAACGCAACACCTTGTTTTTGTGATTGTGGATGACTGGGATGGAATTTAGTAATAAGGCTAGATTTGTTGGAAAGAGGATTTCAGGAGCTTTCAATCAAGTACTCATGGACCCAAAAAACGGAGCTCGTATGCAGATTTGACGGTCGATTGAAATCAACAGTATAGCAGGTGACCCAACTGGATTCCACAACCTAGTCAACTTGATCTCGATGTGAGCGACGGTTGTATCTATAGTAGCCATGGTCACATTACATCTGGGTCAAAGCGGTGAAGCGAAGGCCACATGAATATGAAGTCCCCAGCTGAGCTTCACGTCCCCGTCTGCGCCGGCCACTCTAGCAGCAAGGCCTCCGTGCCTCGCATCTTCTCGGCCAGCTGTGCCTTCACCATCGTCGAGCCATGAGAGGAGTCCATGGACATCATCTCCACCCTCGGGCCTTATTCGGTTAATCCCCATGAGAGAGGGATTGGAGGGGATTTATTCCACACCTATTGTGGTGTGAAATTATTCCCCTTTAATCCCCTCCAATACTCTTTAATCCCCTCCAAACCGAACAATGCCTCGGTGGGTACGATTCGCAGGGTGGAATCCATTGCTAGCTTACTGTTTTTGTTTCACATGTGTGTGATATATATAGATGTGTTCTGATTTCTTAGCCGTGTGTGTACGAACTGCTATAGTTCTGTGGCATGGCGAGGCGAGCATGTCAGCGCTGGAGATAATTGACAAAAGTTCGCAGTGTGATTCACGGAGAGATTTTTCCAAAACGAACGCATCCAATCCACTCTAATATGACAAAAATATATGTTTTTGTGCTTTTTGAATTTTTTTGTTCCGGTGAAAAACATCACACCTACGTGTGCCAATATAGACCAATATGAGCATTAGTTGACAAAAGTTTGTCGTTCGAGTCACGGAGAGATTTTTTGAAACGAATGCACCCAATCTACTCCAATAAGACCAAAACTTATGTTTTGGTGCTTTTTGAATTTACTTGTTCCGGTGAAAAACATAGCACCCGCGTGTGCTAATACAAGTCATTATGGGCATTGATTAATAAAAGTTCGCTGCGCTAGTCATGTAGAGATTTTTCGAAACGAACACACCCAATCCACTCCAATATGACCAAAACTCATGTTTTGCTGGTTTTTGAACTTTTTCAATCCGGTGTCCCATGACCAAAAGTTAAATTAACCCAACAAATTATGCCATCATTATTACATAATAGGATTCACCTATTCTGTAATTTGAAAAAAAATACCATGAATTTAATTTTAGATGTAGTGTAATGGCATAGTTACGAATAGGTGAATAATAATGGTATATTTTCAAATCATGTAATTTGCAATGGCATAAATCAAATTAACCCAACAAATTATGTGTATCATTTTTGTCAAGTTACATAATTCCTTCGCTTAATTTCTTTTTGGGACGTAGAATTTTTTTTCTCGCATTTTCCGTGGGATCAATTTAATTACTAAATTCTAAAGGAGGCTTAAACACTTTAGTGCTGATGACGATAGCTGAAAATCCATGGTACACCCTGGTGATTAGCCAACTTTACTGGTGAGTAGCATTTGATCAAGTAATTTTAGTGTCGTTGAATAGATATCATATTGTTTTTTCTTGTTCTTAGCGTCAATTTGTGGAGCCCTCTAGCATCTGATCTCTAGTTTTCGTGTGCAGATATTAACAGATTCCAAAATTTTTAATACACTACTTTCTCAAATATCGTAAAAGTTAAAATCACATATTAAACTATGTACATATACGTGTTGGCTATGTATATCAAATTGAATGTAGTAATCAGGTTTAATCTAAATCCATTATTAAAAGCGAAGTGAACGTACATAGTTTAACTAGTTAGATCACTCGTGGTGGAAGTCCATTCGGATTCAAGTTATAGATTTAACATTCTTTCAATTATAATAGCAATATGCTCGTGATGATTTCGTCAATCCCAAGATATACTGGTCCAATCTTTTGAATATATTCATATGAATAATTGATAGGGTATGCGCGCACGTATTTCTAGTGATGAGTGCGCGCGCGCTGTGAGCGCTATCTGCTTTAATTTTTAATAAAATCCATTATTGAAAAAATACACGTATGTGTGCACATAGAAAAAACAATCAAATCAAAGGGCCTTTATGTAAGACTGACTCTGAGACTGGACCACCAGTATTATTGGCAGAGCAGCTGAAGATGATTAGTTTGTGGGTACTAGGTCAGTTATTGCCTGATCGTATCCAGTTTGAGCCAATTGGCAATCTGTATTGCTGCCTATGAATGCCGATATGCAAGTGCATGCATGTCCCTTTTTGCTCGTCTGTAATTGATCTGTTTCATGTACATTTATGTACGTCTGACTGTGGAAACATAGAAATAAAATGTCACAAGTACTTAACTACTTATACCAAATAATTGAGACCTTAATTTATTTTTGATTTTTTTAATCTATCGCAAAAAAGCCGGCCAGGCTGGTGATTTATATTTTTTACTTAGAAGTATTACTTGATATATGTGGGAGTAAATTCCAAGGAAAATGTAACTAGGTTCTTCAAACTTTAATCTAAATTTACATTAACTTGAAATCTAGTTAATTTTACTTTAATTAGCTTGAAATTTGTAAAATGGGTGACAATAATTGTGCCTAGTTTTATCAAAATAGTCATAAATCACATATATTTCTAACTAGGAATTTCGACTTTTTCCCACCAGCCAAACATATAACTCTCCACTCTCCAGGCACAGCACGAGAACGCCTCTTCAACACACACACACACACACATATATATGCTCACATATACAGGGGCAATTAGCATTTAAGTATAAATAATCCATGGATTTTACATATTTTTTGGTGAAGGACATATATATATATATATATATATATATATATATATATATATATATATATATATATATATATATATATATATATATATATATATATATATATATATATATATATATATATATATATATATATATATATATATATATATATATATATATCGAGCCTCCAGCTCGCTTTTTAAACAGAGTCATGCATATGTATATATATATATATATATATATATATATATATATATATATATATATATATATATATATATATATATATATATATATATATATATATATATGTATATATGTATATATGTATATGTGTGTGTGTGTGTGTGGCATAAATGTAGAATCATAACTTAAACCATATATATAAACTAGGTGGGGGAATCATCTAACACATGCATGACTCTGTTTAAAAAGCGAGCTGGAGGCTCGAATGAACCTTATAAAATTATCTTTTTTTAAAAAAATATTGAATAGAAATCTAACTTCTTCTATATATATTCATAAGTGGACATACACAACCAACGATTACATCAGTGAATGCAGTCCAAAATCTCATAACTGAGATAAAGATAAACAATAAAAAAATGATTCTAATACTAACTTCAAGTTTTTTCTCATCGCTTCCACGAAAGTGTGGTAAGTTGAGAAAAACCTTAGTCCATGATATACGGGACATATGCTATTAAAAGTTGTCGCAAGCCGCAATTATGACAATGAACCAAATAAATATTTAACAAACTGTGATATTTGAAAGTGTGGTAAAGTATGGCTAGAAACCAAACACCCTCTTTCTCTAATTTTATTATCTTATATATCCGTAAATTAAGAGGTAATATGTACAATTTTTAGGCTTTAACACTCAAATCTTAATACCTCCGATGCACTCTCTCCTCACTTCTCTCTTTCACATATCAGTAAAATAAGTCTACGGGATATCTTAGGATAAATAATTAGGTACTTATAGTACTGGCTCTAGTACGTACACACATGCACTGACCAATCGCTTGCCTTGGGTACAAGAGATTAACTATAACTAGGTACGTAATTAAGTAGAAGAGTTGAAAAACAAAGGATTCAGTGAGCACGGCAGTATCTTATCCGTTTCCTCGTACGAATTTACACACACGCATGTATGTGTCCGTGATTAAGCTAGTGGATGTCGATGAACATGTGTGCTGACTGCTGAGCCGTGACACCGCAAGGTCTTGTGCGCACTCACATACAACTCCGTCAAAAAACTAATCCTACCAGATATTCCTCCGTCAATTAAAAAAGCTTAACTTTTGGTTTAAAATATGAAAAGAAAACTTATACCATCCTACCTGTCCTCAGCACGTAAAATAAAAAGCTAATTTTTTTCCCTTAAATACCATTTATCTATCTATCACCATCACCACTTTCTTTAATAATGTACATTTTGATCGTTTTTATTTCACATTATTAATTTTAACTTGTAATGCTATGAATGCTTTTTCTGTGAGACGACGTGCGCCCAGATTTTTTTAAAAAAAAATTACGAAGGGGTATGCATCAGCAATCAGCTATAGCTTTATAGAATTCTGGCATTGCGTCCATGTCACGAGCTCAAGCCGAACACGTATAGCTAGCTAGCTCACGGCCAAACACGTAACCATGTAGTACTATGTACGTACGTGTGCTACTAGTATTACCCAACCGGTGAAAAATGTTGCTTATAATTATTTAATTAAGCTAATGACTTTCCAAGTTTCCTTTTGTTTGAGGTTTTGTCTTTTTTTTAAAAAAACAAATAAATAAGTTTGACAAAGTAAAACGTAGTATTTCCAACACGTAATAAATCATATATCTAGCAAATATATTAAATGTTAGATTCAATGAAATGAATTTGGTGTTGTAGATATTATTATATTACTTATATATATGACTTTAAGAAAAGTTAAAAGCATCACGGATCGGAGGGAGTATGTACAATATATGTACCTTATGGAAAAATCTCTCTATATTAATTTTGGGATCTGTGATGATGATCGAGCAGCCAGAAATCTCTCTATATTAATTACCTTTTTGTGTAAATTGCTGTCATGTCTTAAAGTCAACAACCACTTGTGTTTAAAGATAGAGAGAATAGTAATATATACTTTTTGTCGTCCAAAAATATGAGTAATTATAAAATAGAGTTTTGAGGATTAAGGATTGGGATTTGGGATGAAAGGTCCATAATACATCGTTGGAAGATATCACACACATACACATAATTATACACTCACACGATCGATGCATTTTAATTTAACACGCAAGCTTAATAAGTGGATGCCGTTGATATATCCGTGATGAACCCTAATCACCCAGTTAATTAGCGCTGAAAATGTTACATTTTGTACGTAACCGTGGACATTAACACTATATTATTGAATTCTAGCGGATGAGGGCCACCATGTACTGACAACATCACTACTGTTCGGAAGATATATATTCCCAGACTTTATAGTTCCGTGCAGTGATTTTTCGATTCAAATCCGTTTAAAGTTTTATCTGAGAAAATTAAGTGTCACGTACTGTGCTCTGACCGCCTAGTTTAATACAGTACTACCATGTACTGTATTGACATACGAAATACTACATTCACTGCGGCTACAGAAAATAATTTTGAAGACGGCTAAATTAAATACATTCGCAAAGATAGTTCGACCGACCGCCTAGGCTTTTGGATATTATTGATCGACTTCAATCACAAAAGAATATTATTTTACAATCCGTACGTACTGTCAATATAAGCTAACTTCGATCACAATTAACTATTTTTAAATATATATTTTATACATAAGAAATAGCATATATTAACAAATTCGTTATAACCAAAACTTTCAAAGTATTCTCTCCATTCCATAATATAGGACACAAGTTTATGTTTCATAATATAAGGCATGCATATATGCATGCAATTAACGATGACCTTTTCTCTATTAAATTAATACTTTTAAAATCCTCCAGCCTCAAAATATCTAATTCTATTAGATGAATGCATTATATTTATTAGGGTGATCTAAATTAGGAATTGATAATAATTATTTCTTGGTTTTTTAAGGGTGGTTATGCGATATATTTTAGAATGGAGGGAGTATTATTCTATATTTAAATATTTTTTATTTGTGGAAAATGATCTAATCATGAAAGTTATTTCTTATTGATTTTAAAAAATACTAATTATTTCGTGATACATTGGATGATGTAATTAACTATGGCATTTATATGACAGCTTAGAGCGCGAGCAAGACATATATATATGTACGGGGATGGAGACGGGTGGACTTTTCAACCCGCGTGGAGTCGGGGTCGGGGCCCCGGCCATGGGCGGGGACGGGGGCGGGGGAGGACAGACACCCACGGGTGACCCGCGGAGCCTCGAGGGTGTATATAAGACTATTGATACTACCATATTGCAAGCACAAAAAGCCCATCTAGCCTATCATATATAAACCAAACACTAATATTTCCCCCACCATCTACCCATCCTCTTTTCCTCACCTACCCAGGTACCCAGCCGTCACTCTCCTGTTTCCACCACCACCAGCGCTTCCTCCGGCTCGGGTGACGACGTCGGCGGCCAGGCGCGGGGCGGCGGCGGTGGCCAAGGCACGGGCGACGGCGTCGGCGGCCATGGTGCGGGCGGCGTCGATGGCCAGGGGCGCGGCCAACCGCGTCAGCGTCGACGGCCATGGAGCTTGCAGCGGCGGGCGTGTCGACGGCCAGGGGTGCGGCCAACCGCGTTGGCATCGGCGTCGACGTCAAGGGTAGGCATGCGCAGCGGCGGCAACGGCATTCCTCATCTCGCGACCACCTCGTCGCCGTCTGCCATGGGTGGTGTGGGGTCCCGCTCACCTGCGGGTCCCCTGCGGGGGCGGGGACGGGTGATGTTTCCCACCCGATCACCTTTGCAGGGCCGGGGCCGGGGGGAGAAGTCGGGGAGCCAGGGTGGGGGCGTTCTACCAACCCGCCCCCGACCCGCCCCGTTGCCAATCCTAGGTAGGACTGAAGTCATGTGTGATTTTCATCCTACATACTCCCACTACACTGGCCAAGGTCACCTGTGACGGGCCCAAACCCTTATCTTTGACGGCTTCGCGCATGGTCAGTGATCAGTGGTCACTGGTGACTCCAGTCACCTTTGATGGGTGGCCGGCCGTCACAGGTGACACCCACCTCTGATGGGCAAGTTACTAGAAGGCCGTCAGAGGTGTTGGTCTCCGCTAGCCTAGGGCGAGTTGGGACCTGTTACAGGTGACTCATCTCTGATGGCCCTTTAAATAAAGGCCGTCAGAGGTGATGGTCTCCATAGATAGAAGCTGTCACAGGTGATCTACCTGTGACGGCCCCAAAAGTAAAGGCCCATCACAGGTAGGTCACCTATGATGGGCCTTTATTTGCTAGTCCGTCACAGGTGAGGTTACCTTTGACGGATTTTTGTTCCGACCCGTCACTGATGAGTTAATTCTAGGAAAAAAAATAAATGCTAAATATTGGCTAGCCTCAGGATTTGCTAGCCATGCCCTCTGAAACACAGATACATCACAGATATATTCCAGTCACCCCCCCCAATATAACATCACAGATCCATCTCATCACAGATCCCCAACAACACAGATCCATATAAAAAATTGACATCATTCACATATGCAGTTCAAATGCCACAATTTTGCACAGCAAATTCACACCCCTTGAAGGCCACAATTTCGGTCGTTGCTCATAGAACCGCATATATACTTACAAAATGGATTAAAGCCATAATGTCCTTGACCTCCATGACCTGTCAATAAGGAAAAAAAAGGAGAAAACAAATGAATAGTACAACGTAAATCGTAGTTGATCAAATTTGATGACAATTTAGTAAAACTACCATAAATATTGCACATATGAAAGTAAATTACATTGCATTCCATAAAAAAATATTTTTTTACATCACAAGAAATTATAAAAACATCTTTTTTACATCACAATAAATTATCTAGCCAAGTTCATGAGTCTATTTGACGTGAAAACGTCCTTTCTTTTTCATTATTTCTGCAAGAATGAAGGCGCACACTTCGCCTCTGATAGCGGGGCGGTTGATGGGTGAGATCTTGAAGCCAGCTCTACCTTTCTGTTTAATACATAAGAGGTTAGCACGTTTTGAATAGCAATGTTGGTATTGAAATGAGCTTATTCGCCATTAGCAACAACCTCAGGGTCGAAATCTTTCACCTCTCTTAGAAGTGTTGACATGTTGTGGCACACGTGGAAACCACATTGGTCACCGATCTGTTGTGCGCATGCGAACTTGGTGTCATGATAACGTTCGTCCTTGCCCTCCTTGTGCCTACCACCCTTTTCCACATATGGGCCCCAAGCCATATTTAAGGCCTTGGTGATTTCAATGAAATCATAATCTTTGGACTTATTGGAGTTAAGGTAGGTAACCCTACTCCACTTAGGTACGATGACTAGGAGAATCCAATGTCGTCTGCGCAGTGGTTATGTAGCGTTAGTACTAAGAACCTTAACTTCAAAAACAATATACACGAAGGGTATTGTCCTCTTACTCTTGGTTGTGTGTGCACATGATGTACTCCTTGTCTTGATGGGCCCATAAACACCGTTGACATAGTCAACCACCTCAGTGAAGCTTTGTTGTAAATTAACCTCGTTCACCATGGATGGATCAAGGAACCCAACCTGATTACCAAGGCGACGACTCTCGATCCAACACAACCTTAAAACACTTACGTATTAGAACTAATTTAATTAGGAGATATAGTCCAATCATATCACAAGTATAGAAGGTATGCACTTACAAGGAGTAGCATTTTAGAAGACCAGTGTCCAACTTCTGGATCCTGAAAAAGTCGAAGAGGTCATCAAAGCCTATAGTTATATAGGCAGGCGACGATAGGAACGGTTGGTGGTCGTGATGTCCAACTATGGATGACTCCCTCATTTTCCACTTGGCATTGCTTAGCTCCATGTATTGCTTATGTAGCTCTCGGCAAGCAATACCCATCACGGCTAACACATTGTCCTCCACCAATGGCATGCCTAGCTCAAATTGGGCCGGCGTCCTCACGGCCTTCCCCGCTTTGCTCACCGGCATCGACGTCGCAGCCTTGCCCCTTTTTGGCTCCGGCGCCAACTCCCCGACCTTCCCCTTGCCGCGTTCACGCTTCTGGCCCTTGACAAGTGGTGGGGAGCTATCGGCCTTTCTTGTGGTCTTTATTGGAGCCAAGCTTTGAGCTATATCTGCCAAGTCCATATTAGCTCCATCAGGAGAATTAGGTACTGACAATGCCGGTCCATGGGGAGTCTCAATTGATAGCTTAGACTTGGGAGGTGTAAGCTCCGTCGGTCGACTTGGACGAGGAGTCATCTTCACAACTATGTCATCTTTGGGCCATTGTATGAACGTCTTGCGCGCATCGCGCAAAGTCATGATTTCATCATTGGGGGGCATGGGTAGCGGATAGCCTGACCAGGTGTCCTTTACTGTATCGATGGACACCTTGGCATACCCAGCTAGCAGGCCTAAGCCGTGGACCTTGTCTGTAACCGAGGGCTTAAAAGCCATGCCCTCAGCGACTTCGGGAGCAAAAGTTGGGTGGACCCTCGCCAGTAGGACACACTGTGCTACGCCCTGCATATGTGAAAGTTTGAATTTAATATTGGAACGTGTAAAGGTTTTTTATTAGATATGGATCGAATAACATCAATTACCTCTATGTGGTCCATTGCAGCTAGTGGTGCGACCGGGAGACAAGGGGCCGGCACCTCTGTGGATGCACAACTACTCCTGTGCTGTGACGGACTCGCGTCGTGTTGTGCACGAGGAGTTGGATGCATAGCAGGTGTTGTGCCTCGGGGTATATTCATGTCGGCGAGGACCTTGTTAACCCTTTCTTCCACCCTAGCATTCATGCTAGCTTCTAGTTCTTGAATGTCCTCAACCTTAAGTTCGGCCTTCAAACGAGCGTCCCTCTCTTCCTTGGAGACTTTCCGTTTCCTGTATTGGGAGCTGTACTGCGGGATTCCATGCTTCCAGGGCACATCGCTACCAATTCCCCTAGTCCGGCCAGGATGTTCTTTGGTTCCGAGCGCCTTTGTGAGGATGTCATCTTCGCGCCTCTTCGGCGCGGACTCAACCTCGCTTTGTGAAGCTTGTTCAGCAACCAAGCCCAACTAGAAAAAAAGAGTCGTTTATACGAACTTCTACTTTATACGAACGGAAATTAGTTAGGTTAAGTAGTGAACTCACCAGTTCCTGATAGACGACGGCATCACTTTTGTTCTCAAATGTGACGGAGCCGTCCGGGTTGACCTTACCCCTTGCCCGCACCCAGTTGCGATCTCTTTGTTCAGGGATGTCTGAAAACGGGGCAGGGACATTCGCTGCTGCAGCGGCTGCATCTTCTTGGGCCCATATTGCCTCCTTGTCGATGTACCCTGCGGTGCCCAGCCAATGCGGGTGCTCATTCCGCTGTTGCAGTAGGCGATGCGCCTCGCTTGATTCCCTAAACTCTTGGGTGTTCTTGAGAGAGCAGAATTCCTCCCACACCGCTTAGGTTATTTGAGGGTATTCATCGAACGGCGTATGATTGCCGGGCGGGTTGACAAACTCGGTGAAGAGCTTCGACATCCAATTCTTCCAAGCTTTGCCCATCTTATGGAATGCCTTCCGCTTGAGCCTATCCTTTGCTTCAGCCGGAAATGTGAACCATTTCTCCATTGCCGTCCAAGCTCGCTCTTTCTCGGCTTCTGTGACCTTGCCGATATCATTATGGAGGATCCCAAAATTCTCACGTGCCGCCAGCCCGCAGCAGTTAGACCATCTTCCAATTACAGTCCTCGGCGCCGTGGGCCTATCACTAGCATCAACCTCTCTTATAACTTGCACTGTGGTTGGCCATATATTTTGTGACCGAGGATTTCTACTCGACCTACTTGCACTTGTCCCGCCCAACATCGACGTATGTTGTTCATGGGGCGATTCTACAGCACAAACAGAAGGCAACATATGCTAAGGGGTGCTAG
Organism: Oryza meridionalis; assembly: GCA_000338895.3. Lineage (NCBI taxonomy): Eukaryota > Viridiplantae > Streptophyta > Magnoliopsida > Poales > Poaceae > Oryza > Oryza meridionalis. The sequence continues at coordinate 20,825,580 of CM002531.2, read as the reverse complement.
CTAAAATTTATGTAGTCATGTGGTGAAAATTTATCCTATAAATTACCATGAATTTCGGGTTGTTCGACCGCCGTTGTCGAGGGATGACCTTCGGCAACTGTCTCCGTGGCTGGGTTTTCTTCTTCCTGTATCCTCGCAGGTGTTGGGGAGGGTGGGTTTGCGCCGGGCGTTGTCATGGTCTAATTTTCCCAAAAAGCTTATAAATTTCCTACCATTATACTAAATAGCATTAGATCTAATGTAATACGGGGTATACTATGAAACATATGGTCTCAGTTTTGCTCAGAAATTATGCATCAATTACCATCATTTGCATGAAGGGAAAAAAAAGAGGAAATCAGCTACTAGGAGGAAAACCAACCCAAAGTAAAGCGTAAAAAAGAACCAAGTGTAGATAGTCTCCTCTTATCAATCCAGGAAAAAGAACAAGTGTACATAAAAAAAAGAACAAGTGTAAATAATCTGTTCTTATGCATTAAAAAGAACACTCATTCTATAACAACAGTAGCAACAACATCAATTCATTTTATAACAATCATCAAAATTCATCAAAATCAGGCATTGAGGGGCAATTCTTATGCATAAAAAAAGAACAATTGTAGATAATATGTTCTTATGCATAAAAAAAGAACAAGTGTAGATAATATGTTCTTATGCATAAAAAAAGAACAAGTGTAGACAATCTATGCATAAAAAAATGAATAAGGGGCACAAGGGTAGCAGGGGTAGCAGCAGCAACAACAATTCATCAAAAAAGAACAAGTGTACATAAGAAAAAGAACAAGTGTAGATAATCTGTTCTTATGCATAAAAAAAAACAAGTGTAGATAATCTGTTCTTATGCATAAAAAAAAAGAACAAGTGTAGATAATCTATGCATAAAAAAATGAATAAGGGGCACAGGGGCAGCAGGGGTAGCAGCATCAATAGCAATTCATCAAAAAAAAACAAGTGTACATAAAAAAAAGAACAAGTGTAGATAATCTGTTCTTATGCATTAAAAAAAGAACAAGTTTAGAGGTATTTCGGTTCTTGAGCATTCATCACTGGCCATTTAATATAAACAGCAAGACATCTGAGGTATTTCTAAAACAGCAGCAGCAAGGGTATATAAATCATGTATATAAACAACAATTCAAGCAATTCACCTATTCATAGACAGCAAGGGTATATAAATCAACAAGTGTAGATAATCTGTTCTTATCCATAAAGAAAAGAACATCCACTGCAGCAAAATTCATGCTAAGATCTTCTAATACCAATAGAATAATTCCTCTAAAACTGCATTCATCCAAAATCTAGCCCCTACATTCATCCAAAACATCCACAGACAACAAATCACATTTAATTCATCTACACAGCAGCACCAACAATCGAAACAAATCACATTTCATTCATCTAAACAATGCAATTCATCCATCGAAGGAAGGGGGAAGGGTGGCGGCGTACTTGGAGAAGGCGGCGCAGGCCGTAGGCGTCCTGGATCCCGGCGGCGACAAAGACGAGGGCGGGGAGGCAGCGGCGAAGAGGTCGAGGCGGTCGGCGGTGCAGGCCGATGTCTTCAATCCAGGCATCGCGGAGGTCGGGGTCGGGGAGGTCGGGGCCGGTGATGGACGGACGGCGGCAAACACACGAGGGCGGTGGTGGAGATGGCGGCAGAGAGGGCGGCGGTGGAGAGGTCGAGGCGGCAGTGGTGGTGAAGATGGCGACGGAGAGGGCGGCGGTGGTCGGGGATCCCGGCGTCGTGGAGGTGGAGGTGGCCAGCGTCGTGGATCCCGGTGTCGGGAAGGTCGGGGTCGGGGAAGTCGATGGACGGACGGCGGAGAGGACGAGCAGCGGCGGTGGAGAGGAAGGCGTAGAGGGTGGTAGAGATGGCGGCGGAAAGGGCGGTGGAGAGGTCATGGCGGCGACGGTGGAGAGGAGGGCGGAGAGGGCGAGGCGGCGAGGGCGAGCAGTGTCGGCGGTTGAGATGGCGGCGGAGAGGGCGGCGAGCAGCGAACACTAGATAAGGTCGAGGCGGCGGTCGAGAGAGTGAGTGAGAGTGAGAGAGTGGCCGGATCTTGATCTAGAAGAGGTCCAACCCTAGGTCAACTCTAGTCAAACTCACCTGTGACGGGCTCCAGCTGTGGGGCTGTCACAAGTGAGGTCATCTGTGACGGGCACAAACAGCGGGTACATCACAGCTGAGGCCACCTGTGACGGGCCCAGCATTCTGGGCCGTCACAGGTGAGGTCACCTGTGACGGCCTCACAGTTAGAACCCATCACAGGTGAGTTTGACTACATGGACTACAATATTTTATTTAATTTTATTCTATTTCACTTAGTTCTTTTATTTTCTTTAACATATTTCCACATACACTACATTTTTATTTTATTTTAGTTCCGATGGTTATACTTGCTTAATTATTTTATTTAACTTCTAGTGGGTGCTTCACTTAATTATTTTATTTGACTATTTCATAAGCAATATACTATTGATCATTGCGAACATATTAGAGTCATACAGATAACAGACATGTAGACATAAACTACGTACATAAATTACAAAAATAATCCTTCCTCATGGTCGACGCGTGCATATTGAACGTCATCTTCTTCTTCCTCCTCTTCTAGAGGTATTTCTTGACCTATGCCGTGGACGTGCTGGTTGTAATAATCCTCGTCTGCAGTATTGTCCAATCCAACAATTCTCCTTTTCCCTTCACGAACAACATGTAGTTTCTTGTTACACGGGTCAACTATGTAGAACACTTGAACAACTTGTTTGGCGAGAACGAACGGTTCATCCTTGTATGCGTTGTTAGCCAAGTTGACAGTGGTGAAACCTTCATTGTTAACTTTTACGTTGCGAAAGTTGGAGGAAAGTACATCTCAAGATGACATAGGGTTCTCACAAGTTCTGCCTGTAGTTCATCTAGTCCCTCGGGATCAATGATCTTCTGGCCGATTGCATGGAAGAAGGAACACAACCGTTGGATCGTGTGTCGCACCTTAGGAGGCAAAATATTCCTTATTGCAACGGGCAACAGCTGTGTGATAAGAACGTGGCAATCATGCGACTTCATTCCTACCAACTTAAGATCTTGCAGTGAAACGAGCCTACTGATTCTTGATGAGTAACCATATGGAACCTTTATACCACTCAAACATGTTAGCAAATCAGTCTTCTCTTCTTTCGAGAGAGTGTAGCAGGCTGGAGGAAGGTAAACCCTACCGGATTCCGTGGTTATGGGATGTAGTTCCGAGCAAACACCCATTTCTTCTAGATCTCGTCGGGCGTTGAGACCATCCTTTGTAGTACCTGGGTTAAGTAGTAATCCCATTAAACTCTCGCATCAAATCTATGCAGTGGCGAACTTCAAGATCCTTCTAGTATGGTAGTCTCCAAAATATTGACTTCTTTTTCCACATGCTCCTCTCTTTTGTCTTTTGTTTTTCCACATGCTCCTCTGTTTTTTCCTTCGACATGCTCTTCTCTTTTGTCTTTCCAACCTTCCTCTTTTTTCCAAACTCGTTGGTTATTCCCATCACTAAGTTGTGCAACTCTGTCCCTGTTAGCTCTGCCGGGGGTCCGGCTGTATCTCTGTGTCCATTGAAATTCTTTTTCATATTCCTATACGGGTGATACCGAAATCTCCTATGACCCATGTAGACCGTCTTGTGTGAATGCTTCAACCATTTACTTCTTGTTTCCTCCATACACTTCGAACACGCCCATTTCCCTTTCACAGTTTGGCCAGAAAGGTTGCCAAGGGCCGGATAATCGTTGATGGTACAAAACAACATCGCATGGAGGTTGAAATACTCTTGTGCATATGCGTCCCATGTTCGTGTGCCCTCATTCCATAGCCTTCCGTGTGCCCTCATCCATAGCTTTTCGAAGTCCTCGATTATCGGTTCAAGGAACACATCGATATCGTTGCCAGGTTGTCTCGGTCCTTGAATGAGCATGGCAAGCATAATATACTTTCTTTTGAAGCACAACCAGAGAGGAAGGTTATAGTTAACAAGCAGAACTGGCCATGTACTATGACGACTGCTCAAATCACCAAATGGATTAATGCCGTCCGTACACATTGCGAAACGCATTTTCTTGGGTCATTTGAGAATTCCTGGTAAATCCTATCGATTGTCCTCCACTGTACTGAATCTGTTGGGTGCCTCAGCATACTATCGACTTTCTGTTCTTCGGCATGCCAACGCACTAGCTTAGCTTGTTCCTTATTCGTAAACATTCTCTTCATGCGCTCCGCAATTGGGAGATACCACACCACCTTTGCGGGGCCTCCCCTCTTTGACTTACTTCCTTCACATTCACTCTTTGCTCGTTTGTATCTTGTTGCCCCACAGACAGGGCAGACATCCAAGTCAGCGTATTCCTTGTAATACAAAATGCAGTCGTTCGGACATGCATGAATTCTTCTGACCTCCAAGCCCAACGGACATAATACTTGCTTCGCTTCATATGTCGTCTGCGGTAAATTGTTCCCCTCTGGCAACAGGTCCTTTAACAGCTCAAGAAGTTCTGTAAAACTCTTGTCCGACCAGCCATTACTAGCCTTAAGCTTCATGAGTTCCAACACGCATGACAACTTGCTGTGCTTCGACTTGCATCCATCACACAAGGGCATCTGACAATCTTCCACCAACTTACTGAACTTCTCAAAATCTCTGTCGTTGTCCTCTGTGTCTTCAATGTCATGCAACATTGTAGATAGACATTGAGTGTCCAAATCTATGGTCTCTCCACCTAAAGGAGAAGGTACGAACATGCCTTCTCGAGCTGCGGCGGTGTTCTCTACATCCTAATCCAACACTTCTTCAGCTGCGACATCAGGCGCCTCTTGCTCTCCGTGCTTGGTCTAGCAGGTATATTTCTTCATGAATCCATTCGTTATCAAATGAACATGCACTTCATCGCTATCAACGATCATCTGTTCATTCTTACAGTCCCTACATGGACACAACATGTGCATGCTCATCCTACTTTTTCTGTCGTTATCCGCAAGTGTGACAAATTCAGTGACCCCCTCTCTATACTCGGTAGACGAACGATGCGCATAGTACATCCATCTACGATCCATCTAAAATCAACAACATACGAAGAAAAATATATGATGATTGATATATTGAGAATGAATAGAGAATAATGTGATTTTTACCTTGAATTTTAGCAAAAATTCGCCCCCCTTGCCCTCCTAACCGATTTGTGAACAGTGAACTGGTCGGGATGGAAAGCAGTTGGTGGTTTGTGGGGGTATTTATAGACCCAACACACCTCAAACGGGTTAGATTAAAAAAGCCCGTCAAAGGTGTTGGTCATACCTTTGATTAAAAAAGCCGTAGCTCATAATGCTTCGGTCCGTCACAGGTGAGAGGATATACCAGTGATGGGTTGGGAGGAAAACTCGTCACTTCCTCACCTGTGATGGCTTTTTCTTCCGGCTCGTCACAGGTGAGGGGATACCTGTGATGGGCCGTGGCCGGATGTCCCACCGATGACGGCAAACCTAGCGACCCGTCAAAGGTGACGGTCATCTGTGACCAATTCATAGGCCCGTCACTAGTATGCCGTCAGATGTAGGGTTCTGACGTAGTGTCCCTCTGTTTAAAAAAGTAGTCCAATCTTGATGTGATTGGACTTTTTTTTTTTTTTTGCCGTTTACCTATCTCAAGCTCAAACATTTGGAAGAATATGGATAGAAACAGTTTAAACTATTGTTCACACTCAAAATCTCTCCAACATTTTTGTGGAGTAGGACCCAAGAAAAACACCTCGAAAGCGATCAGCCATTTGACGTGGCATGCATGCGCATGTGCCTCTAAGTGGCCCAACATGCAGCAAATTACTGATTCGACCACATGCAATTAAAAAAAAACGTATAGTGTTGCATATGTACGAACTTTGTTGTAATGTTTGCAGAGGAAGCTTTTTGGTATATCCATGCATATCCATGTGTAGTAAATAATGTCATGTTGAGTGTGGCTTAAAAGGGAAGGGGATATCCTATACTGCACTGTAATATCTGTTTTCTCTGGCTGATCCCTTCATTATTTTCTTCCATAGATTTAGCAGTAGGTTTTCTTCCATAGAAATTTATCTTGGTGTTGGAGCTCTTGATAGATTAAGGTTATTCGGGTGAGACAATTTATTCATATTTTAGACTAAAATTGTAGGGTTGAGCACATAACTCTAGTTTAATTTGTAAAGTCTATTTTCTGCAAGAAGCAAAGCCACATATAACACAATAAACTAGGAGTTTGAAAATACGAAAAAGCAAAAACTACAATTACAAACCAATAGGTATAGAAATTATGGAAGCTGTTTGAGGGCCTGTAGGACACTTTTGGAGCTTATTCACGAGAGCAATAAGATTTTAATTAACATTTTCATTAGTTTTTAACCAGCCAAAGAATATCAAATCAGAGTTTTGATACAAAATTGCTATTATCTTACTAAAATGAACATGAAAAGTTCCCCAAAAACTTTTAGAGAGGAGAGAAGAAAGAAATGTAGTAGAGAGGAGAAGAGGTAAGAGGATGGGATCGGAGGCCTGCAAGTAGAATAGAGAAGAAACGTAAATATAAGTAAATTTTGGAACATATATATGATTGAGTAAATTTCACAAAACTGCATATATTTTGACCAAATTATCACAAGACTATATGCTTAAGGTGATGTACCACAAAACTATAGATTTAAAAATAAATTTATCACAAAACTATAGTTTTTGGCTAAGTATCACAAAACCACGTATTTGATATTAAAATTATAGCAAAACTATAAACTTCGGGGTTTAAATCCTTAGCACTAATGTCATGGTTGAGTTATAAACGCTCAAATTTTCTGATTACATTGACGCTAAATTTGTACCTTTGTGATTATTTTGTTACTAAATTTGTATTTGGCAAAATTTGCTACAGGACACCGAAAGATTGTGGCCTTTGCTGTGAGACACCCGAAGATCGTGAATATTTTATTGGACACTGTAAAAAAGTGGTAATTAGTTGCTGGACACTCCTTCCATTATTTTATTATTTCTGATCGAAATGGAGAGAGAAAGGGTTGTGTAAGTACCAAAATACCCCTAGATACAGTTCTTCCTCTCTCTCTCCTTTTCTTTTCCCCCTTCTTCTTCCTCACACTTGCTACTGAGCGGAGCAGAGGCGCGACGCGCGCGGCCAACGCAGCCGGCCCGAGCCAGGACAGCTCGGCCATGGCGGGGCGGTGGCGGCGGCACATTGCCGGGGTTCACTGCTGACAGCAACGATGCACGGCAGTATCCCGGCGCACAGCGTGGCGATGCATGGTGGCACCGAGCTCTCGGGGAGCAGCGGCGGCGCAATGGCGACCAGGCCGGCAGGAATACGGCGGCGTGTGCCTCAAATCGAGGGGGCAGCTAGCTTCTAGGCTCCAGCTCGACCCAGGCGGTCACCGCAAGGAACCGGGACTTGCTGCGCCCATCGATGTAGCGACGGAGCCTCGCTTCGGTGATTGTCGACACTAGGGGTGGATATCGAGCCAGCTCGGCTCGGTCTGGCTCGGTACTTTAACGAGCCAGCTCGGCTTGGCTCGTTAGGCCTAACGAGCTGAAATGCCGACTCGGATCGACTCGGCGAGTTGGCTCGAGCTGGCTCGTTTAGCTTGTTTAGCTCGTTAACTGAATGAACCCTCCATCAGTGCACAATGAATAAAAATTAAAATAGCATCACAGATCCATGAAGCAGACACCAGGGACTAGGAGGTAGCCCTGCGGCTGCGGGAGGAGCGGTCGGCGTTGTCGGCGTGGCCCTGAAGCGGCGGGAGTAGCGGCTGGTGCCGTCGGCGTGGCCCGACGGCTGCGGAAGGAGCGGCCGGCGTGGCCCTACGGGCGCGGGACGAGCAACCGGTGGGCAGTGCTGCGGCGGCGGAAGGAGAAGGCGACGGCGGCAACCTGCTTGGTGGTGGCTGCGATTTGGCGAAGACGGCGGACAAGATAGGCTCGTTTCAGCGATTTGGGGTATCTTCGTTTCAGCGATTTGGTGAGGATATGGTTTCAGGAACACAGTGAGTCATCTCGGGGAGGGAGTTTTTACTGGGCTAGGCGGTTGGGCCACCTGATTTGGGCTGTGGCCTGTGGGATTCTTGGGCTATACGAGTTTAACGAGCCTACCAAGTGGCTCGCGAGCTAGCTCGGGTTCGGCTCGTTAGCTTAACGAGCAAAACAGCCGGCTCGGCTCGGCTCGTTAGGACTCCGAGCTTGAGTCGATCCAAGCCGAGCCTGAAACGAGCCGATCCGAGTCACGAGCTTCGAGCTTTTTTTCACCCCTAGTCGACACGCGGAACGTGCTATGGCCCGTGCGACGCGGTGGAGGAGGAACTCAAGAAGGACACGGGGCATGGCAGGTGTTTGTGCTCTGCTCTCCGGCCGTTCGTGTGGCGCCGGCGTGTTCGACGGGGAGGTGAGCGAATGGTGCCATTTCGCCAGGGTTCACCGCCGATGGCGATGACACACGATGCGGTGATGCACGCCGCCACGGGCCGGCACGTCTCCCGCGCTTCTCATGCTCTTACCCGGCGTCCGCTCGCCGCGCTGCCTCCCTCATTCTGACTCGCCGTCCGGCTGCCCCTCCAGCCAGCCGCTGCACGTGCTATCTATCTGCTGCAGCAGCACGCACATGAGAAAGAGAGAAGATGAAGAAGATGAACAGAGAAAGAGAGGAAGAAGAAGAGAGAGAGAGATTGACGAGTGGGCCCATGGCAAACTTGTCTTTAACCAAAGTTTCTCTCTCCGTTTCCATCGAAAATAATAAAATAATATAGTCGGTGTCCACCAGCTAATTACCATATTTTTTGGGTATCCACGAGCAAATACACGATCTTTAGATGTCTCATAGCAAAGGCCGCAATCTTTCGGTGTCTTGTAGCAAATTTTGCCTTTGTATTTTTGTGATACTCTACTTCAAATATGTAGTTTTGTGATCAATTTAGAGCTAAATTTGTAGTTTTACAAAACATAATATTATATTTGTAGTTTTACGATAGTTTGATCAATATATCTGTAGTTTTGTGAAATTTATTCTATATGGTTTATTTATAAATCAGGTTAGTCGTATTCGAGAAAAAAGAATTAAACTCAGGTTAGTTGGTTTTACTCATATATGGTTTATTTATAACTCGGGTTAGTTGGATAAAAGCTAGGAAACCTTGAGAGGTGGGGGAGGGGGGAAGCAGAAAAGGATCCACATGGCAGTGTGTAGCATAAATGCGGCAGGCTGTGGGTGGCAGTCACAAACCTTAACTGCGGCACATACATGGCGATGGGTGCAAATTATTGATGCCATCATGGAATAATAATGGCACGGCATTTGCATCCAGAGAGTGTACTGTTCGCTCCATTCACTTTGCTCTTCCGCCTTGGCCATCGATCCATGCAGATGTGCCCATGCATGCATCGCGGTGATCAGTAGCAGGAGCAGTACTATAGCTTGCTCGCAGTTGCTGTACGTGCAGGCTCTTGCAGCTCAGCTGCGCTTCCTCTCTCTCAGAATATAATAGTTTCAAGAGATCTTTAATGGAGGTTAAGGAGAGCGAGGTATATTTGTTTTTTTTTTTAAATATAAGTATTGTTGGAGCTATTTTTTCAATACGAAGATTAAGGACGGAGAGATGTCAAAATAGATGATAGTTTTTATCATGATTTGGTTAAGATGGTTGTGATTGGTTTAAACAAGATATATGTTCAAATTCGTACTAGTAATTAATAGGATGTGTTACATTCGATACCAGGGGGTGTTTAGTTCACGTCAAAATTGAAAGTTTGGTTGAAATTATAACGATGTGACGGAAAAGTTAGAAGTTTGTGTGCGTAGAAAAGTTTTGATGTAATGGAAAAGTTAAAAGTTTGAAGAAAAAGTTTGGAACTAAACTCGGCCTAGCTAGGTTGGTTTTTTAAGTGACAGATGGAGTAGCTAGCTAGCTCTCTGTGCCTTCTTTTGATTGATTCACTCATTCAGATAAACTGTTGCCTTTATGGACAATATATATATACTGTGTGTGGTTGACAAGTACATGTACGTATGTACGTGGATGAATGCATGTCTGTCGCTACTGCTACACTGTTAGTGACACTGGTGGAGAAACCATCTTTGATCGGTCGGTCGAAATCCATAATAGTCCCAGATCCATTTAAAACCGGGACTAAAGATGATCTTTAGTCCTGGTTAGTGGCTACAGTGGGCATATGTGATCTTTAGTCCCGGTTGGTAACAGCTTTAGTTCTGGTTGTAGAGATGTCAGACGTTGTCAGGGCCTCCGGGATCTTTAATCCCGGTTGGTGTTACTAACCGGGGCTAAAGATCCTAACTTTAGTCCTGGTTGGACCTTTAGCCCCGGTTGGTAACACCAACCGGGACTAAAGATCCCCCCTTTATATATGTCTTCTTCCTCCTCCAACCCAAGAGCAAGCTTCAAAATTTCTCAAAGAAAGAGGAGGAGGTCATGCCAAAATTTCTTGTGAAATTTTTTTAGAGATTATATACAAATCGGAGGTGTCTAAAAGGTTAGTAACTTCATCCTCCAATGTTATTTTTGTTGTTATATTACTTTTGGAGCTATGTTTCACATATTTTTTTTCTCCAAAACTTTGTTGTAAGTTGATGAGAGAGAAATTTTGTGTGGGGAAGAAGAATATATAGAAATTTTATTCTCATAGTTTAAAATATGATGAACATTAATCTTAAAAAATAGAAAACAAACTAAATTGAAAATTAAGAGAAGTACAACATTAATATTAGTTTAGAACTTCAAAAATTGTTAATAAGAATTGCTTGTCGAAAGAGTTTTTAATTATTTTATCATTACTGTTTGACTGTCATTATTGTACGAAAATTTATTTATGTATGATTTTTTTTCATTTCATGTAGATGGATCGGCAATGGATGTACGCTGACCGGCGGTCCAAAGAGTTTATCGAGGGTGTGCATTATTTTTTGAGAGTGACCGAAGCTAACAAGCGTAACGGTTTTATTTGTTGTCCATGCAATAAGTGTAAGAATCGGAAGGAATATTCTGCATTCAGGACTATTCATTTCCACTTGTTTGAGTCGGGGTTCATGCCAAGCTATAATTGTTGGACATCCCACGGTGAGCAAGGGGTTGAAATGGAAGAAGGTGAAGCGGAGGACGAGAACATTCCCGACTGGGCTCAGTACACTGGATTTGAAGGAAATCAAATGGGCGAGGTGGACAGGGATGCTGGCGATAACGACGCTGCGGATGATTTTGGTCAGATGTTGCAGGACGCAAAGGAGGACTATGAAAATAAAAAGGGGTCCCATAAATTGGAGCGGATGTTAGAGGACCATAGAACGTCGTTGTACCCAGGTTGCGAGCAGAGGCACAAAAAGTTGGATACCACTCTGGAGTTCTTGCAATGGAAGGCAAAAAATGGTGTTAGTGACAAGGCATTTGGCGATTTATTGAAACTCGTCAAGAACATTCTTCCGGAGGGAAACAAATTGCCCAAGACAACGTACGAGGCTAAGAAGATAGTCTGGCCTCTAGGACTGTAAGTTCAAAAGATTCACGCATGTCCGAATGATTGTATCCTATATCGCGGTGAGGAGTACGAGAACCTATAAGCATGCCCTGTTTGTAAAGCACTACGATATAAGATTAGATGAGATGATCCAGGTGAGGTTGACGGGCAGCTAACGAAGAAGAGAATTCCTGCTAAGGTGATGTGGTATTTCCCTATAATACCATGGCTAAGACGTTTATTCAGGAACAAGGGGAATGCTAGAATGATGCGTTGGCACGCTGAAGAACGTCAACAGGACGGGATGCTGAGACACCCCGCGATGGTTCGCAGTGGCGAAACATCGACAGAAAATTTAAAGACTTTGGAAAGAATGCACGAAACATACGGTTTGGTTTAAGTACGGATGGTATGAATCCTTTTGGAGAGATGAGCAGCGGCCATAGCACTTGGCCCATTACGATGTGTATCTACAACCTCCCCCCTTGGCTATGCATGAAGAGGAAGTACATAATGATGTCGATTATTATTCAAGGCCCCAAGCAACCTGGTAACGACATCGATGTGTACCTAAGACCACTGGTCGAAGATCTTAAACTGTTGTGGAAGAAGGAAGGTGTCCCCGTGTGGAAATAGGACAAACAGGAGGAGTTTAACGTACGAGCGCTGCTGTTCGTAACCATCAACGATTGGCCTGCACTTAGCAACCTATCCGGGCAGTCCAACAAGGGGTACAAGGCTTGCACACACTGTATGGATGAAACAGAAAGTACGTATCTTAAGCACTGTCGGAAGGTTGTGTACATGGGTCATCGTCGATTCCTTGCAGCAAACCACCCAGTACGGAAGAAAGGCAAGCACTTTGAACATACGGCGGACCACCGTACGAAGCCAAAACATCGCAGCGGTAAAACAGTGTTTGTTATGGTGAAAGATCTTAAAGTAGTGTTTGGAAAGGGGCCTGGCAGCCAGCCTATAGAGAGCAAAGATGGTCACGCGGCGATGTGGAAAAAAAACTCCATATTTTGGGAGTTACCCTGTTGGGAATTCTTGGACGTCCGCCACGCAATCAATGTGATGCACCTCACTAAGAACCTTTGCGTAAACCTTCTTGGCTTCCTAGGTGTATATGGAAAGTCGAAAGATACACTGGAAGCACGTAATGATCTGAAGCATATGGAACAACGCGGCAACCTTCACCCGGAACCAAAGGAGAAAGGAAGCCATTACTTGAATCCAGCCAGCTACACTCTTAGCAAGGCAGAGAAGGACAATATGTTTGAATGCTTGGAGAGCATCAAGGTACCGTCAGGATACTCCATGAATATAAAGCGAATAATAAGCACGAAGGAGAAGAAGTTCACAAACCTAAAGTCTCATGACTGTCACGTGTTGATGACACAGCTGCTACCCCTTGTAATAAGGGGTATCCTCCCAGACAATGTCTGGGCAACAATAACAAAGCTATGTGCTTTCATGAACGCAATTTCACAGAAGGTCATCGATCCGGATAGATTAGAAGCCCTTCAGAATGATGTGGTGCAATGTCTTGTCAGCTTTGAGTTGATATTTCCACCTTCATTTTCAATATAATGACGCATCTGCTTTGTCACCTTGTCAAAGAGATCAGTATTCTCGGCCCTGTGTACCTACACAACATGTTTCCTTTCGAGAGGCACATGGGCATTCTGAAGAAATATGTTTGTAACCGTGCTCGTCCAGAGGCAAGCATCGCCAAGGGGTATGGAACAGAGGAGGTCATTGAATTTTGCGTAGAATTTATTAAAGACCTTCGCCCAATCGGGGTACCTGAATCACGCCATGAAGGGAGACTACGGGGAAAGGGGACTCTCGAAAGGAAAGCAATAATGACGGTAGACAACAATTTATTTCGTAAAGCCCATTTCACGGTTCTGCAACAATCTTCATTAGTGGCTCCTTACATCGAGGAGCACTTGGCTCTAGTTCGTGCCAAAAACATCGGTAAGTCCGATGCATGGATTACACGGCATCAGATTGATACTTACTTCGCGTGGCTGCGACAACATCTCATGGGTAACGAGACGATTAACCAACAACTGGCCTTCCTAGCGAGGGGACCATCTGGCTCGATCGCGACATTCCAGGGATATGAAATCAATGGGTACACATTCTACACGAGAGCCCAAGACATGAAAAGCACGAACCAGAACAGTGTTGTTCGTATCGATGCCATGGGACACGATGGTACAACTGGCACGTATTACGGTGCCATCGAGGACATATGGGAACTTGACTATGGACCTCTCAAGGTTCCTCTGTTCCGGTGCCAACGGGTTAGGTTGACTGGTGGAGGCGTAACGATTGATGACAGTGCGATGACAACGGTTGACCTTAACAAGGTTGGATACTCGGATGAACCTTTTGTCCTTGCCAATGATGTAACGCAAGTTTTTTTACGTCAAGGACATGTCTAGCAAAGGAAAAAAGGGCAAAGGGCCTGACGAGCCGAAGCGCCACGTGGTTCTCCCAGGAAAAAGAAAAATCGTCGGAGTAGAGGACAAGACTGACGAGGATTACGATCGGCTTGATGGGCAACCCCCTTTCACGGTGACGATTGACTCTAGCATCCTCCTATCAAATGAAGACACCCCTTACTCACGTAGCGATCACAAGGAAGGAACAATAGTGAGGAGAAAGTACGTGCGGTCAACCGTCACCGCCGATGTATTGCCGTAATTGTTGTGTACACGATGTAAACTATTTTGGATGTATTGAATATCCATACAAATCAATTGTTGTATGGCATATGTTAATTATGTATGATTATTAGAATTTTTATCAAATTGAAATCATCCATATGCTAGTACAATACAGCGTTAGTTTTTACTGTCTTCCGAACAAAGTTCGTTCCCATACATATATAGATCTACAGTTTTTCGTATATCACCTCACACATATTGCAGATTCCACTGGGTCCTTTTACTCTTTGACTTGGAGGCCTGTAGAGTCAATGTCTATGACTCAATGAATAAAGATGAGTCTACTTTTGACCAGGTTTTTGAACTCATAGACAGGTAATGTCATAAGTTCCAATGTTATTACGAATTTTGCTATTAATTGCTACTACGAATCATCTTTAAACTCCATATAGGGCTTGGTATCGGTTCCGTCATTTGGTCCGCGGCAATTGGAAAGAAAAACTTAGGCGGAGGTTCAAATTTCCTGTGAGTACATGCTCTACATTTATATTGAATCTCTAATTCAAATATAAGTGTACATTAATTAAATCTCTCGCCATTTGTCATATGTATATATATGTAGTGTGCAAAGCAAGACAAGGGTACTAACTTGTGCGGCTACTACGTATGTGAGTATTTCCACTGCCTTACAACCCAAATATACACCACAAGAGAGCTCAATGTACGTATAAATAAATTCCAACTTTCATTGTGTACGTATCGATTTGTTCATTACTAATTAATTTCATACATTCATATATAGGTTATTCACATGAGGGATAACCTCACACACAAGGAATTTATCGTGGCAGTTCAAGAACAACTCATAGGATTCATCAATGAACAAGTCCTTGATCCCGAGGGTGAATTCTACTACGACGGAAATACAATTCATAAGCCGTTAGCTTCTGAGATAACGACCACTATGTCGAAGTCGTAGCTAGCTAGGACATAATGAATTGTAATTAATACATGTCTATTTTTATATATGTACACATTTACTTTAGTGTAAATATATATTTTGGTCATCTATGCACATAAAATGTTAAGTGCTTTAATATATACATATATATTATGCATGTATATATATGTATTTCATATATATATACATGCATTATATATGTAATATATATATATATATAGTAAATTTGTTTGGTTCTCCATGGTGCCCGGGCTCCATGATTCAAATTGAGTATATACTCAATTCAAATGAGTTTGAAATTTTTTCAAATGTTTAGGTATTAACATTAACTACTTTACTAACTAGTTTAAAACAAGTTCGAACTGAATTTAAACATGTTTTTATTAGAATTTGATTCTAGGTATATAACATCCAAACATATAGTTAGTTAGGTATGTAATATTGGATTGTGAAATAAAGTTAAATTTCAGTTGTTTTGTTGCTAGGTATTGGTATGAATCGAATACTTATAACTAGGTATATACTCACAATTTGAAAATTTTAAAAAAATTGGGCGAATTTGTGTATTTCATACCATGGTGCCCCATGTGAGTGTCATATATATATATATATATATATATATATATATATATATATATATATATATATATATATATATATATATATATATATTATGCATATATGTATTGAAACATATATAATGGCAGCAAGAGGGCCATGCAAATAAAAAAAATGGCAGCTCGATCTTTAGTTCCGGATTCGTAGTCCCGGTTGGATAACCGGGACTACAGGGGGGTTACGAACCAGGACTAATAAGGGTTTCTCCACCAGTGTGAGCTTGGGTGCCACCGGTACTCGATCGGTAGTCGTTTAAAATTCACTGCTACAGACATAATTTTTGTTAACGGCTAAAATACATTTCGTGGATGGATGTAGCATCCGCTTGCCCCTGCGTGTATGCAGAAATAGTGATTTTTCTAAGCGGGCAGTTTAACCGCACCTAAAATCATGATTTTCGCACGGAGCGCTATGCCGGCCACCTGACTGCAAAAATAATTTTCGGTCAAAAAATTTAAAATTTCAAAAAGAAAAATCAAAATCCAAGACAGGAATCCATCCATCACCGGCCTCCCCGGAGCTGGATCCACCCATTTCGCCATATCATCATATGGGGAGCGGTCGCTAGCTCAGCCCCTCCTATATATCATCGCTGCAGGCTGGTCTCTGAGCATGGGAGAGGGAGAGATTGTCGGCGGATCTGCGCACAAAAGGGGGAGAAGCCACCTGTTTCGCCCCTCCCGCTGCCGCCACCGATGGATCCACGCGCAAAGGAAAGGGAGAGTCCTATGGCGGACCGCCCCTAACAGGACAGCGATGCCAAATCCGCCGCCTTTGAGGCCGCCATCGTCATCGTCGGATCGCGCCGCACCACCACGCAAGCAACGCAGGGAGCTACAGCTGAGGCCACCATTGAATTGCGTCACAACGCCGCGTGAGCAAGGGCAAGCACCGCTACCGAAGTTGTTGTTGGATCTCACTGCACCGCTGCCGACCCGCGTCCACGGAGTGCGACTCCGCTGTGGAGCTGAGGAGGTGAGAGGGAAGGGAGGTGAAGAATGAGGTGGAGGCGTAGATCTAAGGGAGAGGGTGGATGAGAGAAGACTTAGGGTGTGTTTAGTTCACGTCAAAATTGGAAGTTTGGTTGAAATTGGAACGATGTGATGGAAAAGTTGGAAATTTATGTGTGTAGGAAAGTTTTGATGTGATGGAAAAGTTGGAAGTTTGAAGAAAAAGTTTGGAACTAAACAAGGCCTTAGTAAATTTTTAAGATGTTGAAGGAAGGTTTTGTAGACGGGCCTCGTAACAGGCCTGACTGCGAAAACTATACTACTTAAGTGGTCTGTCTATGACAATGGATTTTCGCATAAAGTTTTTTACTTAGGCTGTGTTTAGTTCCTGAAATTAGGGAGAAGTTTGGGGAAAGTTGGTAGTTTGGAAAAAAAGTTGGGAGTTTATGTGTGTAGGAAAGTTTTGGATGTGATGTGATGTGATGGAAAGTTGGGAGTTTGGGGGAAGTTTGGTGTGAACTAAACAGGGCCTTCGCACAATCCAAACAATTTTACATACTGATATTCTTTTAGTCTGTTGGAAAAAAGGGTGCGTAAAAAATATTTTTGTAATAGTAATTTGTCACCAAACATAGCAACTTCTTCATATACTAAACCCTAAAACCTATACGCCTCAATATCATCCAATCGTAATAATCTCTAATTTAATTTTTCTATCATTTATCCTTCTTAATCAATCACAACTGTTCCTTTAATTTTGTATGCTTTTTTATTCTCCATATAAAACTCCAGAAAAATCCTGATATTTACTCCCTCCGTATTTTAATGTACGACGCCGTTGACTTTTTAATCAACGTTTGACCATTCGTCTTATTCAAAATTTTTGTGTAAATATAAAAAAATTTATATCTTGCTTAAAGAACATTTGATGATAAATCAAGTCACGATAAAATAAATGATAATAACATAAATTTTTTGAATAAGACAAATGGTCAAACGTTGATTAAATAGTCAACGGCATCATACATTAAAATACGGAGGGAGTATTATGCTTTAGGGCTAAAGAGTACTACCTCTGTTTCATATTGTAAGACTTTCTAGGTTGACACATTAACTTCTATATTAATGTGAGCAATACTAGAAAGTCTTACATTATGAAACGGAGGAAGTATTGTAGTACCATGCCATGCATGATATGCTTAACACACTCTTAAAATAGTCAATTAATCAACAGATCGACAATATGAGTGTATCCACCGTGCCATGTATATATAAAAACTGGATGATGGGGCGCGCCTATTGCGCGCCTCCTGTATGCAGTTTGTTGCATTACTTCTGTTGACTATCATGTATGTAGCTACGAATATATAAAAGAACAAAGAAAAATGCATGATGTGAAAGTAAACGTATATTTTGTGTGCGCCATTGGTGTGCCTCTGAAATATAATTGCCACAATTGTATTCTAAGTCTGATACCACCAAAACATTCACATATCATAAAATTGGCGAAATAACATGCAAATTGGAGTACTTTCCTGAAACAAGATTCACAATGTCATGCCATATACAGTAATTACATGTGTACAAATTAACTTGACTTGAGCAAAACTAATTATAGGAAACACATTGTTAGGATGTAAATTCTTCATATATTCTGGTAAATGTTGCTTCTTTTCCTTCCCCATCTCCCAAAGACCAATGCAAATCACTAAAACTATATGCATAGGAATTGTCCCAAATATCTGGAGCCTCTATCCAAGAACATTCTCACCTCATGTTTAACTTGGAAGGATGGGGGCTAAAGGAACTTAAAATGTTGTCCAAAGCTTAGCAGAAGATGACATGATGGACCTGACAGAATTTGCATCCATTCATATTTGATGAAAATCCATTATCCAGACCATGTAGCCTGCATAGTATAAAGAACGGCGAACAAAAAATCTCCCAGAACTGAAGATACACTTGTCAATCCATCAAATACCTTGATGCAGGAACTCAATATTGGTGTGCAGCTCCAATAAGAAGGAAACCATCTAATCTAGCACAGTGTGAACATTTTGGTTGATCATGAAAGTAAAGGCAGTTTTGCCAGGTTACAAATATATGTATGATAATATGCAAGCAAATTATGCCCAATACTAAGGCACCTACACATTGTAGGTAGTTTGGCAACCCTCTTTATAAATTGAACCACAAAAGACAGAAAAAAACATAACTAAGTTCACACTACAGCTCAGGTTCAGAACCACAAGCAGTGACTACATGGTGCTTGCTGTTGATGTGCTAAATAGATCAGGAAATGAAGACATTGCACATTTCCACAAAATTAATGATGCTATCATTGACTGCACAATAAATCTTGAAACTTTATTTCGACAACTAAGTAATCCCATTGCATTGCCATTAATCATAAGCAAGAGCAATCAAATAAATGGTTCTAACCAACAGCACCCAAAGTTCATAAATACATCATGAGCAATGGAGGAACACATCTTTACACAAGTATGATGCTCAAGGTAAGGAGGGCTTTCCTATCAAAAAGCCAAATCGAAACCATATAAAGGCTAAAAAAAATTATCATTGAAATCATGCAGTCATTTCCTGATAAAAGATCAAGATGACATGATGATCACTATGAGACATTTGCAGGACTTGATTGCAACTTGGATATTTTTGTTGTTTACTATGGTAATGAACTAACCCATATGTTTCACATTGCCGCTACTCTGGAATGAAACCATACACTTTACATCCAAAATATACTAATAAAATATTTTCAAGTCAAGAAGGGATAGAAGAAAGGATACATGGAGGGTGGTTACGTGTTCTTTATATGGCAAAGTTTGTGAATATACACTTAAAATAACTGGACAACTGATATTTTTGTCTACGAAGATACCAAAAGATAGAAGGAAAAAAAACCAGCAAGATCCCACCCTAAATGCAAGCTATGTGGTAGATAAAGTTTACAGATTACTGTAGCATGGACAAATCAAGAAACATATAGATTTTGCCTAACTTCCCATATAGATATGTTAAAATGTTGCAAGTTATTTAATCGAAAGAAATTACCAGCATGCCATGAGGTACATACAATTGTAGTTTTAAAAGGAAACATATCGCGGAAAGGGTAGATAAGGGCATTTAATCAGCAGAGAAGTAGAGTAGAACCTGCCAAATATGTTTATGTGGCAACGAATTCACATAGAATATTTCCTATTATATCCTGCCTAAAAGCAAAAGCAAAAGATGATGGAGCAAAATTCATCGCCACTATTAAAAGGGAAAATTGGGCATTTTATAGAAGTGCAGAGAGACGTTAGCATTGATATTACCTTTTCTTATTATTAACAATGTCACAAAAAAAGAACAATATGACATTGACTAACATCCTAACCTTTTTTTTCCTTTCAGCATGAAACCATCGAAATAGTCAGTTCCTTGTAACCTACAAAGCGGTAGCAGTATTTGATAAAATTAGAGGTGTACAAAAGACATATTTTTGTGTTTGGCTAAGAAAGAACGATATAAATTAGGAACACGTAAGAATGACATTTTTGTTTGGTTAATGAAAAAATTATAACAAGGACAATGGGCCTATAGTATAATTACCTCGCAAGCATACCTTAGCTATTTACATAGGTTCAAAATTATAAGTTGACAGAAGCGATGTATCCTCTGCTCACAAGTTGCACTGAAAAACATCATGAAAGAAGAATGATATCAATGTGACGTTTACAGAAAAAGTGGATGGAAGTATAGGTTTTGCAAATTAAAAACTGAACATTAAAGTTTATGATTTTAAAAAGAGGACAATTACATTTGAATCATTTTTTACTCTAACTCCTTGCACACTATTAAAGACAGATCATACATTCCAATCATTTTTTCCCTGTAACAACCATAACAAAGCAACTATATTCCATGCCATGAGAATAATGCAGCCAATAGACATGGAAGAACAAAGACTAACTTCAATTAAGTTAAAAGAAGACTAACTCCAATAAAGTTACGTAATTGGAGAATTTTGTCATATCTCAGTACATATATGGTTTTCACACAATAGGTTCTTCACCATAGGACCTAGCACTTATACTCTTAACTATTAACATGTCAGTGATAAATAGGAAAATAATTTCCTGGCTAACTGTAATATGTAGGCAACAAATGGCAGCTAAATATAAACATTTTGTTCTATGGCAAAGGATATATATCACCAAATGTTGTGACATTTCACATCTATTCTTATGGGTTAATAAAGTAGGAGCTAATTGAAGTGGATGGATGTTCAATGAGTAAGCGTGTTAAGTATAAAAAACTGTAGTTATGAAATAAGTAATATTATAATGTCCACACAATAAGAAAGAGCATAAAGATTAGTCATGCAGCTACCAAAGAAAAGAATTATAAACACATGAACGTGAATTAGTCTTGAACACAATTGTAAAAAAAATGAGTACTTTATGGTGGTATCACATGGCAGTAGAAACGATTTAAGCCATTGATAGCCTTGTTTAACTGGACAAATGCACTCCTTTCAATTGGGTGAAAAAAAGAAATTGGAAGGTATACATTGTTTGCACATGACTTTGCAAGCCATACCTTTATATCTTCACAGAAGTAAATTGCCATGCACACGTAAAGCATCCACAATATTATGTAGCTGACAATGCAGTAGTAAAAATAAATAAAAACCTGCATCTGATTCAAGAGATAGGCGAAGAACAGACAAGTTTTGCACACGAGTAGACTACATGAATACATTGCAAACACAACACCTAAGCAATTTAACAATATATGTACATATGCTACAGGGAGGAGCATAGCATCAATTCAGCACAACTGTGCAACCACCCTGCGAAAGTAACTCAAATTTGCATAGTTCCTAACTTCACATGATATGCAGCCATAATCGCTTATAATTGAAAACCTTCCCCAATCAAGTGAAAGTTGTTATCTCTGAACAAAAAGTATTCATTAACTGGTTGAACATTCTTTACCAAAGAAATCACGGAGGACTTGTAATGTTATTAAAGAGCAGACATAATGCATTGTACTGTCAAATGTGCTTCTCCAAAGAATGAACCACAACACCATACGCCCTTAAACTCTAGAGTGCACAAAGCATCCCTGAAGCCCAGTATTGAAACCAGTCAAATACAATTCTGGATTATCATCTACAGTAGCAACCAAGCATACATCCGAAGAGAAGAGGAAAAAAAACAGGGGTATTCAATAAATAAACTGCTTACCAATCTCCTGGAGAGCTTTAAGGATGTCATATTTAATTTGCTGGTTTTTGCTCTGAAAGTGTGAATTCCAGATTTCTCTCTACTGCAAATGCCAACATGGTTAATATTGCTTCTTAAGCAAGCCCCTTTCCACGACTGTAACAAAAGGTAATAGAAACTACTCTAAATAAGTAAAATGATCAAACATAATCAGTCCATTGCTTTCTAATTTCAGGACAATATTTTTCTTCTCTACTTGAAATATAACATAACAAAGAGTTCAACATCTTCCATCTACACTATTGCATTGTAAAGTTAAAGAACATATAAACTTGCAAATTTCTCCGAAAAAGAACTCATTGCTCACTTGGCATTATATCTTTTATAATGATGTATGCTTAGATACCCAAGTGAAGGAAAATCCCACTACAAGAAAATATTTTCAGGGGAAACATAGCACCATAGACTTTTTTTTCTTTTAGCAATTAATAGAACAAATTGTACAACCAACAGAGTAATCTACATTTAAAATCATGTCCTTATTCATGAAAAGACGCATTTAAGAGAAAATGTAGGCAATTATGTGTGCATCACAAAATGATTTGGCTACAAGACTAATAATTTTTCTTGTCACAAACAGATTCCTAAATTCTTAGAACCTTGTTTCATTGTTACTTGGTCACTACTCACTAAAATATAATATTGAATGAATTTGAACCAAAGAGAGGTGCAACATACCTTATGAAATTCATGAGAAAAATACTCTGAGATTCCATTCGATGGACATGTTGTATTCATGCAAAGGCATTCATCAAGTGTCTAGAATACCCCTTAACGTATGTACAGAATAACCATACACAATTTATCAGCCATCAGCAAAGGCAATGTGAGGTTTAAAAATTTTCTTTGCTTACCATATCCAGTGAAACTTCCAATAAAAGTGGACATGGCTATTTCAATTGTTTTAGGGCCAAGGTACAACAATCTTCATTTAACCTATATACTTCACTTTCATTGTTTATCAATAGCTGATTTGATCCCTTAAGAGGCACAAAACTAAAGTTTCAAGTGTTCAAATAATTAGCCACATGGCAAAAAGATTTTGACAGCACATGATCATTCACAATAGAATTACTGTTGCACTTTATTCCAATAATTTGCAGCTGGCAAAGCAAACTCTGTGCAGGAACCATATGCGCCCATTCGGACCAAAATCTTTTAATTTGCAGCATATGCCATCACAAATTCAAAAACCCAAAAAAAGTTTGTAAGATCAGGGAAATTAAAATTTATACAAGTTGGAAAATAAAATATGAAAAAGAGAGAAAGTAAGTCATAATGGCACATAATTAGCAGCATTATCCGAATTGATAGCATCATTTGCATAAAATTTTCTCTTCCATATCAATTTCCATTACAGTAATACTCACTGTCATCTAGATACACAAATTGATAGATATCCAGGATGGGGATTAAAAAGGCCTAAGAAAGATACAACTTGGCATTTACCACTCAAAATTTACTCCAAACTAAATAATATAGAACAAGAGTGTGCATGAAGTACTACATTGCATCTTGTAAATGACAAACCAGCAAACGAAATGTTTATCATAACGCTGGTGAGTAGAAATGTGTCATGGTACTTGCATTGCTGACTAAAATGTGCGGTTGATATGTGCCTGCATCACACAAATAATAATGTGACCTCTAAAAACAGAAGGGTTGAACCCTCTTGCACATAGGAATTGTTATATCAAGATGGACCTTATTATTTAATCTGAGTAAAGCAAGCTACTGAAACACATGAATATAGCAAAATCACAACTCCAACAACCTAAAACCGATTTGGATTGAACAGAAAGAATGAAATGAAGGTACAAAATTCAATTTCTATGAGAAAGAGAATATGAAACTCACATTAATTTATTACATGATCAAGCCCAGGCAGGGCTATCTCTATTCTCTATGATCAGTCGCCCACCACTATTGTTATTGGCAATAAACGGAAATATGTGGTTGTGCACAATTCACAGTGCTGACCTCTCCCTGATGAAGCAATAAACCATTATTTTCCCATAAAATGCATATGCTATACATGTCTTCGTTGAAAATGTACATAACATTCCCACAAAATAAGACAACATAAATAACACCAGGCAAAAAAGATACAATTAGCAAACTAAATTTGTGTTCACTTTTATAGTTACTTGTTTTATTGTATAGCTACATAAAGAATAAATCAATTAATTACAAACTGAGGAAGAGAAGAGGAGCAACCTATCTGTGAACATGATGATGGCAGTTCCTCATTACCAAACCATTGAACTTACAGTTCTTAAAATCTCCTAGGGAAAAGTTGAGCAAAAAAAATTACCATAATGGAGATGGACTAATCTGAAGAAAACTTTAACTAAATATACTTAAAACACGTGAAATCATGGACACTATGGGCACAAAGCTGCACAGCCACTATCATGTGAAAATGGTCTTTCGACGGGAGAGTTTCCCGTCGAAAGTTGGCACCGTTCTTTATCCATCTATCTGATTTAGAACAGATATATTTTTATCCGTTTCCAACTTTGTCTTCTGTATATAGTATGAAATCTGAAAAAAGAAGTATTCTATATGATACTGTCTATTTAGTGAACTCCACCATCAGCGACTTTCACTTTAGGCACAGGTTTCTATTTATAGAGTTTAGAGATCTGAGAAAAACACCAAGATTATCAATATATCCATGATGTAGAAATGGATTAGCCCCATTTTAATTGATGAACCTAATATTTTTAAAAATATAGTAACATGATTTTTTTTCTAAAACACAGTACATACACGCAGATGATCATATAAACATACAAATGAAACACATCAGGCCTTTATTATCCGTATTCTAAATTTATTTCCCATGCATGTATTAGAAAGAGGACATACTCATCCGAAGAAATCAACCAGATTGTAAGCAATTTAGTGGACAGTATAAACAAATACATCAACGTGTTCTTCTAATTGAGAAATTCCAGGCAGAACATAAAACTCATAATAAAAGATAACCATCTCATACATCTCATATATCAGGCTAAACAATTTTGGTCCATATTTCAGGACCAAATGCAAAATGCCAATCAATTAGTGCTGCATATGTGAAGTAATAAGAGATTGACATGAATGTAGTGCACATGACAGTGTTTCAACCAATCGAATCACAACAATTGAACCTACCTGCTGACCAGATTTGAAAACTTCCATTAAAGCAGTGATTATCATGGCACAAAGTAACAATTCGATGCCAGCTCTATAGAGACTGGATTGGGATCCATGAGAACGTAGCTGAAAAAGCTAGGAAAAGAAGATGAACATTTAAGGTCTACCAAAAGGAATATGGAAAAAGAGCAAACAAAAAAGAGGGAGTAATATCAACTGACCCAGTATGTGCTCTTTCAATTGATGTGCGCCAGAACTGCGGCTGCAGATTATGATGAAGCAATGACCACAAGCGGCGGCGGCAGCAGGAACTTGCAGCAGCTTAGCGAAGGTAAGCCGATGGTGTCAGAGCAGCAACACATGTACCAGCAGCAGCCTGGGTGGAAAAACTGGATTCAAGAACTATACACCCTTATATTAATTTGATCCAGATAGCCGAAACAAAAATAAAGAACTGTCTTAAATAGATGGAGTTCAAGTTCTCAACAATATACTAAAGAAACAGAGCTTCGAATTAGGCAGCAAATCGATCCCAAATCCAAGAATTCTACGGATACCAGTTAAATCCAAAGGAAAAAATGACCAAGAAAGCACCTAATTACATATTGCTCTCTCAGTCTAGGCCATAAATTGGTCAATCATACCTGCAGATCGACACCAATCTCTCGTGTGATTTGGAGCAGAACACTTGCACAAACTAATCCAACCAGCTGTTGGGTCAAAGAACTGCGAGCGCGCCCAAAGAAGCGACAACGGGGCAGCTCTGGCGAGACAGGGACAACCTCGCGGTCTCGCTAGCCCGTGCGCTGTGCTCCGTGGCATCCTCACGCCATCGTCGATGACACCGAGACACGCGAGAGAAGGATTCCCGAAGAGCACCACCTGCCGCACCATGTCCCCACCGCGGTGGTGGTCATCGTCAGAAGTCGAGGTAGAGAAGCAGGATAAGGAGCGAGATGAGGAAGAGAGGGGACTGACCTGAGCGGCAAGCGGCGAAAAGCTCCACGGTGACGAGGGGAAGGCGGCCGGATCCGGACGCCGGCGGCCGGAGGCGGCGGTTGGCAGCGGCGAAGCGGAGGCGGCGGCGTGAGGCGAAGCGGAGGCGGAGATGGCGGCTCGCCTCGCCGACGGCGGGGGAGGTCGATGCAGCGGCGCGAGGGGAAGGAGGCAGCAGCGCGTGGCGGCGACGGCGGGAGAGGGGGAGGGAGAGACAAGAGGGAGAAGAGAAGGAGGCGGCGGCAGCTAGGGTTTGGCTAGAGTTAGTGGGTGGCATTTTGCGAAAAAGCCCCTAAGCTTCCACGTTTTACAGCGCCGTCCTAATTTCCGATTTTTCTCTTCTTATAATGGAATATCCGGATTCTCTAAGGGCCTAAACGTAAAACGTCAGCTCACATGGACTTTTGGTAAGGGATGCCGATCGAATTACGCATGAATCGGAGGGCTTTTCGCAAAAATCCACCCCGTGCACTGTATGTACTGTAGAAAAAATCTAACGTGGCATGTGCGAGCGCTCGCCCCTTCCGCCAGCCTTTATAGGTTTCCTAATTCAAATTCAAGCGAACCATGCATGATCGACTTACTGCTTATTTTCTTGGTTCATTTTTTGTGGTTGATGCATGATCGATTGAATTTGCTGGGGCATGAAATTAAATTAACTAGTAGAATTAAAACAAAGAGGTAGAGTAACTAGTATTGAATGTACCAAACTGTAATATTACCCGGCATCAATTAAGGAAGGGACCGGTAGGGACTTGCATTTTTGACAAATTGACCCTTTTTAAAAACTTATTTTGAAACTAACCCCTGCCAAAAACTTCAACCAAAAATAGGCCGTCGGCTCAGTGCCAACGCTCTTGGCCCTGAGGTTGGGCTTGTCAGCGCCAACGGGCCTGGCACTGACCTCGTGCCACTGTGGCAGCCAGGCCGACATGGCAGGGAGCTCAGCGCCAAGGTGGTTGGCGCTGAGATGGCCAACCTCAGCGCTAAGCGCGTTGGCGCTGAGCAGTGGACTTAAGGCCCAGCACCGAGCCTGGCCGCCCCAATCCTCTCCTCTCTCCTTGCCGCGTCGGCTAGGGTTCGTTGCCGCCCTAGCCGCCCTCTGTCCTCCCCTCCTCAAATCTCTCCAAATCCACCATAAATTGAAGGGGATTTCATGGGAATTGCGCTCGGGGTCAATTTGGAAGGTAAACCCCCTCAAAACCCCTTAATTTCGTCAACATTTTGTTTTCTATTTTGCTTGATTTGGGTGTATCTTTGGATGGGACTAATTTTTGTACTATAGAGGTTTGGGACTATAAAGCTGAATAAATGTAATCGATAGGAAACAACCTCGATGCATGACTTCCATAGAAAGTTTTTACGTAATCAGTAGATGTTTTTATAGGGCGAATGGAATGGAACATTATCTAGAAATAAAAGTTACTTTCTACAAGCAAGAAAGTTACTTCCTTCATTCAACATGAAAGTCACTTCCCCAAAGGTTATTAAACTTAGTATGCAGCTGATATTCTGATGCAACATTTTGTTAAGAGTCCATCAAAATGCATGCCAGATTAGGATGCAGCTAGATATATATTTTATTTTTTTGTCAACCTAAGAAACAAACTACATATAAGTAACTTAGGTGGAATTATAATATTTGTAGTTCTATACTGATGTTGGTATAGAGGATTCATCCCGGGTTTAATTGCAGGATGGCGCAGTTTCATTGGCTTTTTTGCTTTCATGTATATTGTCTTGTTCTAAATTTTTTACTCATTTTAATTGGTCCATTTAATTTTTGTCGCAATTATATTATGTTTGAATTGTATCAATTACTGATGATTTCATATTCAATTGTAGGATGGCGCACTTTCTGGGGTTGGAGGATTTCTACGAGGAGAAGCACCGGGCTCCCAAGATAGCGAGCAGAGAGGTTAGCCCCAAGAACTATTTAATTTGTTGCAAAATTTATGTACATCCCATGATTTTTGCTAACACTACCATATTATTTGTGTTTGGCTGCAGCGCCTGAAGACCCTTTGAGTCAGAGGTCACACAGCACACATCCTGTTCGATGACCGATACATTCCGTACCTGCGGCGGGTGAAGCTGTTGGCATTCATCACCATGGCACAATGGCCGATGCCTCTGTACAACGACGCAGCTCTAACGACCCTTGTGGACAGATGGCGCCCAGAGACTCACACCTTCCACCTACCCAGCAGGCAGTTGACGGTCACACTGGAGGATGTCGCAATGATCCTGGGTCTTCCTATACGGGGCCAGGCAGTCACAGGTGACATGAGCTCGGGGAACTAGAGGCAGCGGGTGGAGGAGTACCTCGATGTGGAGCCTCCAGTGGCACCTGATAGTCAGAGGCTGACGAAGACCTCCGGTGTGCCACTTAGTTGGTTGCGTGCCAACTTCGACCAGTGTCCCGCCGAGGCAAACGACGACATGGTGCAGCGTTACTGCAGGGCGTATGTGTTATACATATTTGGCAGTATTCTGTTCCCTGACTTTGGTGGAGACATGGCCTCTTTGGATGTGGCTGCCATTATTGTCGGATTGGGACGAGGCAGGTACGTTCAGCTGGGGGGTCTGCTGCCCTAGCCTGGCTCTACAGGCAGTTGTGTGATGCCTGCCGAAGGCAAGGCAGAGACGCCAACCTAGCAGGCTGTGTTTGGTTTCTACAGGTTAGTTTGCATAATATTTTTGTAATGTTTTCCTTCTGTGCACAAAAATTGGAAGCTAACGTGTGTGTTGCAGGTTTGGATGTGGATGAGGCCTCCTGTTGGTCACCCTATGTGGAGGACCCATCCAGCTTGGCCCCACCAGGATCCAGACCGATGCCCCACTGTAGCTTTCCTATGGGAAACGGTCCCATCTCCAGTAGTAGGCCGTAGGAATTTGGCCTACTACCACTACACAAACGAGATGGACTAACTTCAGCCATAACATGTAAGTACTAAACCATATTATGTTAGATGACATTGGTTACTTACTATCTACTATAAAATCTGACTCACTATTTTCATTTGTTGGTGCAGGTGGTGTGGAGGCCATATGAGGCACATGAAGTTGTTGAGCTAGACATCAATCCCATGTGCCACATAGAGGATGCGTTGCAAACCCTGCGGTGCCCACTGATCTGCTTCTATGCAGTGGAGTTCTAGCTGTGCAACCGCGTGATGCAACAGTTCGGGAGGCTCCAGACAATCCCGCACCGGTACTCGACAAGTATCGACCTCCACAAGTAAGTAATTTCAGTTAACAGAACGAACCGCATGTATGTTTGGCATTTGGCAGTAATATTGACTTGTGTATTTTGCATGTGCAGGGTCGACCATCGGAAGAACAAGAAGGTGACTGATTGGGCTTACTACCATCAAGATCATATCACTCAATAGGAGAAATTCGATGAGAACAGAGTACCGGACCAAGGTCAGCACAACAGGACAGAGTTCGATGCGTACCTGGCGTGGCTCTACAGGAACTATCGTCTTGTCCTACGTCCGGCCTGGACGCTAGCCGACATAACGGACGACCCCAAAGATGTGGAGGAGCAGAACAAGTACGACACTCGTACCTGTGAAGGTACCACGGTCGAGACGGGACCTAATCGCATCAGAGTGGTGAGTACTCGCCATGTTATGTTATATGCACGCTTCCGCTTTAATTTTTGTGGCTTATTGCATTTTCTAACCTTACAGGCACGAGAGCTCTTGCGGACCGTCAACGACGCGGGAGTGGCGCTTGGCATGGCTCCCCAGTCGGAAGGAGAGAGCACAACCCTCCGCAACGCACTACAGGTACTCCTTCAATAACCACTGAAAGTACGCTGTTTTTCCTCGAAGCACTAACTCAACAAATTTGGTTGCAAAGACTACGATAGCGATGTCGGAAGTTGGCAGCACACCTGGGTTGTAGGTCCAACGATGTCGTCGAACAACCTCAGGGCCACCAACAAGGGGAGGAGGAAGAGGAGGAGGCAGAGGCGGAGGCCGAGGAAGACGAGGAGGCGGAGGCGGAGGCAAAGGAAGATGAGGAGGAAGAGGCGGAGGTGGAGGCAGAGGAAGACGAGGAGGCGGAGGCGGAGGAAGAGGCAGTTGAGCTCGGGCCCTCGCAGCTGGAGGACGCACCGCCATCATCACAGGCTGGGCCGTCTCGACCACGACATAGGCGAGCTCCATCCCAAGAGTGGAGGTTCACTCCCGATGTGCCTCGTCCTCGCACTAAAGGTAGGAAGAGGTAAGTGCAGGGATGGATGTGCCGAAGTTGATGTGTATAGACTAAGTGCATGGATGTTTATGGACTACGACTTTTATTTTCTGTGTATGGACTTGATGGATGGAATGGCTGCAATGTTTGCTTGTGCTGGAATGGATGGATGGAATGGCTGGAATGGATGGATGATTTCTGAAAGTTGTGTTCCTGTGCTGTAATGTATGCTATGGAATGGATGGATGTTTGATGAAATGGCTTACATATGTTGTATTTCTGACAAAATGTGCCTATGCTGCTTTTATAACTTGCCTGGGCTGTTGATATGGCGCAGAGAGTAGGTAGATTGCTGTGCTGTCTGCAAACTCAGTGCCAAGTGATTTGGCGCTGAGGTAGAGCACCCATAAGAGACATTGCTAAGTTGCAAAATTCAGCGCCAAAGTGTTTGTCGCTGAGGTTGGGTATCTAAGCGCCACGTACATTGGCGCTGACATCCCTGCCACATCGGCAGGGGGACACGCTCGGCCGCCACGGTGGCACGATGTCAGCGCCAGGTCTGTTGGCGCTACTGGGTATAACCTCAGCGCCAAGCGCATTGGCAGGGGCTAGTTTCGAAATAAGTTTTTGTAAAGGGTCAATTTGTCAAAAAAACATTAGGGACTTTGTGTTTATGGAAACCAGTTATAATAGCTTCTACTTATGTACACTTCTTTTTGAATTTTTAAGCTTCTCACTAAATACTCGTATGTGCTTTCAGTACTGGAGAATGCATCTTTGATGGATTGGGCAAAAACCACAATAGTCCTGATTCCAATAAGAATCGAGACTAAAAATACACTTTAATCCCGGTTTATAAGTGTAAGGAGACTCACTGGGACTAAAGTTCATTTTTAGTCCCGGTTGAAAAAGATGTCAGGCCCCCATTATCTTTAGTCCCGGTTGGTATAAACAACCAGGACAAAATACCTATCTTTAGACCCGATTCTTTATACCCACCGTGACTAAATGCCAGAGCCACACACACCTCGATCATATCGCTCGTCCTTATCTAGCCTCGATCTCCTCTCACAGCTCTAACTCCTCCACTCGTCCTCTAACTCCTCCACTCCTCCTCCCCTCCTCCCTTCCCCTCTCGATCTGACGGCGGCGGTGGCGGGCAGGAGGCGGTGGTGGTGAGCAGCGGCAGCGGCGGCAGGCAGAAGGCGGTGGCAGCGCGCGAAGTGGGAGGCGGCGGGTGGCAGTGGGCGGTGGCGGCCGAAGGGGGAGATGGCGGGCGGTGGGCGGTGGGCAGCGACGGTGCCCTCCCCTCCGCCGGATCCGGTGGGAGGGGCGACGACAGGCGGCGGCGCGGGAGGCGGCGGGTGGTAGCGATGCCCTCCCCAGCAGTGTGAATATTTTTTGAGAATTTTTTTGATTTTTTTTGTGAAATTGTTGTGCCAATAATATGTGGATTTGTGATGTATGTGTGGATTTGTGCAATTATATGTAAATTTGTGATGTCAATGTTCGATTTTGTGATTTTGATCTATGTGATTTTGGTGTGAAATCAATATGCAAATAACAATGAAAAAGAAAAAGGAAAGAATAGGGATTAGAGAGCTTAGTGTTACCCTCTTTTGTTCTGGTTGGTAACTCCAACCGGGAATAAAGATTTCACTCTTTATTCCCGGTTGGTAACAAGATCCATCTTTACTCCTAGTTATTTTAACCGGGACTAGAGGTGGGCATTTTTAGTCTCGGATTCGTGGTCTCGGTTACAAAACTGGGACTATAGGGGTCTTACCAACTGGGAGTGATGCCCCTTTTTCCAACAGTGTTTCATTTGTTGCAAATAGAAGAATATATATATATATATATATATATATATATACACGTCATAAACAATATATTTTGCAAGAAATATATTACTTATGTTTTTACCACAGGAAATATTCATGTTAATCTAATTTATATTTTTAAAAACTTGACCAGCAGCGGATTTGCTATCCACTTAGCTAGATTTGATTTTTTTTATATTAAAAAGTATAAAGTAATTTATAAAATTTACAATCAAAGTAGTTAGGGTGACAAATTAACTGACACCGCAACTACTTCATTATCCCAGTAAAGATGTTTGTAGATATGTACGAATAAGATGTACCAAAAACACCAGAAAAAATTACTCCTCCGTCCCGAAAGTAAATATTTTTAGCTATAAAACTCATATGTGTCCAGACTTATAGTAAAAAATTACTATATTTTAGGACGAAGTTAGGACGAAGGTAGTATATTGATCTGCCTCCTTTACACGTATAATACGTACTTCACAGACAGAAGAGTACATCCATTAATTTAGTTTAAAAAGTTAGACACAAATTTATGTGGTACATATAGAAAAGTAAAGCCCAAATAGTGAAAGCATGTCCAATCGAGCATGAATATAGCTGAACCTATGAAATTTATTTAAAGACGATATTAATCAGGAAATGATCAATCACGCACATCTGTACGCACCTATGAAACATGTGGATCGGCGAGATTAGCCACACCACACATTAATAACCTAGTCATGTCATGTTTGTGTACGACAAAGTTGACATTGCTTGCTCGAGATTTTTTTTTCTTTTGAGAAATATTTGATTTCAACACATTAGTAGTACTCGTACCTGCTATATACTCCCTGCATCAGTAAAGATGAGGGATTTATTTGGTCCTAAGAATTTTAAATACTATATATTCCTTCAATTACGTCCATTTTAAATTTCATTATATCTTATCCGCAACCACACTCTTAACATTCCACCGTACTTTACTCAATGAGGGGCACACACTAGTACATAAACGATTTTTTCGTGTGGTCAAAAGAAAACCCTAGCCCTAAAGCTGTCGCCGCCACCCTCCTCACGGTCACCGTCGCAGTCTCCATCATCGTCGTCGCCGTCAAGGTAGCCGGATCCGGCGCTTCCTCACCGTCCGAGCCCGCCCACCGGCCACCGCCGCCAGATCCGGGCGGGGGGCAGCCGTCTCCGCTGGATCCGAGTGGGGGCGGTCGTCCGCCGCTGCGAGCTTGCTGCTCCCGGTCGCCCGCCGCCGTGCGCATGCCTTGAGCCCGCCGCCGAGCCGCGCGGTGCCGCCGGCCGCACCCGTGCCGTCCGCGCCCGGTAGTGAGAGAGAGGTGAGAGAGTGAGAGAGGATAGAGAGGTGAGAGAGTCAGAGAGAGGATAGAAAGGATAAGGATGAGGATGGGTGGATGAGATGAAATTTTGAAGTGTTGAGGAGGGAAAAGAGGAGGAATGTAGATTTGTAGGTTGGTTTTTAAGAGGCCCAATTTTCGCGTGCGGGCGTGAAAACGGTCCGTCTGTAAACTAAATAGCTCCTCGTCCAGGAAAATCGTTTCTCTACTAGTGGCATACTCTTTCTTATCCTTAATCTCTCTAATGTATTTAGAATCCTTTATATTTATGGGCCGAAGGAGTCTATAGCTATAGGCATCAACTAAAAAAACGAGATTTGGAGGGAGAGACGTTCCTCTGAACAATTTTTAATAAGAAATTATGAGCATGTATGTTATGATTTGAACACAAGACCTTGGGATTGAAACCACACACCCCTTACCACTGCACTATCAAGTGCATCTCATATCAAGTGATATGGACTAGATCTCATCCGTATTTTGTTAGCTTTTATTATAGATAGATAGATGTGGCACATACATATGGTGTACACTGTTCACTAGACAGATGCATGGTACCTTTTCTTGTTTCTGAACCTCACTGCTCATATAACTGATAGCTACTATGTCAATTGCATGGTACTGACCTGCTAAAGGGTGTATTCATGGCAAACAGTGTATGTTTTCTAGAGATCAGAATGTCTTGTCATCTTGATTTCCAAACTTGTATCTAGGCTTCTTGGGGAAGTAAGATTTAGAAAATGTATGAATATTTTAATTAAAAAACTAATTTTGATATGAATGTAAGTACAGAATAAAAGATTAAAACATGGAAAAAATACATGAATGACTATTTTGCATTTGAGTAAAGATATTGTGCGTGCTTGTTTGTTTTCGCTTTAGATTGCATATCTTGTTTGTGAATTATTGTATTTTCATGCTGAATTCCACCCAAACAATATGACATGTTTCATGCCTATATATGAATATTTTTCATACATTTTTATGCGCATAAGAGCAAGTTTAATAGTATAACCAACTATTGGCTCCAAATCATCTATTGTCAATTTAATAGCCAATTTTATACAATAGTTACCTATAAATATGTACTATATAATTAAGGCCTGGTCCCACCTATCGTACACGCATACATCTTAAGGTCTGTGCTACAGCTGGCTATAAATCTGTAGCCCGCTGCTCTTATCTCTCATTTTTTATATTTTTATAGCTAACTTATAGTCTGCTATTGTATTTGCTCTAAGGGCTCAACTGCATCCGGAGCTGTTCCACACTCATAACTGGCCGGTGACCAATTAATACTGATTGTAAGCTGCAGTAGTGGTCAAAACGCTTTAGACATTAGGGCGGTTTGTAACAGATGGAGCCACAGTAAAAGTGCAGTGAGAAAATTCATTGTCCAAGATTTTTGCAGGATGGTCACACAAAGTAAAGCCAGGGGAGCACTAAAGTTCCTGTCATCCACCAAAGGGGCATTTTACTGCTTTTCCTTGATCATGACTTTACTTTTTCAGAAAGATACCAGACAGTAGTATATTGTGATAGTGAATCATGAATGCATTGATGCATATGCATATATGTGTGGACTCCTGTGGACTTGTCACAGATAGATACACAGAGGCCACAGACTGCTGCTTGCCTGCTGCCTTGAGGCAGGAGTAAAGGGCAAGATCTCAGATGTTAACATAGGGATGAAAGGACCAGCAAGGACATGAAATGATTCTGTAATCCATTGCTTTATGATTGATGAGCTTTTCCCCTCCTCACTTCACTGCTGTCCCCTAGGCCCCTAGTCACCGCTCCCACACATATAGGGATACAAATTGGGGTGGATCTCTATAGTTTGAACGATCAAAGTTGCATGGAGCAAATTAGGCCATTTTCAATGTGTACCTTCAGATCAGAGCTCTGCTCACGGTGTTTAGCTACCGTTTTCCAAGTTGGAACTGTGCCCCTGCAGAGAAACGTGATGCCCAGGCGTACGTATGCGCGGCTTTAGCGTTCTCGGACGCTTTTCGCCAAGCCACGGCTTGTGGTCATGCGTTGGGCAAAGATGACCGTGCCCTGTTCATCCTGTTGTCTCAATTTAGAGAGTACCCTTCATTGAAAGATGGGTGTCTTTTATGAGTAATCTTAGTCCATATGGCCCACATGAGAGCACTGCTATAGGTGTGGCCTCCACTCGAGATGCCCTTAATAGAGGCAGATTAAAGTTGCTCTCTGAATAATTTGTATCTCTTTCTTATTGTTGGCAGCTCTTTAATGTGTTTTCTTTCATCCATTGTTAGATATTGTTATATCTGATTTCAAGTCAAGAGCTATGTAATAAGTGGTTGTAGCTTTTGTTAAACAAAGGTCAGAGTTTATACACTTTTTTAAAAAAAATTAATGGAGGCATACTTGTTCAGTAGTTTCTATATCTGATTTTGAGATTGTGGTTTAACTTATATGTGCTTAAATATTGGCACATGAGGAAGAGGTGAAAAAATAAGTTGACATATTGCCTTCATGAGCAAGTAAACATGTATTATGGAGTGCAGTTTATTCGCCATCTTACAACGTAGCCCTACATCCTTATGATTACTCCCAAAACGTCTAATGCAATACGAAACCAAATGGGTATTCATATGTCTAATCCCAACACAGAGGAATATATGCAAGATAGGATACAATATTATGAGTGGACCCAAAACCCAACCAAAGAGCAATCACCTAGGCTAATCGATTCTTTTGTATAATAGAATTCATTTTAGCCTTTGCCTCCAAGAAACTACAACAAATTAATACAAAGGATACACATGTTTAAAGACTGTTAAAATCATAGTTTGATGGTCGTCAATGGCTACAAGCCCACAACACACTGTAGATAACATGCATTAGTGCCTTAAGGTTAACATATATGTATAACCTTTCATTTCCTCCGCTCCAAAATAGGTTAATTTTTCACCTATCCAGTACATACTAATACAAAAACAAAAATATTACGATACCTTCACTTTATCAAACTTTAATACAACTGTCTCACACCTTATCTATTTCCAATGCGTTTATCATCTACCTACACAAACTCTAAAAGATAAATTTATTTTAGGAGAAACGAAAGAGGATAAAAATAATCTTGTTTTAGGAGGAAAAGGGTCTCTACAAAATTAGCTAGTCTGGTCACCGGGATACATGATACACGACGAGTGATGTCGGTCCATACCCGCTGACTACATCTTATACCCCTCCCTGCCCCCCTTTAGCTCTCTCTCTCTCTCTCTCTCTACTGTCACCATTCATTTTTTTGCATGTGTGCCTATGCCACTGACGCAAAAGATCGGCCATGATGATGGCCTCATGATATGGGCACTGCTGCATGGGCACAACTCTCATCTCATCTTTCTCTCTCTCTCTCTCTCTCTCTCTCTCTTACAAAGGACAGAGGGCACAGTACAGAGGGGTTGGGACCCAGGGACCAGTTCACTGTGCATGCAACCACCTCTTGGTCTCTTTCTTTCTCTCTTCCTATCTTTGTTCAGTGCTAGCTCCTCCTGGATCGATCGACCATGGAAACACACTTTTCTTTATGCTTACATACACGTGATTTTGATATGAGTTATCCTTATCATCGGATGTACGGTCAGATCAGCCGACAAAAGATGTGGTTTAATATTTTTCTAGCTGTGCTTTTCATCATTAGTTTTTTTATATAGAAGTGTGTGTGTGTGTACTGGGGAACTCTCTTCAGGAATTGTGATATTTGGTGTGACATGTGAGCCTCATGAAAAGTGCATTTTTAGAGTTTGTCTAGAAATATTTTTTATGCACGTTATGATGTCATATATTATATCTAGAAATATTTTAGAGTTAGCGCTAATAAGTATCTCTCCGTTTCTTTTTGTTTGACGCCGGTTAGTTCAAAATTGCACTAATCAACGCCATTCATTTGGAAACAGAGGTAGTACTATGGATGGATGATTTATCATCATTAACATAAATTAGTCTCATCTGCACCAAATTAATTTGAGTAAATTTGCACCAAGTTGCAGTGTGAAATCTTAGTCAAACCTCATTGTATGTGAACATTAGGATAGGCTTCATATTCCTCATACTGTAAGGATTTTTGATGTTTTTCACGGGAATTAAGGAAATAGGTGAGAAGAAATAGTTTTGTTTTAAGATAGATTTCAACTATGCGTATTTGCATGAGCAGATCTATGTTTGGGCCATACACCTAAGCCCGGCCCACCATGAAATAGGACACATTCCAAACAACATGTTGAAAAAACTAATAATTTCATTCGTAGGCCTTGGGATATGTGGCCCGGGTGGCCTAAAGCCTAGATCCACCTTTGCATGCATGTTACATGCACATGTAGGTTTTTTCTTAAGTAGAAAAATATAGAGTAAATTGCGTCCACGGTACATAAATTTGGTAGGTGGGTGTGATCTAGTGTAACAACTTGAAAAATAATCATTTAGGTGCAACAACTTAGCTAGTACATGCATTTTGGTTAAAAAATCAATATTAGACACCACACTTTTTAAGCCAC
The DNA here is from genome assembly GCA_000338895.3 of Oryza meridionalis. Taxonomy (NCBI): domain Eukaryota; kingdom Viridiplantae; phylum Streptophyta; class Magnoliopsida; order Poales; family Poaceae; genus Oryza; species Oryza meridionalis. The sequence goes on along the minus strand of CM002531.2, from coordinate 20,787,508 downwards.
GTAGTAAAAAAAAGCAGTCGTCATTGCCAATAATCTAATAAGTATAATAATTGTCAAATAGAAGTATTGTATTTGCTTGCTTACGATAAAAAATAACATGTCGATTTGAAACCGAAAAATATAATGATCGTTAAAACTAAGTGCATAAAAGTTTTTGTAACATAATTTTCAAGCGATTTTATTAGTCAAACATATTCAATTGTACTCATGACCAATAATATAGTAGTTATGCTTATAATAGAACAAACAAAATATGTTGAATCATTTGTATGTAACAGCGTTTTGACCAAAATGCACTTGATTGCAAAGTTCATGTATCGGTTCTGTATATTTTTTAACTTGTTGTACTAAATCGTACTCACCTGCTAAGTTCTTGTACTATTGATGCAATTTACTCAAAAAGATAATAAAACCCTTAATACCTAGAATACACTTTCACAACATCATCATCATAAGCCGCGTAGTTCTCTGAAGTGGCCGTGATTATCATATCGAACACATATATTGAACACGAGAATCCTATTCTAACCAAATCAATAATAAAGGAGGAAGATCGAAACCTTCTAAAAATGGAACAATAAATCATTAAATATGTTAGACCGCGATAGCATGAATGGTCGTGTTTAGTTCCTCCTCTAATTTTTTTTTGACGTATACAGATACACATTTAAAATATTAAATATAGACTAATAACAAAACAAATTATAAATTCCGTATGTAAATTGTGAGACGAATTTATTAAGCCTAATTAATCCATCATTAGTAAATGTTTACTGTAGCACCACATTATCAAATCGTGGTGTAATTAGACTCAAAAGATTCGTCTCGCAATTTACATACAAACTGTGCAATTGTTTTTTTTTCCCGTTTACATTTAATGCTCCATTCATGTGTCTAAACATTTGATCTGACGGAATTTTTCAAAAGTTTGACGGTAACTAAACACACCCTTAAAGAATTCAGGGCACTATTTTTTAAATTGTTCGATCGCCTAGTGCAAACTGCTTATCCACAGCCCTCACACTCACCATTGGTACTCACTCTCAGTACTAGCTATGTCCCTCCTTATCATCTGCCGTGCTGCAGGTGTCCTAAGAAAGAGCAGGAGTAGTAAATGGGATATGTTAGAGGAACGAGAAATTAGGTACGTTCCCGTAGGGCCATTGTCGTCTTATCCACCACTCCGACCGAGTTAACAGCTTACTGATACCGACGATGCCGTGTTGATGGTGATGGAAATGGCGAATTGAGTGAGAGGTTCCATCGGATTATATAGAGATGGACCACAGTGTATATATTCTTTCTTGATCCTAAAATAAATCATTATAGCATAAGATGTAACATATCACTACGTACGAATCTAGATAAAAGTTCTATCCAAATTTATAGTACGATTTGTCACATTATTTTATATTATGTTTGGACCAAACCCAATAAATATAGGGAAATTGTAACCATGCCATTATAATTTTATAAAATTTAAAATATGCCATCCTGACCTACATGTCAATAAAATTTAAAATCTTAATGATGAAGAGTTATATTTAAATAAAATAATTTGGAAAAGGAAAATTAATTGCATGTATGAATACACAGATTTTGTATTATAAACCATCGAAAAAAAATAGTTACAACATATATTAGAGGGAGTATGCCGCAATAATATTGTAAAGCCACATAGTTTATTTTTTACAAAGCCACATCGTTGAGGCCCCTTGAATGGCTTGCTTCTTCACTGATCAGACGATAACACATGCTTTTCTGATAAATCTAGCACTAGACACACTGACATAGAGAGAGAGAGAGAGGAGCGATTGAAATTAATTAACAGCACGAAACTACAGGCCCAGAATAAATACCACAACGCATATTGGGCCCAACTCGCTGCTTCAATTCGGCCCAATTCAATTCCTCAGAGCCAACGAATCCTGTTCATTTCTGGGCCGTATAGGCCTGGATCCTTTTGACCCGTGTACCGAAACAAAGCCCACGAATTTCTCGCGCACGCCTTCGTCGCCGGCGAAACAGCCGAGTCGATCGACTCGTACTCCTGTTCATATGCCAATTCCAGTTCCAATTCCATGCTGGAGAAATCACTACAGATCAGTGGATCGGCCGCGCGATCTGCTACATCGCCGCCGGCCATAATCCAAATTCCGTAATAATGGAAGTTACCGTCGCCGCCGCCGGCGGCAGCCGGCCGCGACTGGTCCGACCTGCTGACCGGCATGGTAGCCACCGTCCTCTGCAAGCTCGAGCTCCCGGTTTCATCCGCGCCGCCGCCGTCTGCACGTGCTGGCGCGCCGCCGCCCTCGACCTCCGCCGCCGTGGCGTCTACTCGTTCCCTCAAACCCCCTGCCTCCTGTACATCCCCGCCGCCGCCGCCAATGGCAGCGGCAGCACGCGCTCCGCCGAGCTCTACTGCCTCGCCGACGAGAAGCCGTACACGGTGACCCTCCCTGACCCGCCGATCGCGGAGCGCAGCATCGTGGGGTCGTCGCACGGGTGGCTGGTCACCGCCGACGCCCACTCGGAGCTGCACCTCCTGAACCCGGCCACCCGCGAGCAGATCGAGCTGCCGCCCGTCGCCACGCTGGAGCAGGTGAGGCCAATCCTCGACGCCGACGACGGCGACCTCCTCCGCTGGTACGAAGTCTCCTTCTACGACGGTGACCTGAGGGAGTACCGAGCTCCCGGCATCTACCGCCCCGACGAGCTCCGCGACCTGCTCAACATCAAGGCCGTCCTGTCGTGCGACCCGTCGCCGTCGTCGTCGTCACGCCGCGGCGGCGGCGGCGGCGGCGAAGGAGAAGAAGATGGATGCGGCGGCTGCATCGTGCTGCTCATCTACCATGTCTACCAGCAGCTGTCGTTCGCGAGGGTCGGGGAGGACAAGCAGTGGCACTGGATCACCACCTACTCCGACATCGCCTACCGCGACGGCGCCTTCTACGCCATGAACCTCCTAGGCGGGATCCACCGCTACGACATCCACCATTCCCGCGCCATGCGCACGGTGGTTCTCGCCGACACGCTGGGGTACACGCTGCACCACGCGTACATGGCCTGGATGCCGTCGTCCGGGGACGTGTTGCAGGCAGGGTTTTAAATCTCCCGCTAAACTGCCGCTATCTCCCGTTATAGCTGTTTGAGAAGCTAATCGTTAAATGTCTTAGTCCGCTATTTGAAATATTGGTTGCAGGTCTGGAGGTTGACGCATTTGCCAGAAGATGAGGAAGAGGAGGAAGAACTGCGTACGGTTGGATTCCATGTATACAAGGTTGACTTCGACAGCCAAGATGCCGTGCCTATCGATTCCTTGGGAGATGAGGCATTGTTCATTGGGCATAATGGCACCCTTTGTCTTTCCACCAAGGATTACCCTGCCCTGCTGCCAAATCACGTCTATTTTACCGACGATGATGAATATATGTACGACTCTAAAGGTGCTCGTCGGGATGTAGGAGTCTTCAGTTTGGGCAGTGGTAGCTCCGATGAGATATTCTCTCCTCAACGGTGGTTCAACTGGCCGGCGCCTGTGTGGATCATGCCAAGCTTTTGAAAGATGAAGAAATAGGTCTAGGTTTCTCATTATAATGAGATAATTATCTGTTGCCGAAGCAACTGATGCTCATTGTATGTTTGTTCTTTTTTTCTCATCACTTTGCTTGAATGTACTTGTAGTGTACACAAGTAAAAAAAAATGCTTAGTTCAATGACACGCTGATTTGTATTCCTACTCACAGCTGCAGGTTATGATATACTCCATCCGTATTTTAACATATGACACCATTGACTTTTGACCAACGTTTGATCATTTGTCTTATTCAGAATTGTTATGCAAATATTAAAAATATTTATGTCATGCTTAAAGAACATTTGATGATAAATCAAGTCACAATAAAATAAATGATAATTACATAATTTTTTTAAATAAGATGAATGGTCAAACGTTGGTCAAACATCAATATGTAATCTACACACCACCATAAAAACAATTTATGCAATGGCCAAAATTCATTTTCGCAAGGCGGTCGTAGGTATGCCTGCAAAAGTCAATTTTCACAAATGGACCCATTAATAGGACCGTCCGCAAAAGAATTCGGTGTAAAAAAAAAGAAGCAATTTGTTATTCATAGCATGCAAATTCACATTGAAACACACATCCGTGGTGGAAGTTCTAAAAAAAAGTGGAAGTTCACATTCAAATCCACATCCATATTTTTCATAGAAAGTTGGAAGTTCCCAAAAAAAAAAAGAAACATCAGTTGGATGTCGTGGTGGTGGTCATCATCGCAGGGAGGATGCCACCGTCGCCACCGAGGAGCCGATCCGGAAGCCGGCTTTCTCCACCATGATGACGAGGAAAACAACCACCAGCAGCGCGAGGAGGGTGCACCCTCACCTCGCCATCACTAGATTATTTGCCCCTGTGTGTCACCCTCGCCGGATACGCTGCCCCCGCGCGTTGCCGTCGCCGGATCCGCCGTTCCGACGCGTCGCCTTCCCCAGATCCGCCGCCCCCGCACGTTGCTATCTCCGAATCCCGCCACTACTGCCACCAAACTTTGTGCCACGGCTGTCGAACGCCGCCATTGCTCCCCTCCCCACCAACACCGCCCTCATCGCCGAACTGAGGAGAGGTGAGAGAGAGAGAGAGAGGAGAGGAAAGGGAGCTGGAAGCCTGGGACTTACGTTCCCAAGCGGCCAACCAATAGACCTCTCTTCACACAACTACACAGGCAAACAATCATAGTCAAAAATAAGGTCTGCCTAAAAAAATTATGTGTTCTACTGTAGAAAATCTTTTTTTCTAATAGTGACATGTGATTGTTAACGACGAAATTTGGTAAATCATACATCAGATTTGGAGTTAAGGCCGAAGCAGACATGTAAGATAACATTTAAATGTCCATTTTAACCTTCAATTTTCTATCAAATAAAGAAAAGAAAAACAAGAAGAAGCAATCATAAAACAAAGAAAAATGTCAATTTTTTTATCTATCAATGCTACATAGTTTTGCCAATGGTCAAAAGCTTTTTTTTTGTGTGTTTTCTCAATAGTTTTTCTTTATTTCCTATGAAAACATAATGGTGTAAAGGACATTTAAATATTGAATTTGCATGCATAGATGATGTGGCATGTACACTTGGCATGTTTAGAGGGTCTAAGATCTATATTGAATCACACAATAAACTTAAGGAACTTGTTTGGATAATACAAAATGTCAGGGACTAAATTTTCGTTTAAGGATCATGTTGGATATTCACCCTTTAGTTTTCGTTTAGCTCGTGCTAGTAAAAAGGAGACGCGAATATTAGGGAAGCAACATGCACAACAAAGAATTGTCATGCAACATGCACAACAATATTATTTGTGCTTCCAACTAATTTGCACATATAATTCGCTATATTTTGCAAAAAAAAGAGGAAAATCACAACAGGCAGTTTTACGTGGCTAGTACGTTGTAGACTAGTACTTCGTACGTAGTAGTTCGATCAAGCATCATGTCTACATTGTAAAAACACGTTGGCTCATCGCTTTATATCACAGTATCGTGTGACAGAGACGCTAGAGTTTGAAACAATCGGAAGTTGCCACCACGATTTTGTGTGGTAAAATGTCATAATCTAGATATTTACAACCCATCATTTCACTTATGCTTATAAGCTACCATTTAAATATTAAAATTTAATTTTAAAGTTAATTTTATGTTTTTTTCATCATAATGAATTTTACAACAGTTGCTCTAAAATATTTTATTTCAAATCACTAAGTATCGTGTAGATACCGTGCAGATAAGTATAAACATAATCGAAATTCTAGCACGGAACTGCGACAAATTCCTCATCCACAAACACACTGTCTCCAACGTGGACACACCAAATCAGCTATCTTGTTTCCATCAAAATTTGTCAAACGAATCATTCTTTCAAAGAAAAAAAAGAAAAAAAAACATTCATAACTTGAGGCGTGTGATCCTGATCCGTCCACGTCGGCTTTCGGCTTTCGGCCGACGCATAGTCACTGACAGGTGGGTCCACCAGATTCACATGCAGCCACGTGTCAGTGGTCCCGGTCAGAAGGGACACGTGTAACCGAACCCCTCTTAAATCTAGGAGTAGTAGCAGTAGTCGCCAGCAACTCCTCGCCCCCATCCGTTTCTCTCGCCGCCGGCGACCACCGCCGACGAGTCCGCGCCGCCGGCTGCAGCCCAGGTATGGAGGAATCCGACGCGTCGGCCGCAAGCGCCAAGGCCCCCAACGGCGAGGCCTCCGGCGGCGGCGGCCGACCGGTGGAGGTGGAGGACACGCTCCCCGGCGTGCTCCGCAGCTTCGTCGACGGCGTCTGCTCCCAGGGCGGCGGCGGCGGCGGGGGGGAGCCGCTGCTGCGGAGGATCAGGGCGGCGTCCTGCGAGACCGCCCCGCGGCTGCGCGAGGCGTCCAGGAACTCGGCGCGGGACCTGCTCGAGTGGACCAGAAGGGGCAGCGGCCTCCGCGCCATCCTCGTCATCTCGGTGAGCGAGCACCCCCCCCCCCCCCCTCCTCCGCGTCGTCCTCGCCGGCCGCACGCCACCCCTCTCGGCTTGGACGCTTTCGGGGGATTGTATGAATGGGATTCATTTGTTATCTCTGCATTTCTTTTGACTAATCCCTGTAGAAATGCTAGCGTGGTGATTTCCATGTCGTTAATCTGTGGTTTATCTCCTTTCTTAAGTAAATATACTTTGACTGATACACGCTGGCATTAGGGATTTTGTTTATTGCCATGTGAGTATGCTGTAATGACCATAATGTTCTCGAAATTCTCCATTTAAGTTTCAGTGTTTACGAATTTCTGCAATCTGTTGTGTAACAAGGAAGGATGGGATGAATTGTACCATATCTTACGGAAAACATGTGATAGTCTGATAGATTACTGCCGCTGGTCGGTTAGCGGGTATGATAGGGTATTTATTTCACTATCTAGAGAAGGATATGTGATCTTTATTTACAGTTAAATTCATTGGATCACATGGCTAGCATGCATCAGCGTAAACAATCTGATTTATCTTGTATGGATAAACAATGTAATTTCAAATGGCTCTACTTGAGATGTGTTCATTGAATGGTTGATAATTTGATGATCATGCTTTCTTTTTGTGTTCAGTAACTGCAGAAGTGTATTGCTGTGGGATGTGGGCATGAGATCATTTACTGCATTTGCCATTTCCTTATTTGATTGGATCATCTTTTACTTTTGCCATTTAGTTTAAGAATACGTTAAATGCATTTTAAGTTAAGCTACCCTCATTTCATCTGTTCCTGGTGTGGCAGGTTGGAACGATCACACTTATTGCATTGACTGGCCTTCTAATCTTCATGTTCTTCCTGCTGGTTGCAACCACCAATGCTGTTGTTGTTTCCGTCCTGATGTCGCTGGCAGCTGCTGGAGGATTCCTGGCTATGTTCTTTGCTTGCTTGGTTGCAGTGTATATTGGAGTAGTATCAGTTGCTGTTTTTGTCATTTCTGCCACAGTCATCTCAGCAATTGTCGGTGTCATGATTGCTACTGGTACAAACTCACTCTCTCTTTCTATCATGAAAACCATAAAATCCCTTAGAGGTGTCCATATTGATAAACTAGTTTTTAGGAGCGTTAGTTAATCTAATCTGTAATCATACACCTTCTTCTGTTAGCACATTAATAGCCACCAATATATCATGTTTTGCAATATTAACACAGTTATCCTTTATTGCCCGTACCACTTTAACATATCTGGTTGGTCATGTTTATTAATACTATACATATAAATATGTCATTATTAACTATCCTGTCCCAATAAGTCCAAGTGAGAAAAAGTATTTAAAAGTCTTCAGTTCACTTAGTCATTTTGTAATGTACTAGTATGTTATTGGGTAAGCACCGCCAAGATAACAGCTAGCCAGTGGTTGCTGCTTTAGTGGAGAGTTAAGAGTGACTAGACAGTCCAAGTTTGCTTATTCTTTTCCAAATAACCAGCAGGTGCTCCTGTAGTAGAGCAGGATAAGTAACAATAGAGACATTTTTTGCTGAAAGAAGGGAACTGGTACTAGGATGACATGTTTGACTGGACACAATCTTGTACACGTAACAATGTCAACACGGTAATTTTGCATGTGCGAGTTTGATAGTGGCCACTGGTTTGCCTAGGCTTCCCTTGGCATCCAACGAAATTATTTGTAATAAATTGCTCAGCAATTAAGAGGAACCACATGCTATTTACATCCACTGGTTCTCTTAATTTGCTACAGTAATTTATAATTGTGAAGCAAGGTTTTCAACTTGAAGTATTTTTTACACGTTAGCTTACTCAAGCCAATAAGTGAACTGTTTATAGTAATGCTATGTAATTTTGTTTTGTTGGGTCATTAATGCACTTGATAGTGTTCTCTTTGGCTTTGTGTTCTCTAATTAGCTAGGTGTGCCATCTGGAGGCATCTTAACCACTATTATGTTTCATGTTAGATCCCCTTACAATGTGTACAGAGTGAATTCCATGGGTGAAAAGTCTGTTAACTAGTTCTAGTGAAGGGGCTGTGTAATAATTTCTGCTTTAGTAAATCTCAGGCGCATTAGCGCACGTGACGTACTAGAAAGTTATGCCCACAACCATGGAACGTTGAATCGTATATTATAGAGTGAATATGGAGCATGAGGAGATCAAATTGCATCCACTTAGCAATGATTTACATGTTTGGTTTTAAGAATCAACTCCCATACAACACTTTACCAAAAGCAATGTATTTTTGACCGGTAGTGTATAATATGTTGCCAATTCCTTCTTAACTTTTGGAATGGTAGACATCAATCACTACGGCACTATCTTGCACCTTTTTGCTTCTGGAGAATAAGAGAAACAGAGACACGAACATGGGTGGATTGCGATAAGCGGGAATAAAGTGACATAACAATTAGGTACTACTTTATCAAAACTAGCTATTGATGGTGAATGGTTGAATGCTTCAAAATCTATGAAGATTGTGATGCTGCAGATCTAGAAATGTGAACACATATTGATTCCTTCCCTAAAAGGGGCTATTGTTTTTGACAAAGCAGCTTCTCTGCATGAGGCTGCTCTTTTCGGATCTATTCTTTGCCAGGCCATGGCAATAAATTATTACCTCTTAATTAACAAACTGTCTGCATCACCTGTACTAATATCCTGGCTGCTGCAGGTTGGCTTGGATTCTTTTGGATGATTTGGTTTGCTGCAAGGAAGAGCATGGACCTCACGAAGCACTCGATCGGCGTGACAAATTCGGCTATCCAGTCATACTCTGCTTCTCGCCATGCAAAGCAGAAGCCTATCGACTGAGGCGATCTGTGATTCGGTTCCAGCTGAGCCATGTGGCTGCCATATCGTCTACGAGTTATGTGCTGTTGTCTATGCCTCTATGTGAATTACGGCTTGTCTAGTTTTCGGGAGTGTATAGAACATGCTTTGTTAGCAGAGTACAGCTATGGATGATCTCTCTGTATATTGGTACTTTTTAGTGTGAGGCACTGTCTCTGAAACCTCTCTAGTTTGTATGATTTGGCACCGTAGTTGGTATATGGAATAAGCTGTGCTGCAAAGCACTTGTTCGTTCTCCATAACTTCTTGAAAGTTTTTGCAAACATGGATTGAATAGCCATCAACAATAGTAGCATCTAGGGGCAAATAATACAAGCATCGATGCACCATATATTACAGGGGAATCTCATCACACGCAAGATGCCAAGTATCAGTTTATCATCATCAAATTACTTAGACACACATATGACCAAATAATACACACGTATATACATGAATGTTTCTGAAATGGGAATGCAGAGGCAGTGCAAGAACAGCAGCGGCGGCATCACAAGACAGCAAATTCATTTTTTTTTATTACACGAAAAACGAACGTTCGAACACACCACTACACACGTGCACACAAATAAATAATTGCCATGTTTGTGCGCTATGGAACAAGTGCGTCCTTTAACACACGCTCAAAGAGACCGAAACCAGTCGACGTTAGCGGTCGCGGCCGATGAGGGAGAGGAGGAAGGTGCGGTAGTTGCCGGAGGTCTCGGAGTGGACGGCGTCGGCGAGCGAGCGCTTGTAGCTCCGGTGGTACTCCGCCTTGATGTACTGCATGTCCACCTCCGCCCTCGTCGTCACCACCCTGATCAGCGTCGTGTCGTTGGTGCCCAGCCCCTTCATCGCCTCGTGAAGCACCTAGATAAATGAATTTGGAATGATCGATAATTTCACATGAACTTTAACAGTTTCCTTTGATTTTATTACAAAAACATGTTGATGAGTTTAATTTAAACATAATTCAGAAAACGGGGCTCCGTGTCGTTATACCTTGGCGAAGTACTTGGCCGGGCTCTCGGCGCACCTGAGGATTGTCAGCAGGCCAAACCCAAAGTTCCCTGAAGTTTCACTCTTCACAGCCTGACAATTAAACGCACACAAAAATTTTGTTCCAAAAAGAAATTAAAACACAAACCAAATCTTGGTTTTCATAAACCAAATCTTAATGTATGACGTCGTTGATTTTTTTACCAACGTTTGACTATTTGTTTTATTCAAAATTTTTGTGTAAATATAAAAATATTTATGCCATGCTTAAAGAACATTTGATGATGAATCAAGTCACAATAAAATAAATACCAATTACATAAATTTTTTGAATAAGACGAATGGTTATACGTTGGACATAAAGTCAACGGCGTCGTATGAAGGTAGTACTATATATGTGCGTGCATTTTCAATAGTATTTTAACGAGGCTAAAATTTTGCATCTAGACTATATCTCTCTGGCCATATGTTAAAGGAACGACGTAGATCAATACTTTGTATGTGATGCGCCGTGCTTCATATGAATCCGGTGTGTAGTGGTGTATGTGCACGTACATGTGTTTTCTATGAAGCACCGTTCATCATATGAATCCGTGTGTAGTGGTGTGTAGTGGTGTGTGCGCATGTATATGCGTGTCTTCCATGAAATCAAGAGAGGAAAAAAAAAACAAAGCCAAAGCATATGCTGTGCTGTGCATGATGGATAGAATCACCTTCTCGAGGGAGCGGTCGTACATGTGGTGGTACGCGGCGGCGACGGCCGCCATGTGGGCGGCGCTGCGCTCGGAGAAGACGCGGATGAACGTCCTCTCGTCGGTGCCGAGCCGCCTCTCGCCGGCCCTGTACAGCTCCCTGGCGTCGCGCGCCGCCGCCGCCATGTCGACCACCTCGGGCCCCTCGTACCGCGGCGAGCGCAGGTACGCCAGCAGCAGCCTCTGGTGGTCGCCGGAGGCCCTGACGGCGACGTCGTGCTCGAGGCCGCCGCCGCCGCCGCCGCCGAACCTGGCGAGGTAGGCCTGCCTCACGACGAGCAGCTGCGACGGCGTCCTGGAGCACACCACCTCGGTGGCCGCCCTCATGTCGGTGGCGGCGTCGCCGTTGAGCGCCTGGTGAAGGACGGCGGCGTCGCGGGACGCCGGGTCGAGCACCCAGAGCAGGACGGCGCGCTTGTGGTGGCCCGAGAGCTCGGCGGCGAGGCGGTGGAGGAGGTCCTGGTGGTAGACCGCCGCGTAGTGGCGCCGGATCAGGGCGCGCTGGGAGGCGTCGCGGTGGGCGAGGATGGCGGTCACCGCCGTGGCGTCGCAGCCGAACCCCTTGAACGCCCTGTGGAGGTCGATCGCGTCGCGCCGCGGGTCCGTCGGCGCCGGCGGCACGCTCAGGCTCGCCATGGACGGCTGCTGTGCCTGTGCTGTGCTGCTTCCCGAGCGGCGCGGCGCGCACATAAATACGGCGGTGTTTGTCGCGCGGCGCGAGGGAGAAGAAAAAAGGGCAGGGCGGGCAAGTATGGATTCGGAATTTCGGATTCCTCCTTATCGGGTGTGGGCGTGGACCGCGCGTGACATCACGTGACGTCTCCCTTCTTCTCCTTCTTCGAGAGGGCGCCGCCCGCCTCCGCCGCCGGTAGCCCGGTACACCTCGTGATGACATTAGTCTATAGTGGAGTAGTGAGGACATGTTTACCTCGCGAAAAGAAATTTTTTTTTGTGTCACATGAACATGAACATTTGACCGGATGTCGAAAGTGGTTTTCGGACATGAATAGAAAAACTAATTTCATAACTCGCCTGTAAACCGTGGGACGAATTTATGAAGCCTAATTAATCTGTCATTAGCACATATGGGTTACTGTAGCACTTATGGCTAATCATAGACTAATTAGGCTTAAAAGATTTATCTCACGATTTCTATGCAAACTGTGCAATTAGTTTTTTTTATCTATATTTAATGCTCCACGCATATGTCTAAAGATTCGATGTGATATTTTTGGCAAATTTTTTTAACTAAACAAGGCCCGAATGTCATTCCACCGACTCCTGTTGTAAATTTTGCAAGTTAACCCCTAAACTTTTTATGTATACTCCTTAAAAAGGTAGTGGCGGTAGCAGTGAATTTGTCATCCCACCAACTCCTGTTATAAATTTTGCAAGTTAACTCCTAAACTTTACTTTTTTAAAAAAGTAGTAGTCCCATCCTGCCTACACTCATTATAAATTTTGTAAATTAACCCCTAAACTTTTTAATATTAGAAAAGATCAAATCTAAATGGATAGGTACATAAAAAATTAAGAGTAATATAAATATTCCGTATAAAAAAAGATAGGTAACATATTTATACATTTTCTTTTATCTGTAACAAAGCATAAGCATTTAGCTAACAATTTTGCTATCCATCTCCCGTGTGATTTTTTTTGTTGGCATTTGACACTTTTTTTTTTTGGCCTCCATGCAACCAATTGCGATGCAGCGGCAATTTTGCAGGTCGAACGTTGCATGCAGGCATGCAGCTCGCCGGCCGGCTGGCACGTCGGCCTATGTTACCTACCTAGCTCCCGCGCGCGCGATGATGGAGAAGCACGGTGCCAAGGTGGCCTCTGATTGGCGAGCTGGCCGCCGGCAGTACGGCCAATGCTGTTCGGCGAGTGACACCACCCCTCTTGTCGTCGTCGTTGTGAAATATAAAGTTACAGTCCTATATAACTAAAATTACATTTGTAAATTCAGTTGATATGACATGTAAGTGCACTGTAATTTTGATAAAAATAATATGTAAGTAAATATATATTTGTATTTTCTTTAAAATATAAAACTACAGTCCTATAGAACTAAAATTACATTTGAAAATTCAGTTGATATAATATATAACTGCACTATAATTTTGATAAAAATAATGTGTAAGTAAATATATATTTGTATTTTCTTTAAAATATAAAATTACAGTCCTATATAACTAAAATTATATTTGTAAATTCAGTTGATATGATATGTAAGTGCACTGTAATTTTGATAAAAATAATATGTAATTAAATATGTATTTTTATATTCTTTTTTAGTCCATTGGATGCAACTCTAAGGATAGAAAAAATCTGGGTGATTTTTTTTAAAAAAAAATCACCTGATAAATGGATAGACAGTCCCTTTAGCTAATGTTCCACACAAGGAGGAGCTCACCGGCCAAAACCGGCCCACAGGTTCTCTTCTCCACTAACGAAGATGGGCCGCATACCGGCGAAACCGTTACGGCCCAATTGTATAATGGATTAATGGGCCCATCGTTATCCAAGCAAAACCCGCATCCTTCTGCCGCAAGTACGCAAGATCGTTTAATTCTGCTTGAAGTCTTCGTCAGCAACAAATCGCTCTTGTTTGAATGAATTTGTTGGTTTGTTTTGCAGCTGTCCTTGGCAGGGGCCGGTGCCAAATTCATCAGCATGTTGTATCCGATGCTCGATCGGTGATTCGGCATTCATCTTCCCGATATAGTACATTCGAAATTTCGAACTGATTTCTTTATTCAGATGGATCCTGGAATCATGCATGTCCTTAGTTAGGTTTACTTTGCTTCCTTTTATTCTTTTCCTTTTCTTCTTTTGAGGGGAAAGTACAGAAAAATTTTCCTTCCTTTTTTGTGTTCAAAATAGTCTGCGGTTTCTGCAATATCTTTTTCTTTTTTAAAAAGTAAGTATCAGTTTCGATGATTAACAGTTTAGCTGTTCCTCATGTTTCCCCTTTCCATCCGCAGCCCGCAGGAAAAACATCATCGGATGCACGAACGTATTACCGGTAACCTGAATATTTCATTTTGCCTTTAGAAGTCTATGAATGAACAGGATAAATACATTAATATTTTTTTACCTAAAAAATTAGGGCTTTTAATTCACCTATCCTCAAATCAGTTAGGTAGAGTGGTCGTGCATATCCATTTGTGGATATATATATATAAGTTTAGATTTGTATCCATTATCTAGCCGATCGATTAGATACTGTGGATTTTTTGATACCATTTTCTGAAAAGACTAAAAGAAACACATTATACAAGTGTCGGCATCATATCTGTTTGCACCGTCGGTTTGACCGGTGTAGATCGCCCAGTCTAACCGCCTTGTGATCGCCGTTGTCACCTGAACCAATCACCGGTCTAACCGCCATGTTCCTCCCGGTTTGATCGATGTGATGTCGCCGGTTGGACCGCCGCACCCGAACAAATACAAATCGAAGATATCTCAAAGTAGATTGAAACTTTATTATTTCTCTATGTGTTTACAAAATCTCGACTAAACTTAAAACCCTAACTTTTCTCTAAACTCAACTATCTCAAAAACGATATCGGGAGACCACACCCTTCCTCTCTATTTATACCTGAGGTAGGCAACCTAAATCCAGGAAAGAAGTCCTAATCTCCTAGGAAACCTTCCCATACAAGAAACGAACTTTACAAACTTCAATTGTACGAAATTTAGACTCCCTCCAAATTTGACTCTGTATCCCATACGCACACAATATCTCCATAGTATGTCATATAAAATCTTCACCAATCATGTGCAATGATCTTTAGGCACGTGCAACCTGCATAATGTCTTGATCGTTTGGACGTCATCTTCTTCCAAGTTGACTCTCGATCCATCATCGGCAACGGTGTCCCGAGGCATTAAGAATCACTTACACATGCATTAACCAATAAACCATATCCGAGCACAAGTTCTTACCAACTTGATTCTTTGTTAGCAAACAACAGTATTACATACGCATAGTATCCATGTAGAAGACATAAACATGAATTATCCACGAATATCCCAAGAATCAACCTGTAACCGAAACTGACACAGCGTCGCCCGTGCGCATAGCACCGGTCTGACCGCAATCGTCAGACAAATCAATGATATCCATCACCTGTAATTCAATCATCTTTAAAACCACCTCACCAATAATCTCCAAATGTCAAAACCAATAATCTCATATGCCAATTGTTTATCACAAAATAACAATCAAACGCACTTCGATTTTACAATCTCCCCCTTGATGAGCACGACGGTTAGACCGACGATTGGTTCAGGCGATGGCGATCACAGGGCAGTTAGGCCAGGCGATCTACACCGGTCAAACCGGTGGATCAACTCTGGTCATACTGATCTACATACAATTCGAGGGTAACTTTTAATTCCATTAAAAGTTTTAGTTTTTGGGTACTACAACCATTCAATCCTACAGTGTTATTGTCTAAAGTATCTAGAATTACGGAACCAGAGAGAGTAATGTTATTCTCAAAATCCAATCTTGCGTGCTTTTCTCTCCTGAATCCAGTACTCTTTTACCCGTCTCTACTGGCTAGCCTCAGTTTTCTCTTAATCTAATTTTCTATTCTGCACTTCACACTTGGGAGTCTTGGAGATAAGACAAGGAAGCAGGAAAACATCAACTCAATCTATTGCGGCTCATTCTGCGCAGTGTCTAGTTTTAAATCAACAACATGGCCATTCCTGAGGCACAAAGATAATGTAGAATAGATAAGGGAATTAAGTGGTGATAAGCTATTAATTCTGAATCCATGGTCTGATTGGCTAGTTTCATGATACTATTGGCCATCTGCTCTCTGTCTCCCAAAACAAGTTGCTGCCTTGTGCTTGTCTCTTACTGGTTTTGGGTAAGTTAATTAACCTGCCACTACAGTTGCTGTCACAGATCATAGCATTCATGCTGATCTGATGAATAATTGCAGTTAAAGCTCTTGTTGTTTTGTGCTTGTGTGTGCTGTTAGTGGGGGGAAATGATAGAAAATATATCTAATCTTATCTCTTTATTCACAGCTTTTTAATCATGAAAATGTTTCAATAATTTTGATGTGAAGTCCCTGTATATCCCACAATAGTTGGAGATTTTGTGTTCCATTTGCAGACTCAAGTGGGATTTTCCTTTTGGGGATTTTTCTCCTTTGTTGAGAGGATTGCTAAACAATAATTTTGATACACATCAACTTTTGGAAAGGCTCTTCATGGTTTGTGGTGCTATACCCGACACTTCAAAGCAGTTGTGAGAAACTAAAAACATATACAAGATATTTGTATGAGTGATATGAAGGTCTGTCCAAAATTTTATTAACATATTTGTTCACTACAGTCAAGAGGGGAGAGAGACTTGTTTAGATAATGGAAGAAACTCTAGGCCACTACATCTTAAGTTGCAAACAAAGACAATTATTACAGAATGTTTTTATTCAGCAAATAATACAAAAATACCATCAGTAAATTTGTTACAAAAAATGCTCCCGGTTAGTTGTACTTTTAATGAGAGAAAATAATTGTCAAACATGTGTATTTTTTAGACTATATGCTGATATGGATCAAATATGTATTGGAGACAAGTACACTAGAGTGAATGGAATAAACTACATAATTAAAAAAATGTCAAATTCATTTCAATCATAGGAAGTTTCATCACAAAAAGTAAAGCATTGACGTAGTGCCGCCGGAAGGCAGTCAAAATTTGCAACTGACGTACAGCTGAATTATTCAGAGAAGCTTGCCTAACGTTATTCCCTACTTGTGGTTCAGAATCGATGCAAAAGTCTCTTCCAACGCCGAATCAGAATGATTTTCTCATGCTTCTGAAATGAAGCAATAATGTGACCAATTACCACTTTGACTGCACATTCCCTGCATAATGGTTCTGCTTTTATCTGGAAGAGGAAGTACAGCAATTTTCCATATATCTATCTCTTTAATGAGATGGTGCGCAAAGATTTCGAGCATTCTCAAAAGACCAAAAAAAAAAAAGCATAACATGGTAGTGCCAAAGTTGCAGATGGTTGAATGATTGATAAGAATTTTAGCATCTGAAAATCTATCTATCTACATGTCTACAGAACTGTCATCTCCAGCAAAAAGAAGCTGCTAAAGCCTTCAGATATCTCTAGCTAAGATATGAAATAGTAGGCACATATGGAAACAGTCACAAGAGGCAAAATTCAGGCACAAGTTGCATGGTTTTGTTGGTAGCATTGCCACAACCAGAGGTAGCACACCAAACAGATAACAAAAACTATGCACATTATGCAGCCAAGTTGCACAAACTGACAATCTTTTGCCCATCCTTACCCAGCCATCACTCAGAAAGATCTTTAAAGATGGCCTATGTTTACTACTTCCCCAAACAAATCACGAAAACATGTTGCACATGACAGTATGACATTCCCTATCAGAACTCTCTGGAATTCATTGCTCTTGGACCCACTTTACTCCACTCGCTTACCTGCTCAAATTCTGAACCTATCTAACGCTGAAGATTACACCAATGGCCAATCAACAGTTGTACATTTTGGAAGTCTTCGTTGTTTTTCTGACAAAGAAAGTATAACTTTCGATACCTACACCAGCTAAGAATACGCACAATCATATTTCTGAACATCAGAATTTGAACCCTACTGGTGGAGTCATACATCAACATCTTCACTATTTCACTATCACACCGATGATGCCTATACTAAAGTCTTTGGGGCTGTTTAGATCCCTTGGCAAAATTTTTCACTCTGTCACATCGAATGTTTGGACACATGCATAGAATATTAAATATAGAAAAAAAACTAATTATACAGATTATGTGTAAATTGCGAGGTGAATCTTTTAAGCCTAATTTCTCCATGATCTGACAATGTGGTGCTACAGTAAACATTTACTAATGACAGATTAATTAGGCTTAATAAATTCATGTCGTAATTTACAGGCGGAATATGTAATTTTTTTGTTATTAGTCTACGTTTAATACTTCAAATGTGTGTCCGTATATCCGATGTGACACGTCAAAACTTTTTACCCCTTATCTAAACACAACCTTTGTTGTTTTTCTGACAAAGAAAATATAACTTCCGATCTCTGCACTAACTAACGATGCGCGCAGTCATATTTATGTGTACCAGAACTTAAATCCAGGTAGGTGGATTTATACTCATGTCGTATGTCTTCACCACCACACAAACAATGCTTCTCCTCAAGTCTTTGCCGTTTACAATGTAAATCCGTAATGATGTGAGAAAATGACAGGGAGATCGAGTAAACCATAAGCTGGTTCGATGGCTTTGTTTGGTCATGTTTCATGAAAGAGAAGCAGCTAGTTTTTTTTTTTTTTGTGAGGTCCAAGATCACACACAGTGAAATTATAAACCTGCAGGTGCAGGCGACTCGACAACTCCCTCACCGAATGTGTGGTTGGATGCTTGACATGTAGTAGTACTGTAGTAGTATCTCATGTTCTTGTCAACATCGCAGCCAGTGCCTTTCTCTTTGTCGCTTCAACCTGCCTCCTCTCGCTATATATCTCGCACCAGCTGTTCATATTTGCTCCTTACCTTCTCACTAAATTCAGACAAAAATTCAGAGTTGTACAAGAAGAAGAAAAATTCAGAGTTCAAAAGTTCAGAGAGAATTATCTTGCAGGTGCTGCATTATGGGGGACGAGAAGCATCCTAGCTCGAAGCTTTCAGAGGTCAGCATATCGATCGATTTGCTGCGTTTCATGTCTGTAATTGTTCAGTTCTTCATCAGTGACATGATGAGCTTCGAATTGAATTCTCCTACCTCTGGTTCAGATTCTCCGGCCAGAATTGGTGGCGGGAAAGCTGCTGCGCCGGCGGCGGCGGCTCGTCTCCGAGTTCGCCGACGTAGGGCGGGAGGACGCGTTACACGAGAGCGACACGGTCAAGTACAGGTTCGTGCGTTTCTGAGAATCTGCACTGAGCTGAGCTTGAGAGAGAAAAAAAAATGGCGGATTGATACGAAGCTGATGCTGATGTGACGCAGGGTGTTCGCCGGCACGTGGAACGTCGCCGGCGTGGCGCCTCCGGACGGCCTGGACCTCGGCGACTGGCTGGACGCCAAGGCCGACTCCTACGACATCTACGTTCTTGGGTAAACCTGATGGTTTCTTGATCGCAATCACATCGGCAATGGCGATGTCGAGTTCTTGGCGTGAGATCGATTGATTGCTTTCTCAGGTTGCAGGAGATCGTGCCGCTGAACGCGAGGAACGTGCTTGGCCCGACGAAGAGCTCGGCCGCCATGAAATGGAACTCGCTCATCGGCGACGCGCTGAACAGGTTCACTACCGGAAGAAGAAGACGAGGCGACGACGGCGACGCCGGCGACGAGGGGGCGCAGCGGCATGGTCAGCGGCAGCAGCCGTTCAGGTGCGTGGTGAGCGAGCAGATGGTGGGCATCTTCGTGTCCGTGTGGGCGAGGAGTGGCCTCCGCCGCCACGTCCGCCACGCCGCCGCGTCCTGCGTCGGCGCCGGCGTCCTCGGCCGCCTCGGCAACAAGGTACGTAGCTTAGCTTAGCTTAGCCAGCCAGCAATGGCGCGCGGCGGCGAGGGCAGCAGGCAGCTCGACTTAACATTGGAATGGCGACGTTTGCAGGGCGCGGTGTCGGTCCGGTTCTTGCTGCACGGCACAAGCTTCTGCTTCGTCTGCTGCCACCTCGCCTCCGGCGGCAAGGACGGCGACGCGCAGCTCCGGAACGCCGACGCGGCGGACATCCTCTCCAGGACCACCTTCCGCCGCCGCACCACCGCCGCCGCGTCGCCGGCGCCGGAGGAGTTGCCGTTGCCGAGGAAGATCCTCGACCACGAGTAGGTGGCACTGCCACTACCCTCCCGTCGACGCCATTATTACGCGCGCCGCCGCAGCTCACGTCGCCGTCGTCGTTGTCAATTTTTGCAGCCGGGTGGTGTTGCTCGGCGACCTCAACTACCGGATCGCCATGGACGACGCGGAGGCGCGGCTGCTGGTGCGGGCGAGGAAGTGGAGCATGCTGCTGGAGAACGACGAGCTCCTCCTCGAGCTCGCCGAGGGCGGGAGCTTCGACGGCTGGCGCGAGGGCCTCGTCACCTTCTCCCCAACCTACAAGTACCACCTCAACTCCGACATGTTCTACTGGTCCATCGACGGCGCCGCCGCCGCCGCCGGCCGCAACCAGCAGCAGCAGCGCGCGCCGGCATGGTCAGTCCGTCGTCCGTACATCTTCTCCGACCAATCGACGCCATGCATGAATCGAAGCTGACGAGTAGTGTTCGATCGATGTTGCAGGTGTGACAGGATACTGTGGCGAGGGAAGGGGATGAGGCAGGCGAGCTACGAGCGTTGCGGCGGCTACCGGCTCTCCGACCACCGTCCAGTGAGGGCGGTGTTCGACGCCGTCTGCGAGCTCGCCGGAGGCGGCGTCGGCGTCGAGCACCCCGCCGCCGGCATCGCTAGCTTTGGACATGTCCCGCTTCTGTGATATCTCGAAGTGTGAAATAGTGCCGTACATCTTTTTTTACTCCTACTTGGTTACAAGAAATTTTTGACTTTTTTTTTACTTTAGTTAAAGTCAAATTAATTTTAAGTTTGACTAATTTTATAATAAAATAATATTTTTAGCTTAAGATAAATATATTATAAAATTTTAATCAATTATACTTTCTCTGTTTCACTTTATAAGATATTTTAGCACTATATGAATGTGGGCAATACTAGAAAGTCTTATAACCTGAAACAGAGATAGTAGATTTAATGAAACTATGCTGGTGTTGTAAATATTATTACTTTTTTCTAGAGAATTAGTTAAATTTAGAGTAGTTTAATTTTAATTAAAGTCAAAACATCTTATAATCTGAAACGGAGGGAGTAATTACCAAATTAATTACCGAGCTAATCTGTCTTTTTGAGAGTGTGTTGGAAGATGTACTCGCGAGTGTGTAGTGTGCTAGTGTGTAGTGTGTGCGTACGTGCATTCACGTCTTATAATTGTAGAAAAATATCAGATTGTGCAAATCTAATTCGTGGTGCAAAACACAAGATAGAAACGTGTACACAAAACCGGTAAATGCATATATTGAAGGCGACGTTTAACTAGTCATTGACATGACAATAGACATTAGTCGATGTGCCTAGCTAGGGTTATATATGTACCAAGATAATTAGAAAATATATATATATATATATATATATATGAGAGATAATTGATGGGACAAGTAGTGCTATGGCAGGCTAATTAATTAACAGCGCGGTTTCAGTATCATCCGCTAATGGCACATCACTATCTTTGAGAATGTAAATAAATAACCATCAGCAACCTTGAAAAAAATATATTATTGATATACAGGCTATCAATCTGTGAAAGATATTTTAAGTGAGATTAGCTATTCACGTCCTCTCGTTCTAGTAGGGCACACGAATTAAATAAGCATATTATTGGTGTGTCAACTGATAACACAGACATCCAGACCTAATTTTTAGATAATTGGAATTTATAAAACCTAGCTTCTACATTAACGGGGTGTATACAACCACGTAAATTTCAAGCGTACAAGCTCAGTCCTTACACACAATATGTTCTGTATCAACTTTCATCCGACATGTATTTCCAGAGCTACTGTATAAGTTCGTGACCATGATAGTATCTGAGATGCTTCTGACCGCTGTGACTGCTCAATTCTCATATAATAATTTTAGTGTTTCATGTTGTATATTTTTTATATAATTAAATTAATAAGGTGCTACGCAGTATTTAACATTGTAATGTATTTAATGAAGAAATTAAGAAAGGAATTATAGGGTTTTATTGAGACCTAGTAGTTACATGATATTTGAGATATAGTGTGAGGATGAGTTATGGAGTATTTATTTACGTATATAATTATTAATATATGTATTAGAATAATTTGGGCCAGTATACAGTTGTAGGTGACGTAGATGACTGTCCTGCATGCAGTGAGAGTGCCTTCAGAATATGTAGCTCTTAAAAGTTTAGATTGTCATTTAGATTATACTTAGGTATCGTGTCGAATGTTTGACCGTTTATCTTATTTAAAAAATTTATAAAAAACAATTTAAAAATAATTAGTTACACATTAAGTACTATTCATATTTTATCATCTACTAGAAAAAATACCCGTGCATTGCAATGGATGAAGGCTATTTTAATCTTATTATTGTTATATGATTTAGTTAAGATGAAATTTACCGTGTTAATTTCGCTTGGATATATATTTTGTTAGAAAATCATGAGTTGTAACTAGGAGTCCGATCGTCTCAAATTAGCATGTGAGTTTTTTAAAAAGATTTCTTATACGATTCTTTTTGTATTTCCAAAAGCGAACGAATTTAAAACCCGACTCAAATACGGATTTGTATTTCCAAAAGCGAACGAATTTAAAACCCGACTCAAATACAGATTTGTATTTCCAAAAGCAAACGAATTTAAAAACCGACCCATACACGGATGATGTACCAAAAGTACCGGCAAAAACATTTTCATTTTTATATATATATTTTTTAAAAAAGTAGTTAGGAGTCCTTTTTTTTACAGTAGAAGTTTTTTCCTTATTTTTTTTCTCGCCTTTTTTTCTCCACCGAGGAGTCAGACTTTTTTTTTTAGTCGGATGGTTTCTTTTTACGATAGAAGTTTTTTTTTCTTCTCATTTTTTTCCACAGGAGGAGTCGGATTTTTTAGTAGTCGGACTTTTTTTAGATAGAAGTTGTTTTTCTTTTATTTTCTCGCCTTTTTTTCCACTGGACGATGAAAACGTCTCTTATTTTTCAAGTAGTAGTAGAATAACAATAAAAATACTAATCATAAAAAAAATTCAAAGAAGACGAACGGTCAACCGTTGGATATGAATAATGTAAAAATGCATTTATTTTGGGGCGGAGGGAGTAAAATGCAGTAGTACACAGTCCAAAAAATAATCTAATAAACACCCAGCTTCAACCATTCTTACTAGGTGGATACTCACGTGTTGTTTTGCAAAATCGGCCAGTAGAGCATGACCATTATGCCAATAGGGGTGAAGAAAAAAAAAGACTAAAACCGAAAAAAAAAAGACCGAGATAGAGAATTTGATTAAGATCCAACTATGTTCAGTCAATATTTTGGCCATCACCCTCGGTTTTCATTAGCACGTTTTTTAAACTATTAAATGGTGTACTTTTTTTAAAAAAAGATACTTTTTATATAGAAGTTGTTTTAAAATATCAGATAAATTTATTTTAAAAGTTTATACTAATGAAAATTTAACTAATCTTATACTAACTTTCTTGTTTTTCGCGTACCTTCATCTTAGGCACACTTTGGGATGAAACCGGATATGACCTACTGCTCCATAAAACCTCGGTGGAACACATGATTGAGTATTAGCCACGTGTCACCTCTCCATCTATGACAGCACCAAAGTGGTGCCACTAGCTATGTATATACGCATCGCATCGTCCATCATGGTTGGTCCATGGATGGTTTTCAGTTGGATTATTGGACCCCCGAGAATTGGAAAAGCAAGCAATGCAAAAGCAATTTCTGGCCAAGAATTGGAAATCTCGTGTATGCGCAGTGGCGACCAGAGAGTGGAGGACGGACGACACGTGTGACGACTCTCAGTTGGCAAATCTACATCCATCAGCTCAATGATCAGTACTGTACAACAAGTCAACAATTAGAGAAGTGGATGCACACGTGGCACATCGGGTGCATATGCATTATGATGACGTGGAGCCCAGGTCGTACGAGGGAGACTTGGCAGGGGTAACACGTGTGCGGCTGTGGATGGGTCAGGGCACTGTGACACTGTCCATGCTGCACCTGCATGCAAAATCAGGTTCGATGTACTCCCCTATATCGAAAAGTCTAAATACATTTTGATTTTTTATATTTTTTTCTCAAATTAGATAAACATATTTATAGGAACTTGAGATGTCATCTTACTACTAATTGGTTATATGCATGTATAGTTTTTTAGTTTTGTCATATGGTGGATGAGTTAATTCCTACTTATTCTTAGTGCTAAAAGAAATATGATTTATACTTTGGATGTAGGGAGTATGGATTTGTTTGGTTTGAAGCCAACATCGATATGTGTCCTACTAAAATATTGATAAGTTTAATAGTATTAAAGGGATACTTGGTTGCTATCAATTTTTATTCTCATTGGTTTAAATTTTAGTAGTATATTATAAAATTTGGTAGCATAAAAGTTTGACAGGGTTTTAAAGTACTAAAATTTCGATGGAGCAAAAATTGTTTCCAAACCAAACCAGCCATATATATATATATATGCAGGCTTTTGGGTCCAATATATCGATGGATGCATGATGCTAGGTGCATGCGACAAGAGGGACGACGTTTCATAAAAAGCTTGGGGGACCTGACCGGCCGGCACGATGGAGTGCACGATCTATCGGGTCCATCTCTCATTCATCACTCACCTGCTTCTGTTGCAGCTTCCAGATCATTCCATTTCGCCTGGACCTAGCCGTACGTATATATGAGGATAGTGAGTACTCTCTCGCGAAATCGATCGGAACCGTAACATCTCTTACCTCTCGGTCAAGAATTAATCATATTTTATTAATTTAACGGTCGAGAATTGATCATATTTTATTAATTTAACAATTTAGCATCGATATCAATACGATACGACGTCAAAATAAATTTAGAAAAAAGAAATCAAATTTTATATATAGGTAAAATAAAAAATAGTTAGAAACAGTAAAACGATACTCTCAGTCGGTCGAAAATTTTTGTGATCGTTTTTATCCCTTCCTCCCAATAAGTGGGAGCAGGAGTGCAGTGCAGGGAATCAGATGCAGGTGTGAGGGTGTGTTGTAGAGTGGCACAGCATTTGCATGTGGTGAGTATAATTTGTGCCACCTGCATCCTCTCATGGCCTCGTCTCTTTCACTCTTGTTGAGACGTACTCCTTCCGTCAAAAAAAATCCTAAGTTTCCGTGTCTAACATTTGACTGTCCATCTTATATGAAATCTTTTTATTAATAGTATTTTCATTGTTGGTAGATGTAAAACATGATTAATACTTTATGCGTGAGTTATATTTTTAATTTTTTTATAGTTTTTTCAAATAATAAATGTTGGACACGGAAATCAGGATTTGTCTTTTTTTTTTTTTTAAGACGGAGGGAGTAGGAGTAGTGACGATGTGTTTGGAGGAAGGATGTTACATGGCCTGCCTGCCCTGCGATGATCAATCATCATCGTACGTGCAACATTGACACCGATGATAGATCGATGAGGATTCCCTTCATTTGACGGACAAAAACGCGTGTGGTCGCCATATGTGCGGCGTGGGCCGGTCGGGGAGACACGGATTTTGACATGACAGGCGCGCGGTGAGCAGTCGCCTCACCTGCGCTCCGGGAAATCCCTTGCGATCACAACAGTTTTTTATAAGCGGGCCGGGAGTCCCGTTTGTGATTTAAGGTTGGTGAAAATCCGGGCTCTCATCGGATGGGCTAAACAGCTAAAGAATAAGCCAAATTATAAATTTTTAAACTTAATTTTAAGATTGATTTTGAGATATTTTTAACATAGTTTTTTCAGCATTGACTTTTAAGTCATCAAGAACACATATATGAAAGTTTTACCTACAAATTTATTTTTATTCTCTAATAAACTGTTTTAGCTTATTAGGGAAAAAGCCAAACGATGGGGGCTTTTATCTTTATAGGCGAGCCTTCAACGTTAGCGAAAAATCTATTATTCTAAAGCTGGCAGTCGTGCTTGCTGCCATTTGATTGGTCCAATTGAAAACACATTTATACGTCGACACGTGTCCAGCTAAAATGCTTAGTCGCGATTCGTGGGGAAGCAGCGCGAAGAATCGCGCGGAGCACCGAGCAACTGCAAAGATGGTTGGCAGGCTGTCGCAGGCCTACCGAGTCGAGCACCCGGATGCCCAATAACCACACATGCACATGAAGCCCAGTCCAAATACGTGAATGCTTTTTGTGTCTATGCTTGTGCTATATATATAAATATTTAATTTAGATGATCACAAGATTTTATTCACATACCAAACTTATTGGTGTCTATATATATTAGTTATTATGCACCCTAGGCTTGCGCACACATATTTCCTTTTTAAAAACCAAAATTATTGATGCGTCAATCAATTGATAATTTATTTTTCAAAATATCAAATAACAAATACAAGTAAATGTCACATCATGCCAAACGTATATATGTGCGCTCACCGTTCATACTATGTGCCGCCCTCGCTTACACTCATTTTTAATTTGTAATATTAAGGGTACTTGTTTTGGTAACATAAAAACATGAGATAACACATGGAATAATTAGTGTCCAATTGCTTGGTTTGCATAATAAGCTGAATAAAAATAAGCAAGGTAACAAAAATATTTGCCTAAGGAAAAAATGGATTTATCAGCTTTTAGCGAGGCTAAAAAGAGGTATAGGTGATTCAGAAAAGAATTGGCATTGGGCCACACAAAAACGCTATATTTGGATTCTAATTGGACAACATTAGTAGTTTCGGCTCAATTTGGAGCGCTTAAAATGTAGGAGTTTATAGTTCATGTTTGCACAGCGCCATATCTAAGACAAAAGTTAAATTTAAAGTTTGTATGATAAATAATAGTAATTTAAAATTTTATATTTTATCTAGGATGGGAACAAAATAATTCATCGAAACATTATCGAGATAATCTTAAATCTGAAGTAGTGCCAAACAAATGCCATAATATTCATGGGCTAAAATTAGTTAGCGCGTCAACGGACGCGCCTATTTTCTAGTTAGTTTTCACACGCGGCTAGGTTAACTCGATGGCTTATACAATTCTTTTACTCACTGTGAGGTTAAGCCAAACGTTAGTACTATAGATTTTCAGTGAAAACAAAAAAAAAATCAAGAAATCCTAGCTTCCCAGTAGCCCCATGTTCCCCTCCCTTTCCCTGCTCCGCCACCGCCAAAGCAGCTAGCCGAAAACCGAGCGAGCTGCAAGCACGGTAGTTGGCTAGTGGCCGTGTAACGCCCCGATTTTTGTTTGGGAATAAAAATAATTTAGTAAGGCATTTTCTAGAAATTAAATAAAAATTAAAGCAATTTAATCAAGTGAAATAATGAGGGAATTAAAAATTTCCTTTACAAATCATTGGCCGGGAATATTTTGTAATATTCTTTGTGCCCTAATACACTCTACGGATTTTTCCGTTAATTTTCGGAGCTCAAGAAATAATTTTAATAGCACAGAGATCATTTAATCAATCAAAATAAAAAGAAAAACAAATAAAATCCCTCCCCTCCTTCCTTGGGCACGGCCCAGTCCTCCTCCATCTCTCGGGCCGGCTTCTCTCTCTCCCTCGGCCCGCCCTTACAAAAGTTTGCTTCACCTCCCCCTTGGCTCACTGCTCTATCCCGAGCCACCAACAGGTGGGCCCCACCTGTCGGGCTCTCCTTCAACCTCCAGCCCGGGTCGGCAACTGCCCTGGCGGCCCAAGCCACCCACGTCGCCGCCCCTTCCCCGCGCGTGCGTGGGCGCGGTCGCCGCCCTCGTCCTCCCCTCTTCCCCCACTTCCCCCGAGAAAAACGGCATCGAGCCGCCTCCTCACCGCCAACGTCGCCGGCCGTTGCCGCCCCAAATCCACCTCGCCCCGGCTCTCTCTCACCCTCTCGAGGCTATAAAAATGATCCACGTGCTCTCCTCTCCCATGTCCCCAACTTTCCCGAGCCAGTCGCGCCTTCTCCCGATCTTCCTGCGCCGGCCCGAGTTCTGCCGCTCGCCGTCGTGCTTCCAGCCGCACGCCACCGCCGCTCCAGACGCTGCCGCGTTGCGCTGCCACCACCATTAGCATCGTCGTACCGTGCCGCACCCCGGCCCTTACTCCTTTTCCCCTCTCCGCCTCCGAAACACCGCCGCACCGTGCGCCCGAGCTCCGCCACCCGTCGGCGCCCTCCAGCCGGCCGCCACCGTCGTTCCCGCCGCCGCCGCTCCGCGCAACCGCCACCGACAACTTCGCTGCGTCGTCGCCTTCCCCAGCACCGCGGTCACCATGCGCAACCCGTCAACCCCTCCCTCTTCGCGAATCGTCACGGAAGACCGCTTCCCTCCGTCCAAGGTGAGCTTCGCCGATCCTTGCCGCTTCCGGCCGCCATTTCCCTCGGCGCCGTGCCTCCTCCTCGCTCCCTAAACCCCCTGTCTTCTTCCCCATGTTCTTCCAGCTGCTGTCCGCCTGTTCCCGAAGGCCACCGGAGCGCCGTCCGCATCGCCTCCTTGAGGAGCGCCGTCGCCTTTCCCCATCGCCGGCCACCTCCGGCTCCGCCTCGTCAGCCCGCACGCTCGGTGAGACCCTCCTCCCACTCCCCTTCCTTTTCGTGTGCATTGCCGCTGCCCGTGAGCGCCACCGTCTTCCGGCCACTCGCTGCTGTTCGGCGCCGCCGGCTGCTGCCGCCGGTGGCCGCGCTGCCGCCGTGCCATGACTTGCCCGGGCCGGCTTCGTGCCATGCCTGCGTCCCAGCCGCGCCGCTCGTGGCCGCCCGATCGGCTCAGGCCGATCCGGGCTGTCGGTTCTCGTGGACCGCCGGTGGACCGCCTCGGTGGTCCCGGTCCACGGTGGACCGGCGCCCTTGTGCCGCTGACGTGTGGCCCCCCCCCCTTTGTGGACGCGGTCCGCGCCTCACCCCTTGCTGACGTCAGCAACCCCCTTTTCCTTTGGAAAAATAATCATTAATTGCGTCATAAATCAATAATATTTATAGAAATCCATTTAAATGGCTCAAAATTTCTAAAATTCATATCTAATTCATTCGAACTCCAAATTGGGCCATTCAACTTGCAAAATTCATATAAATTGAGATCTACATGTTTGTTTACTTTTTATGTATTGTTTCATTGGTGTTTATTAGAGCTTTTCCTTGTTTTGTGTGCCAGCGTGTAGAATCTGTCGTTTTGGAAGTCCGCTGTCGCATGGAAAAGAGTTCGAAAGATTGTTTGAAGAAGCAAGGCAAGTCACACATTCCCCCTTGAGCATGTTGGTCCCAATTTATAAATGTTTTACCTTTTGCAAATAAATATGCATGTTTTGCTAATTACATGGGATCCGGGTATTACCTATCTGCTCGTTTGTGCCACGTTTACTTGATATCTATCATTTGTCAACATTGGGTAATAAATCGACTAGCTCATGTTATTTATGTGACCAAGCTAGAACTATATGCTTAGCCATGCTTAATTACCACTAGGTCAGTTGATGGGATAATTACAGTATTAGATATTTTTAGTATCAGAATGAGCTGCGTGCTCGAGACACCTAGCCATGCTTCATGGTCGTAATTATCCAACTAAAATACGACTGAATGGTGGGCTGTGGGTGCATGGTTTTGCTAGTCGCACCCATGGCAATTAAGGACCGGTTCGCGGGAAACCCTGGAAGAATTTACCGTACTTACCACAAGCCAGCGTGGGCAACGGCTGGGCTTGTAGTGTAGCTTTCCTCTAGCCAACGCTCCCAGGCAAGGGTAGGCGTGATGGAGCGGGGCGGGCCCTGCGACGGCCTCTGTCGCTTCCGGATTCACCTAGGAACGAGAGGGGACTGCCCGTTGCCCGCTGGGGACGGGGGTGAAACCTGAGGTGTGGTGTGCTTGGCTAGAGGGGGTTATGCGAAGGGTCCTGTCACGGCCTCTTTCCGGTATGTCGTGGTGGCATGTCGGCGGACGGTAATGTGTCGTGGGGCTGTGTCTTGTGGGTACAGTTGTACACCTCTGATCAGAGTAAAACTATTTGAATAGCCGTGCCCGTGGTTATGGGCGGTCGACCAGATTCACCGTGATTAGTATCACACTTAATAAATTGACCCAATGCACTGTAGTTCAGGTGGGTTGGTTGGGCCTGTTCAACGTGGTGTAGCGTTGATCAATGGAGATTTAATGTTACTTTAATTACTCAACAGTTTTACTGCTTTTCTCAATAAAATGTTTTACACCCGCCTTTTTGCAAATAGCCACAAGCCATCCTTGTATCCCTTGTACGTCTGCATTATTGGTGTGGCTTGCTGAGTACGGTGGTTGTACTCAGCCTTGCTATTATTCCCCCTTTTCAGAAGTGTTGTGCTTCTGAGCTGAAGATGGAGTTAGAGGACCAAGGCTCAGACCCCAGTTGAGTTTTGCCTGTGGAGTGGAGCTGAAGCCCCGCTAGGATCGTCTTTTCCGCTGCTGCTGCTTTCTTTTCGGTGTGAGGACTAAGTGCCTCTTCTGCAAGTATTTTACGCTTTATTTACGTTTGGAACTGTATATTACTTGTTGTTTTGTGTACCCTGGCTGGTCCTGGACAGGGATTTAATACACAAAATAGTCTGGAAATTTTGGCTAAATTTCTGGGCATGACAGGCCGGCATGGTCGTTCTTCTCTCAGGAGCAACGAGGCGTGACCAGCGGTGGGGTAGTGGAAAGCTTCGAGGCTAGTTGATGGTAGCATGCAGTGCAGCCAAATCTAGCTTCCCCCGACCGGATGCGACAACAGTGATGGCGATGACCGATGGGCTCATAGGCAGCGGCGGCGATGGCACAACGAGTTCATCGGCGCGGCAACAGTGGTAGGTCATGGTTGTGGCTGGTGTTTTTGGGGTGTCCCGTCAGAGGTAGGGCTGAAATACACAGTGTATTGTGGAGATGAGTGGCTCTACTTACTTTTTTTTTGTTTTTCGTGTGGAGAGCAAGGGATAGTATTAGGGGTCACAACGGGGTGGGGCGGGGGCAGGGCGGGCTGTACGTTACGTCCCCGCCCTCGGCCCCGGAGTGATGAACGGGGCAAAATCAGTCCCTGCCCCCGGTCCCTCTGGGGCTCCGCACCTCGAACGGTCCCCTGCAACCCCGACGACAAGGAGGCCAACGACGAGAAGGGCGTGGGGATGAGGCGGACGGCGTTGGTGCGGTGACGAGGGATGCGAGGATGAGGTGGATGACGAGGCGCACGGCGAACGACGAGTAGCTCAGCGACGACCGACGAGGCGATGAGGGGTACTAGGATGAGGCAAATGGCAAGAGGGACGGATAAGGCGGTGGATGGCGAGGGGGGCGGCGATGACCGACGAGGAGGGGCGCGCAGACAAGGTAGCAGTGAATGGCTCGGCGACGACCGACGAGGAGAGGTGCGCAGATGAGGAGTAGATGGCGAGTGGCTCGGTGATGACCGACGAGGAGATGAGAAGGACGAAGAGGGGGCGCGCGGATGAGGCGGCGGACGGCGAGAGGGGAGCGGCGGCAAGGTGGCAGATGGCGAGCATGCGCAGAAATGAGGCGGCTGATGGCACGGGAGATGGGAGGGATAGGGGTGGTGGCTGGGGTGGAGGGAGTAGGTTAGGTGAGGAGAGAGTGGAGAGATTAGGGTTAGATTTTATATGTGGGCTAGTTGGGCCTATATTTTTGAAATGGGCTACTTTTACAGCAGTATCTCATACTCCAGGGCCCCACCAAATAGTTTTGAATCCCCGCCCCCGCCCCCGCTCATCCGTGGGTGAGAATTTCAACCCGTCCCTAGTCCCGTAGGGGCGGATACCTACCATGTCCCCAGCCCCAACGGGGAAATTGCCACCCCTAGATAGTTTGGATGAGGTACATGTTCCAAGAGTTAGTGAGCGATGGGACCCACCAGAGATAGCATGAGAAGTAATGAGGGTAAAATCATCTTTTACTTCTATAGTTAGCTACTCCCTCCATCTCAAAATGTAACAACTTCTACTCCCTCCGGTTTTATTTTAATTGACGTTTTGAACAATGACACGGTCTACAAAATATCTTATTTTTCTATTATAATATATACAATAAATAAATGTATGTTTACTTTTATTATAGTACTTTGAAAGACAAATCTATATATGTTGTTATAGGTTCTTTAAACTAAATATTTTTAAAGTTATTGATAGTCAAAGTTACGAAAGTTTAACCTCAACCTCGTCCAAAATATTAATTATTATAGAACCAGAGGGAGTAGCCCTTAAGCTTTGTCCTAAAATATAACAACTTCTTCACCAATATTTTTTTCTCCACCAATCACAAACATCCACCATTCAATTTTCTCACCCACCTTCACTTCTCAGCCAATCATAACCTTCTCTCATTTGATTCTATTGACTTTCTTAATTAATACCTGTGTTCAACCCTAAAAATCTTTATATTCTGGACTGGATGGAGTATGTAAAACAAAATTTAAACTCAAAGATAGCTATATATTTTAGTACTAAAATCCGAATGTACTTGTAAATAAACTTATCGATGCTTACAACAATCTCTTAACCGTAGATTAATTTTCTCCCTTTTTCTCATTTTTTTAAGAAGGGAGAATATTCTCAGTAACATTTCTTTTTTTTTCTTCCTTTTCTTGAGAGACAGTGGAGGAACGGAAAAACTAGTTAGCGCGCACGCGCCGGCGGCGCGCGTTTCAGGCCCAGAAGGCCCAGCGCTACTGCGTCGGCGCGCGCGCATCTCCTCCACGATCTTTTTTTTTCGTTTTTTTACCCTTTTTTCCTCTTTTTTTTCTCACTTTTTCTGATTTTTTTTATCTTTAGCATGTTTTGAGTTTTTGAAAGTTTAAAATTTTGAGTTGAAAATTTTCAAATCTAAACTTGAAAGTTTTCAAATCTCGACTTGAAAGTTT
The DNA here is from genome assembly GCA_000338895.3 of Oryza meridionalis. NCBI lineage: Eukaryota > Viridiplantae > Streptophyta > Magnoliopsida > Poales > Poaceae > Oryza > Oryza meridionalis. The sequence goes on along the minus strand of CM002531.2, from coordinate 20,754,735 downwards.
TCAAAACTTTCAAATCTTGATTTAAAAGTTTTTGAATCTCGAGTTGAAAGTTTTCAAATCTCAAATTGATAGTTTTTAAAATTTTCAAATCTGGACTTCAAAGTTTTCGAATCTTGATTCTCGAGTTGAAAGTTTTCGAATCTGAGTTGAAATTTTTTAAATCTGAGTTGAAAGTTTTTAAAATTTAAAACTTAAATCGAAAGTTTTCAAATCTAACTTAAAAAATTTTCAATCTGTTATTAAAAAAATCTCTAGAATTTTTCCTAATTACTATTATTAATGTTAAGTATATTAACTAATATAGGTAGATTAGTGTTAAGTATATTAACTAATATAGGTAGTTAAGAATAAAGGGGGAGGAATGCAGCTAGCAGCCCCTGTGGAGGAATTACTCCTGCTATTATTCCTCTCTTTCGTTGGATCAAGTATGGAGGAGGGCCTACAACAAAAAAGAAAAAAATGGAGGAGGGAAGCCCACGAGTTGTGCTGGCCTGGCCCAATGGGCCGTCTCCTGTCCAGCGCTCGCGCCAGCTAGAGTAAACTTGTAAAGGCCCATTCTGCTCCGGTGAATCTCAGGCATGGGCCGGCCGCAACGCGCTGCACGTCGTATGAACCAACGGTGCTCTCCCTGTTTCAAAAAGAAATAAGAAAACAGCGGTCTCTCCCATTTTGCTCCCATGCGCATTCTCATTTTTTTTTTCAGGAAAGAAAACCGCAAACCGGCCAGTACCAATTGCAAATTCAAATCAGAAAAATGGCATGAAATTTAAGCTAACAAGAAAAATATGAAATCTGTGATTAAAATTTTTTTGAAGATCTTCGAAAAGATGACGAAAGAAGTATATACACTTCCTTAAAGACAAAGTTAGGGATCCAAAGTCTGATCGCTCACTTAAAAATTAAACGGTTAAAATATTTCAATTGAACATAGGTGAAGCATCAAGTTATAAGTTTTAAAACAAAAGGTTTAGTTATTAAAGTATTTGAAAGAAAATATCAAACATAGTCAAACGCTATTTGAAACATTTCACTCTTACGCATGAACAATCGAATTTTAATAATTAAAAATACATATTCCTCTCATCAAATATACTCATAAAACTTTTACTGTAAACATTTATTATCACAGATCAGATAAATAGTTTAGGAGAAAAAAATCATTAGCCTTATCCGAATAAGGCTAATGATTTTTTTTAGCATTTTCCATTTGTCGCCTTGTACTACATGCAGTAGGCACAGAGATCAAGTTAGGCTTGTAGGTATAACGAAATGCAGATTTAGCTAAATGGACGAGAGATGTTGTGTGTACTTATATTATGGAGGATGAAATTATTTACCTATATCCATGAATTTGCATAGTAAACTCTCTTTAATTATTAAATAAGGCACTCTTTTCCTCTCTTTTTTTTTTTTAAAAAAAAGGAGTGGGAGTCATAGCCCATGGCTGAGCTTGAGCTTTTGAGGGACGTTTTGGGAGCCCAAATACATGGTTTCTGGTTTGGTGCACAGGAGGGTACTTTTGGAACACCAATGAGCATATTTAATTTGAAATATAAATATTATCAAAGTTAGGTAAGGAAACTGCAGTTTAATATGAACAGTGTGTTGTTTTATTTCTTATTCTTAATACACGTATGCATTTGACATATTTAAAATACAACTCGTGTGCTTGCTTTGTGGAAAATACAAGTGTATCCCTATAAACTTTGTAACAACTCTAATATGTTTTGTTCAACCGACATTACAATCAGCTCTCCCACATTTTTCTCCACAAGTATTAATTAATTTGTAGTCCTTTAAAATGAATGTAGGGGCTTTCTTTTTCTATTTCTTTATGAATATAATAGGGGAATGTCTAAATTAGTCACTTTTCACCTATTGGATAGCAATTCAATGGTGGTTCATCACTTATATTACTATTACTTATTTAAACAAAGATCCTCTTTTCCTAGATATAAATGGTTGAACAATAAATTGTTCTAATAACCTAAACATAAAATAAATTGACAGTTCATACAAAAAAGAAAAAAATGACATGTAACAATGTTCAAATTAACATAGTTAAAAATATACTAAAACCATATAATGACAAAATTGCATATTGCATAGCACTATATATAATTGTAGACATCAATGTGTAATTTTAGGTAAGTAAAAAATAATTTATTTTATCTTTGATGTCTCTGAAATTTATTAAATACCATATGGGCATCTTCTTTTTGAAGGAATGGAAGAATGGATTAATGCGACACATTTCTCGGGCTTTTAAATGGTGTATTTTCATTAAAAAAATACTTAATTTCTATATATTAACTTCTTAAAAATTGTTTCAAATACTTTTTTCAACTTTATAATAGTTAGGTCATTCATTTATACCCTCGAATAGTGATCACAAAATCATTTAGTTACTCAACTATTCTACTATTCAGGAAGAAAAAGACGGCCTCGGATATACGTTCTCTCAATATATCTCGTGTATACCAATTAAGGCTGTGTTCGGAGGTGGGTGTTGGGAACCCATCTCCCATCCATGAAAAACGGAGCGTTCTATTAGCGCGTAATTAATTAAGTATTAGCTTTTTTTTCAAAAAAGATCAATATGATTTTTTAAGCAACTTTCATATAATTTTTTTTTTTAAAAAACACACTGTTTAGTAGTTTGAAAAGCGTGCGCGTGAAAAACGGGAGATGAGAGTTGGGAAAAGAGAGTACCGAACACAGCCTAAATATACCTTGTTGTCCAATACTGTTGTCAGTTATATCTAACTGTGATCGGATATGTGTATAACAACATACTCCTATATGTCAATTATTTAGATTTTTATGCATGTCAGATAAATACATTTGTGTATACTAGTAGTACTTATAGCATAGCTGCGTCAGTGTTCATACGACGATCAATCGATCGATCACCATAAGTGTCGGAATTTGTTATTTGCAAATTCATATATATATATATATATATATATATATATATATATATATATATATATATATATATATATATATATATATATATATATATATATATATATATATATATATATATATATATGAACTACATCAAACCAGTCCAGATCATAGAGAAGAAACTCAACTCTCGAGTTTGACTTCTCTCGCCGACAAATGGAACTGATAAAACCATTAATTAGTTATATACAGTGTATAACTAAGTCTCCAAAAGTACACGCGTATTCCACTCTGAACGAATAGGAAGGCATACTCTCCCAGTGAACACATTTTTTTAATGTTTACGAGTACACAAAAAACATGAAATAACGTATATCATAAGTAATGATAATTTTAATTTATGAATTAAAACAAAAAGAAGAAAGAAAACATCATACAGTTCATTGTCAACTCTGCACAAAAGTAAATTAGAGAAATAACAAGAAGTACTTGTCATCATGCTGATCAGAGATTAATTTGATCATGGCTCGATCCCGGAGATTATTTTTAATGAACCCGCACGATCAAATACACTGAAAAAACCTACTAAGAATTTCAGGAGCAACATGCTTAGATTCCATGTCACATGATGTTTAACTAAAATCAGGGATCACCTGGACGTTTTAGCCTGCAAAGTACCTTCTCCTAATCCGGCTGCTCTGCATCAAAATAGTTAATTAATTAACAGGCTTGGTATGATATATGATTGCATACAGCTTAATTTTCTGTTGCACACACGGTCTGCAACACTCTTCACATCGACCATTCATCAGGTGACTTGTCCAGAATTCCATGTGATATATGTAAGTTCAGAATATTAAAATATGTTTACAGACAGTAATCAAAAGTTTTTCTCTTAATTGAACCCACACGGCCGGTGCATCACATTGCGCCAACTGGCCTTTGCAGACAATATATATTAGTTTAGAAACATGTAAGTAAGAAATGCTTTTTTTTTCTTTGTGAAACCGATCGAGATGTGCTATTGTCAACTAGCTATTTATTAATTTAATTACTGAAACAATTATTGCACTATGCAACTAAGAATTCAAGTTAAGGAAATTAAACAGATCATATACTGGCAAATATCGTTTTTTAAGGGGCGGACTGACAATAACATTATTACAACCAAATGTTTACTAGCAAATAGCAGAACTCTTGTCAGCTTTGATCGATAACATGAAGCTTGACAGAGAGATCCAAGACTGCAAATGCAAAACAAAACCAAATTAAGCACTCCTACTTCAATTCACATGCACGCTTCATAATTAAATTTCTTTAGAAGTTCTTTTCATCTAATTAAAATTAGGATATAAAATAGCTGACACTTGAGCTCAAAATCCTGGTTGATAGAGTGATTCCATATTAATACTGCGTTGGGATATTACGTTAAATTTGTTTACTTACAAATACTATATATGACGCATACTGACGGTCTAGCTAGGGATCGAATAAATATGAATTTTTCTCATCTCTAGTATATTTTGTCAGGCTGCATTGCTGCAACCCCTGCAGCTGCAGAACATATAATCCAGCTAAGATTCTCATTACTGCTGGGGAAACGAAGTTAATTAGCAGCAGTTATCTTTTGTATATAGCTTGGTCAACTATGCTTAATTTAGTTTACATATACTACTATATGGGTAATGTGTTATGGTCATCCACTTCCCTAATCCCTATAGCCCCTAGCTTAGTCGTCGATTGTTCCTGTAGGCTGCGACATGCGTAGACTGACTGAATGCGATGCGACAAAGACGCATCAGCAACCAACTAAACGGTTTTTGTTCCTCACCCTAGTAGTAAGTGGGAAAGGAATCTAATGGTAGCTGTCTTATCCCCTGCTTAGTTTAATTTAATTACTGCTTAATTACATTGGATCCAACCCCCTGCACTGTCGGATTCAATTCGCCACTTGTACAGCTTTAGATCCCCCAGCAGATAGATCAGCAGATACCAAGTTGATTGTTGTTAAATATATCAAAACTACAGGTGTTGGTCGATCATTCGTTGGAGTAGAGGTGCTATCCCATCAGATGTTTAGGACAAAACGAAGGGGAATAGAACTCTGGGTACTTGACAAAAAAACAGCTGAGTAAGGTTGTTTTTATTAACTAGGACAGTCTTTCACATAATACATATATAGTTACCATTGTTGCATTTTGGACTAGGTGGCACAATTATGGACTTAATTTTAGCCAAGCCAAGGATTGGTATGGCAGCAATCTAGTATTTCATCGCAAGAGAAAAAAGTTTAGTGTAATGATTTTTTTTAAAAAAAAAACACAGCAGGGCAGGCCCCTCTGTTAAAAAGACTTTATTAAAAATAAAGAAAAAATTACAACAAGAAAATCCAACTTATGACTACATATTTGTCTCTCTCATTTAATCTAAACAACAAAAAAAGGAGATCATTCTTAAGGAGCTGCATCCATGCAGACAAAGAAGGAAACTTATTATCAAAAATAAAACCATGTAATGGTTTGTTCTTGCAGTTCAGTATTTCATACAAAGTAAGTAAAAAAGATTTTTTTTTTGTTGTGTGTATTTGTATTTGGTGGCAAGGGCTTCGGTTGTGGTGGACGCTAGCCCTCAAATCGATTCTCATAATTTATGAAGAAAAATGCAAAATTTACAGCATAACCCATGTCGTTCTTGGGTCAAAGCCAGCATGGCAACTCAAGTTGTCTAACCCCGGTCCAAACTATAAATTACGGATGGTAAATATATGTGATGTTAAATGAAAAGATTGGTTTACTCCTAATTCATTGAAACTTTAGCTAACAAAGATGGCCTAAAATAAAACTTTAGCTAGTAAAGTAAATTAAATGCTAAAAGTGTCACAACAAAATAGATGGTACTATTTTTATCGCAAAACTTATATTTTGGGACAAAGGAGATGAATGATGAATCATCATGTATAAATTAAAGTAAACAGCATTACACATTTAAAAGTAGAGGTAGTAATACCATAAATAGTTGATATAACCAGCATCCGCATCTTGGAATTTCAAATTTTCTTTTAACTTAAATTGTATAAATTGACTTTTCTTTTGAACATGTTTTGTTAACTCAAACATGATCAATACCTGTTGCATATCATTGAAACTACACAAAATCCCTTGTTCCACTTAGAACATTAATTTGGTTTTGGAACAGATGTAGTTAATTAATTGATGATTCTGAAGTGCAATTCATTTGGCAGTTGAATTCATTTCTAATTTGATAAAGACCTGCTCAACCTTTTGTTTTTTTAAACACAAAATTGGGATTTTTTTTTTTGGCAAAGTAATACTCCTTACATAGCAACGTGTTGATCAATTGATACATTTGATTTCCAATATTCTCCAGCTGCATATAGGCTCCCCTGTTCCATAGGAAGGTTTGACTACAACATACTATATCTGGGGTACTAATTAAATAAATAAATGTTCAATGCAACCACATGGTTGGTGATGCAAGTCAACCCCAGTATTACACAGCTGCTAAACTCTTGAATTTGCAAGCTAAGCTACTTAATCTCCATATATTAGTCTTCTTCCTCTACTCTAGCTAATTAAATTAATTAATTAATCTATTAAGTTATTTTCCATCTAATCCAGCTAGATCACTACCGACAGAAACTGCCCCCAAGCTGACAGGACCTAATGACCCACTGACACCTTGGCCCCACCATTACATGCTCTGCATTAGATCCTTCTGTTGGACACCCTATAATCAAATGATTAGCACCTGTAATTAACTAAGACAGTGGAATTAACTACCAAATCGCCATCACTAACTAAGTTGTGGTCCGACCAGGTTAGCGTGTGGTCAACGACGAGAGGTCAGCCATGGCGCTTTGCAACACCATAAAAAGCGCAGCGCGAGATGACGACGAGGAGACCAAGCAATTCGAACAGCCAAGAAGAAGAAGAGCTCGAGCTCGCTAGCCATGGCGGCGACGACAATGTGCGCTGTGCTCCTCGTTCTGCTGCTGACGCCGACGACAATGGCGGCCGCCGCCGGCGATGGCGATGGCTTCGACTACAAGAAGGCGCTGCACAGCGGGCTGCTCTACTTCGAGGCGCAGCGGTCGGGGCACCTGCCGTACAACCAGCGGGTGCGCTGGCGCGGCCACTCGGGGCTCGCCGACGGGCTGCAGCAAGGGGTGGACCTCGTCGGCGGCTACTACGACGCCGGCGACAACGTGAAGTTCGGCCTGCCCATGGCGTTCACGGTGACGATGCTGTCGTGGGCCGCGGCGGAGTTCTGGGACGAGATCGCAGCCGCCGGCGAGCGGCGGCACGTGCTGGAGGCCATCAAGTGGGGCACCGACTACCTGGTGAAGGCGCACACCGCCGCCGACGAGCTGTGGGCCGAGGTCGGCGACGGCGACACCGACCACTACTGCTGGCAGCGGCCGGAGGACATGACGACGTCGAGGCAGGCCTACAAGGTGGACCGCGACAATCCCGGCTCCGACGTCGCCGGCGAGACAGCCGCCGCGCTCGCCGCCGCGTCCATCGTGTTCCGCCGCTCCAACCCTAGATACTCCCGCCTCCTCCTCCGCCACGCCGAGCAGCTGTTCGACTTCGGCGACAGGTACAGGGGCAAGTACGACAGCAGCATCGGCGAGGTGAGGGCGTACTACGCGTCGGTGAGCGGCTACGGCGACGAGCTGCTGTGGGCGGCGCTGTGGCTGCACCGCGCCACCGGCCGCCGCGGCTACCTCGACTACGCCGTCGCCATGGCCGACGAGCTCGGCGGCGTCGGCTGGGCCGTCACCGAGTTCAGCTGGGACGTCAAGTACGCCGGCCTCCAGATCCTCGCCGCCAAGGTGCTCATGGACGGCGGCGACCACCCGGCGTCGCACGCGGCGACGCTGGAGCAGTACAGGTCCAAGGCGGAGCACTACCTCTGCGCCTGCCTCGGCAAGAACGCCGCCGCCGGCGACAACGTCAACCGCACCGCCGGCGGCATGCTGTTCGTCCGCCGCTGGAACAACATGCAGTACGTCACCAACGCCGCTTTCCTCCTCACCGTCTACTCCCGCTACCTCCGCGACTCCGGCAACGACATCATCCGGTGCTCCGGTGGGGCTATGGCAACCGGCGACGAGTTGGCGGCGATGGCGAGGGCGCAGGCGGACTACGTGCTGGGCGACAACCCGGCGGGGGTGAGCTACATGGTGGGGTACGGGCGGCGGTTCCCGCGGCGGGTGCACCACCGCGGGGCGTCCATGGTGTCGCACCGCGCGGACGGGCGGTTCGTCGGGTGCGTGCAGGGGTACGACCGCTGGTTCCGGCGCGGCGGCGCGAACCCGAACGTGGTCGCCGGAGCCATCGTCGGCGGGCCGGACCACCGCGACAGGTTCAGGGACAGCCGCGACAACTACATGCAGACGGAGGCGTGCACGTACAACACCGCGCCCATGGTCGGCGTCTTCGCGCACCTGCACGCCCAGAAGATGGCCAGGAGGACTGCTAGTAATAACGCCGATCGATCGATGATTAATAAACGAGTGGATTAAACACCAAGAATTTTAATTGATTAGGTGGGGTTTTGGTTGGTTTTTGGGTTAAGGTTTTGGAGTGTTAGAATTTTGATTAGGGATGTGTAGGTTTTGTGGCATTGCATGGCTGAATAGGCCGGCACTGTAAGTTGCATATGTAGCCATTTTTGCATTTGTGTCTTAGTAGTAGTGTGTGTATGCAAATGCACGTTGAAATAGATGAAGTTTTTGTTACAAAAGCAAAGAGGTTTTTTTTTTTCAAGGGGGATCTGTATGCATGCTTCAAAACTCAAAACACATAAAAGTGGCGGTTTCGTTATGGAAGAGAGCTTTAGGCTGCTTTCTTTAGCTGGGGTTCCCAACTCCCCACCCTCGTTTTCCACGCGCACGCTTTTCAAATTGTTAAAAGGTATGTTTTTTTGCAAAAAATTTATATACGAAAGTTGCTTAAAAAATCATATTAATCCATTTTTAAAAAAATATCAAATACTTAATTAATCGTGCGCTAATCGCTGTTTCATTTTTCATGCCGGGGAGTGAGGGTTCCCGAACATAGATTCTTCCAATTGCTCGTCATAACTGACCATGCATATGGTATCTGAATTCCCAAAGCAGATAGATACTCACAAAATTCCGATGTATCAATCTGCGGATCTGCTACCTATTTAAACATAGACCACAAAACATGTTCATGAAAGAAAAGAAAAGAAGAAATATCTAGAATGTGGATTTTCATCCCTTGATGTGGATTTTCATCCCTCGAGGGGACATCATCATGGATGTTGATTTTCATCCCTCGAGAGGACATCCCCTCGTTGTTTGCATGTCATCTAAATAGTTATCAAAAAATTTGAAAAAAAATTGACAACATAGATTAATACAAAATATGTCACTCCACAAATATGCAAGACCAAATTCAACTTCTACAAGTTGCAACAAAAATAACAAACTAAACTAAAAATAGTTATCGCACATTCGCAACTATGTTTGTTATTTTTGTTACAACTTGTAGAAGTTGAATTTAAACTTGCATGTTTGTGAAGTGATATATTTCATATTAATCTATATTGTCAATTTTTTTTCATATTTTTGATGACTATTTAAGTGACATGCACGAAATGAGGGGGTATCCCCTCGAGGGATGATTTCACTTTCCTGAAGTATCTCTGTCTCTCCGGGTTCTAAGTCCTAACATGCTGCATGCATAGTTGAAAAAAAAAACCCACATCGACTGTCCGGTTACAAGTAAAGACCGGAAGTGCATTTGAACCGGGTGAACCGGACGGTTTTCAGCTGAGCCGTTTTGGCCCGTTTCCTCAAGTGAATGACAGAGCCATTGGCCGTGTTTCTCTTCTGAAACTGACCACCCTGCAAATTTTCTGCAGATTCTGAATTACTACTTTGCATTCAAGGTTCCAACTCAACTGGGTATTATTCTACCGTGCATTTCCAAGGCCACAAGTGCCAGTTCTGAAACATTGAATCTAGCACTAGTTCTACCAATTCTAAGGTCAAAGTAGAACTAAGACATGACAGATCATAGCAAGTCTTGTCTGCTAAACTGAAGGCCAAATCAATCTTTCTCAAACTGAAAGATGCCACTGAGAAATGCTCATGAAGTTTCAGGCTTTCAGCAAATCTTAGCTGCCTAATGGTGCAGTAGTTGCCCCACGTGTGGTATGTATGTATGATTGAGAGAATAACATGGTGCAAATTATTACTGAAGGCTAATGATCAGCACTATGGACTGTTCAAGTTTTCAACCATCTGCACATGCAATGCAGAATTATCTCCAGGGTTTTTATTGAAGTTATGTTTGACTATCTACATATATACCATGTTCCATGTACATGCCATCTTTCAGATCTGTAGCAGCTGTCTGCACTTTGTGGTGTTCTAAGGGATCATGTTTCAGACTTTCAGTACAGAGCTTTGTAGATTCCTCAGCTTCGGCTTGAGCTTGTGTTATTTATATACACCTTGTATGCAAACTATGTAAGATTGACAGAACATTGTCAGATATGCGCGCGTGTAGCTGTGTATCCGTGGAAGGGCATTGATTTAGTATCATGAATGGATAGATCTCCTGATGGGACTCTGCAAAATTCATCAGTTTTCGTCTTCGATGTGGCTGGTCTCCAAGACATAGTCCCTCATGAGCTTTGTGTTGGCCTCATCAACCATCTGCAGACAATGGAAGAACAAAAATTAGGTAGACAATGGAAGAACAATGGAATAAACACTAGCAGCTAGGTGCATTAGGCAGGACTGTTCTCAACTTCCTAGTTAGGAGACTTCACGAGGCTCCGTTCTTTTCAGCTCATTCACCGAGTTATTGAAACAGATTATTTGCTTCACGCTTTGAACAATATGTTTTCTCAAAAACACTTTCTTCTACTTACATTGATTAGACCACAATTTTAAGCTATTTATTAAATTTATTTCCTTAAATATTTAATTTATTCCTCATAATCAAGTAGATAATCCACACAATAATCCACTTAATAATATAAATCAAACAGGATATTAGTTAAGTTAACCAGAAAGGGAAGAAATATATGGTAGTTTTTTTCTGTCTGCAAAATACAGATAACTAAAATGGAATATTAATCTGACCTTGAAAGATAACCTTTTCAGATTGTCCCACTCGAAATCATGCTTGACATAAGCAGATCGAACCTGCAATTGCATTAGTTAATCCAGTGGGAGAAAGGTAATCAAAAGGTTTAAGTTCAGAAGATGACATTGGTAGTTGGTGACAGTGTTCACCTCCAAAATCCTCATTGCTGTCCCCAGGGTGAAAACAAGATATTAAGACGTCAGTAATCTTTATGACAGAGTTGATCATTCACGAAAGGTGAGAATTGATAAGATTAGAAAAACTCAGGAATTGGCAGGATGCAAATTAAGTTCAAAACTATTTCAGAAGTTCAAATAAGTATTTTATCATCACTACCTAGCTGCTTGTGCCTTGGAGACTCGCGGATCAACTTCTTGCAGAAAGTATCAGCGTCGTTGAGGGAGTTTCGGTTCACGAAGTCCATCAGCTCGCCATATGCTTCCCGGTTGTAACTCTTAATTGATGATACAAACACGATAAACAAAGAGCTATCTAATCAGACCTCCAGCTAATATCTCTCTCTATAAAAAAAAAAGGAACGAAGATAACTTGTGTATCAGAGTGCCACAAAGCATTAGGTACGAAGTTTAGAGCTACTCTCTCCATCCCAAAACAAACAAATCTCAAAACAAACAAATCTAGTATAATAAGATATTCAGAACCGTAGTACTAGATTGTGTCATATTCTGTGCTAGTTTGTTTATTTTTAGAACGGGGGAGTAACATTACACTAATACAAAAGTGATTTTTCTATACGAGGCCCCATCATTTTTCCATGCGGACCATAACTAGTGGTGTCTACAAAAATCGAGGGTTATTTTCCCATACGGCTGCTTAAATGGCCCGTATGGAAAAATCGATTTTCCCATACGGGTCTCTTAAGATGGCCACATGCAAAAATGAGCTCATTTTTACATGTGGCTCACTTAAGCGACCGCATGGAAAAAATCGATTTTTCCTAAATGTTTCTAAAGTCATGCTCTATCATGTTATTGTATTCTTACTGGTATTATATTGGCTATTTTTTCTTGTGACTTTGTTTTATCAATTAAAAATTTGAATTTCAAAATAATATTTTGAAGCAGTAAATAATTTCATCTGAAAAAGTCATCAATAACAAAGTTGTATAACTCATCAAGATCTATAACTTCTATTTTGGTTATTTCTTCATCCGATAAAGTGATTTGTAAGATTGTTCACAAAATATACATCTCTTATATAGTTTATTGTGAACAATCTTACAAATCACTTTATTGGATGAAGAAATGACCAAAATAAAAGTTATAGATCTTGATGAGTTATACAACTTTGTTATTGATGACTTTTTCAGTTGAAATCATTTTGTATTTGAAAATGCTGTTTGAAGTTGTTATATTTTGAAATTCAAATTCAAACTGTTCAAACAAAGTCATATGGAAAAATGACCAATACAAAAGTTGCAGATCTTGATAAGTTATACAACTTTGTTGTTGACAAATTTTCTATTTGAAATCATTTACTATGTAAAAAAATTATTTGAATTTCTTATATTATAAAGTTCAAATTTTATATAGTTCAATCAAACTCGGATGGATAAATGACCAAAAGAAAAGTGGTAGATCTCAATGAGTTCTACAACTTTGTTTTTGAAAACTTTTTCATTTGAGTTCATTTAGTATTAAAAAAATTGATTCCAAGTTCTCATATTTTTAAATTATTTTTTAATAACTATTTTCGCATGCGGCTCCTTAAGTGGTCCGTTCGCATGCGGCTCCTTAAGTGGTTCGCATGCAAAAATACCACCCCAATTTTTTCATCTCCCTCCACTCTTTTTTTCCTCCTACCACTTCAAAATTTTTCTACCTCATCTCCTCTCTCTCCCTCTATTAACTTATTACTCTCCCCTCTCTCTCTCCCTCTCCCTCTCTCTTTCTCTCCTCTCTCTCCCTCTCTCCCTCTCACTCTCTCAGAGCGGCCGGGCGGCGGACGGCAATGGCGTCGGCACGGGTGGCGGATCCGGCGGCGCCGCCCTCAGGAGGGCCGGATCCGCCGCCATAGGAAGCGGCTACAGCGGCGGCAGCGGGCGGCGCGGCTACGGCGACGGCGGGCTGCGGCTCGGCGGCCCGCCATCCCCTCCTCACCGATGACGATGAGGCGACCCTCCCTCTTCCTCAACGCCGCCGCGACAGGGGCGGCTTGGCCGCCTCGGGTTGCGCCGCCGCAATGCGCGGATCCGCCGCCAGCGACGACGCCGGGCAGCCGGGGCGACGCATCCGGTGCCGCCGCCGACGGATCCGGCGGGGGCGACGATGGCGGGCGGCAGGGGAGACAAAAGCGGCGGCGGCGACGACGGCGGGCGGCTGGGGCGACGGATCCGGTGCTGCCGCCGACGGATCAGCGGGGGGGAGGGGGGGCAACGGATCCGCTGCCGGTGACGGCGTGCGGCGTGGACGGCGGGCTAGGGTTTGGGATTTTTTGGATTTTTTTGGGGGGGGGGTTGGATTTTATTTTTTTTGTTTGCTGAATTTATTTTCGCATGCGGCCGGTATAAGCGACCGCATGCGAAAATCTGCCCTGGCCGCATGCAAAGATTTGCATTTTCACAGACGATTTGGCGCATGCGGTTGGCACAACCGCATGCGAAGATCGCTCCGGCCAGTTTGCAAAAACGGTTTTTGTAGTAGTGTTAGATACAGTTTAACAACATTTGTTATTCCTTTTTATGCCGGTTGAGTTATGAAACTTTGGAAGGAAGCAATGAGAAGATGAAATAGATGGAATGAAGAGAAGGTACCTCAAGCTGTGTGAGCACAGCCCTGACAGCGATGTAGTTGAAGAAGTGCTGCAGGTTTCTTGCTGCCTTCTTCTCCGGCGATCCCTCTCCGAAGCCTGGACCGACAAACCCAAACCCACACCACATGTAAGTAAGCCCACACAATGGCACAAATCCAAACCCAAGAGGCCCAAAACATCAAACGCTGGCCCAGCTTACGTTTCTCTCGTTTTCATTTTCGAGGTTAAACGTGTCTCTCGTTTTTTTGCGACAAAAACAGGACGAAAAATGATGCGATTTTTTAATTTACTGAAAAAAACATTTGATTTATTGATAAACTTGGCTGCTGCATCGGACTTTTTAGTTTTGGAAAAGTCATTTTTGTCACCTAAGTGGATGTACAGTTATTCTTTACATATGTTTTAAATGGTTATGAAAAATTCTAAAAATAATAATAATAATACAAATAATTGTGCGGTGTATCACTACACAAACATGAAAATACCTAGACAAGCTATAACTATGAATAGTACTAGTACTACTTAGTATGTAGTAATTTATTTTTTTTCTCATTGTGTGGATTAAATTTGAAATTATTTTTTTGCATGATGATAGATGACTAATGTGATTAGCATATTTGAGGCAAACTGTTCTTCAGTTTTGACAAGAAAACTCAAGAAAACTATCAAAACTGTCTCATGTCAAATTGCCAAAACTGGCTGGTGGTTCGAAATGGTTAGGCAAAACTGACGCAAAGCAAGTAAATTCTATGATTCTGATTCAAACACTGCGACTGAAAAAATTAACAGGTTAATACTCTCTACATTTCATATTATTAATCGTTTTAACTTCTCTTCATTCAATATTATAAGTCGTTTGGACTTTTTTCTTAGCTACATTTATTTCTTTAGATTTGCCTTAAGTTATTAGAAAAAATTAGTAACATCTATAACTTTAGATTTTCATTATATATAACATTAGATATTTTTAGATAATGTGTTTGTTTTGGGATAGAAATATAACTATATTTTTTATAAACTTAACTAAACTTAAACAAGTTCAAAAAAGTTGAAGCTAAGTAGCTAACAGGTATGAAATGGAGGGAGTAGTGGCGTAATTAAGAGGAGGGCAGACAAATAATTACCGGGTACGTACATCTTGCTGCACCACGGCGGCGTCTCGAGGCTCGAGAAACGCCGGCGCCGGCGCCGGCGCACCTCCGTCCCCCACAACGGCCGCTCTTGGTCGAGGAGGAGGACACGCCGGCGAGCTCCGCCGCCGGCGGCGACTCCGGCGGGATGGAGGAGGGCGACGGCGGCGCAGCGAGGAGACGCCATGGCGGGCGGCAGTCGTAACGATGCTCCCTCCCCGCGCAGGCGCGGCAGCCAAAATGCTGAGCGCCGGCAACTAAGGAGATTGGTTGATATTTTCCGACGGCGGCTAAATCTGAGCCATTCGTTGCGGCCATCGGAGGATATTTTAGGCAGTAGATATTTGTTTTATTTTTCAGTGGGATTTCATTAATTTCCTGAAAAATTAGTATCTGCATGTGGGGGTTTGGAAACAGAGCATGTTTCATTTTATATTAATCGAGTATCCAACTTTTCAGTAAGTAGAATCGAGTTCTCGAGTTGAAATGGGAATGACCAAACTCTAAGGTGGTGTTTGAATCTCCTAATGATGAAGATGAAGATTGAATGTTTCACGTAAAATGAGGTAGTAATAACGTGTAATTAATTGAGTTTTAATTATTACAAAATTAAAAAATAAATTAATCTGATATTTTAGAACAACTTTCATATAGAAAATTTTCGCACGAAATATAACGTTTAGCAGTTTGAAAAGCGTATGCCACTTTAATCTAAAATTTTATCCAAGCACAGATTTTAGTGTTAAAATTCAAATATGTGAATTAAAAGTTGTGTCCAATGGAAGACCAATAGCTTGGTAATAGATTTTACTGAATCGGCAAGCAAAAAAAAAAAAAGGATGCATTCTATGTTCGAGTAGGGCTGAGTTCTAAGGTACTGTTTGGATTGATTACCATCTCAATGAGCATGTTTTTCGTCGGTGCGTTTCTTGTAAATAATTTCTATATAAAAGTTTCCTATAAAAAATATTTTTAAGTCTTTATACTGCTTCGTCTCGTTTCGCACACCCTAAAACCAAATCCTACACAGGGCCATAGTTAGCACTACTTCCGTTCCAAATTATATGGCGCTCTTTTTTAAGCAAAATTAAACTTGATAGCTTTTAACTAATAATCATACTAACTATATCTATACTAAGCATTATGCATGTTACATTACTAGATTTATATTTTAAAGTATTTTTATGTGATGCTATTTTTATATTTATTGGAAATATATAATATAGTAAAATATTGGTTAAAGTATATTATTAAAGACCGTGTAAAAAATATTAGCATTATAATTTGGATTAGAGGGAGTACTTCCTCTATTCGTTTTTATCGGTGCCACAGTGTACGAGTCATTTTTTGATTGATCGTTGTATTTTTGATTGATCGTTGTATTTCGCCTCCAAGCCATCCTTTTCTTTTTTTTTAGATGAAGCCATCCTTTTCTCGGAAGACATGATTTTGTCTCTTTGTTTCGCGTGCATGCATAACATCATGCACACAGCCTTAATTCAATATTTAGGACATGTATAAACTGTATAGCATTAAAAACTAACGTCTTACAACCGCTGAGACAATATATGTTCTCTGATTATTAATATACAAAATATTTTTTTCTTACTTTTCTTTTTTTCCACCCCACGTAGCAAACTTTTCACCAATAAATGCTAAGAGTCAACTTGTCATACATAACAACCATGATTCTTTTTTCTCCTATTTCTTTCTTCCACGTCATCAAATTTATTTGCATGATAATAGAGAAAGTCTACTACTTCCTCCGTTTCACAGTGTAAATCATTCTAGCATTTCTCATATTAATACTGATGTTAATGAATCTAGACATATATATCTAACTAGATTAATTAACATCAATATAAATGTGAGAAATGCTAGAATGACTTACATTGTGAAACGGAGGGAGTAATAAAAACCGTTGTACATGCCCTTAACCATGCTTGCGCGAAAATCAGACGATGTTATGTTTTCCTAAGATAATATTAGTAGAGAAATTAAAGGCACGATGAAGGTTTAAGCTCTCTTTGGTATCACTGAAAAGATATATACAATGACCATACACGAATGGAGGGAGTATTGCATGAAACACAATGTAAGTGTTATTTTGAACCTTTATATTCCTTTTTAGAAGCATGCCTGTTGGAGTTTTTCATATTGTACTCAACATTAACCAATGCCCAAACAGTACAACAACCGGTAGATGGATAGCAAATCGGTAGAATACTCAAAAACATAATTATCATGAAGTACAAAATTTTGCCAGAGTTCCATGCGAAAAAAGAAACAGAGATAAACGTACTGCGGTTATGTGCCTAACAATATTCGAGGTCCTACTGACATTCTATCTTCAACTAACAAGTTATTCACAGGCCTATGAACGCTTCACCGGTCAATTCCCGTTAACTGTTTTCATCTTGAAACCCAAATTAGCCATTGATCAAGAGCACCTAGAGCAATAGTATAATGGAATGTACTCCCTGCAGCTGAGAAAACAGAAGCCCCAGGACCAGAAAACTACGAACTGATCAACCACCCTGTGGAGGTGGCGGCGGCATTCGGCTCGGAATGCGGCGGCTCCCCGAGTTTGTTCCAGCAGCAGATGGATCAACATCTTGTGATGGATCAAATGCAGATTTCCATTCATCTCCAGACTGGCCACTGCTCCCTGGATTACTATCTGAAAGAGGTAAGTTGGAAATTCAGTGAGTTGGTAACGAAAGCCAATCATGTGATCTGATTTTACGCTGAGAAGAAATAAAGATAGAAGAGAATAATGAGTCAGAACATTACAGTCGAATATACTAACTGTAAGATTCGTATTGATTACTATTTCGTAAGAAATGTCCAGGGCTATTCCTTGGGGCAGTTTTCATGCATCTTGCAAGTAGTAGTTCCCTCGTCTATGTCAACTACTCCCTCCGTCCCACAATATAAGAGATTTTGAGTTTTTGCTTAAAAAACGAAAAGTTGTGCTTAAAGTACCGTAGATAATAAAGTAAGTCACAAATAAAATAAATAATAATTTTAAAAAATTTTGAATAAGACGAGTGGTCAAACGTTGTAAATAAAAACTCAAAACACCTTATATTATGGGACGAAGGGAGTAATGAAGAACAAGGATATGGTTACCTGATCCAGCAGAATCATTCGACCAATTAGAAGTAGCTGAGCGATTATCATGGATACGGAGCAGACGAGTAACCTTGGAAAGAAGTGATGATTGCTTTTTGATTTTTTCACGCCTGTGCTTCACACTGTGGTCCTCCTGGATTAGCTCTTCAATCCTTTCTACGCTTCGCATGCTAACCACAAATGACAGTTGTGAATTAGACATAGTTAACACATTGTTAATGAAACAGAGGGTGTGTTTAGTTCCACGCTAAAATTGAAAGTTTGACTAAAATTGAAAGTTTGAAGAAAAAAATTGGAAGTTTATGTGTGTAGGAAAGTTTTGATGTGATGGAAAAGTTGAAAGTTTGATGAAAAAGTTGGGAACTAAATAAGGGCAGAGTAAGATAGGTGCATTTTTGCTGTCAGATCAATAATGCCACATAATGGTTACAAAAGGAGCAAGAACTATGAATTGGGCCACTAAAAACAAAGTGTTATACTGAGTTCAATCTGTGTATCAATTAGCTCCAACCTTATCGAAGTATAGAGCTGATTAAGCATGTCTTCCTTTGCCTTCTCAACTTGGCAAAGAACCACAGCCTGCTCAACAGGATCAATGATATTAATGCAAGAAGCTAGAAAGGAGACCAGGAAAGCTTAAGCAAGACACCAGACATGCTTAACTTGGGGACATTTGCCGCAAGACTGCTGAGAACAGCTTCCACATACCCACGGACTTCTTGAGATATCCATTTAAGCTCTTCCTCAGGATCTACTGGTTTTCTAAGCATCGTGTCCTGAAAATAGGAAAGGATTACAAAAACGATATACTAATTAATCCTTTCTACTCTAGAAGATGATTTTCAAAATCTTTTCACGATGAACTTTTTGAAGAATAAAAGAAGGATTCTGACTTACTAGAGAACCATCCTTTTTAGAAGTGGACATTAGAGAACCATCCGAATGGCTTTGCCTCATTGGTAAACCACTCGTTGCAGAAGCTCCTTTTTGGTCAACAATGCTCCTAATCTTAGTAACCCATTCAGTTTTTTCCGCCATACTTTCAGCCTTCAGTATAATAGCCTTGTGAGCTGCCACGGTAATTAATGAACAGGTGAAGACGAAGAAATGAAACAACCTGGTATAAATTAGAACTGATTTAAATGTACCTTTTAAAACATTTTTATAAGCAACCTTATGGGTAATCTTGAAAATGAGACCAGGAGTTCCAATATCTGGCACATTTGGCTTTTTAGGATCTTTAAGGCTTCTCGTAGGATCTTCCTCATCTAAAACTTCCTCAAGATTGCACTCCTGTAATTTGAAAACATTAAAAACTTTAACAAGCAAAAGACAGTACAAATCTAATGTAGCGATGACTTATCATGGGATTCACACCAAAGGAAAAATAATCTACTGACGGTCAGTTTGCTCTAGTGCTATGGAATTGAGTTAGAGCTAATTATTTTTCTTTTACTTCACCAATCAAAATGTTTTCAACTAATGCTTAGATCCAAAAATAGAAATAAACTGGTGCTTTGGAGAAATGCAAAATGGTAGGTTTCTTCTGCCTTTATAGATTTACTGGCACAACCGAGAATCCATCTACGTGCATGACATCATCACATTCATCTCGAGAAAGTTACTCGAGCGATGAGAAGAATCACAAGCAAAGAGCACTGAAGATATGTACCTCCAAATTGATGACGCCTCGAAAATGCCTCTCCTCTTGTTTCTTGGTGTAACCAAGCTGCATATAATTCATTGTCCCATGATCAAAGTAGTAAAAACCAAGTGAAAATTTGAAATGACGTTACGGGATGTAAGATGCTTAAACAGAAAGCCAACCTTTCCACTTCTCTCATTTAGAACAAACCAGCGGTTACTCCAGTCATTTGCTTTTGCACGTTTTTTGAAAAGGAAACCTTTGATATAGGAAAAAAAAACTATTAAATAAGAAAATAAACCTGTTGGAAACTTTAAAAAACATAGATTTAAATTAGAGTAAATTATGCTAATAGGCATATACTTTTGGCTATTTCTACGTCCAATAAATAAGCTTTAAACAAACTGCCATATGTCCTAAGACTATACCAGCAGTAATTTCTCCTGCAGGTCCTAAGACTTGTAAATTTGATCCTTCTTTTGTTTGGGTTTGTGGACTTGTGGCCTGACAACATATAACGAAAGCCACACGTTAACTGGGGAAATAGCATGATGTAGAATATTACACACAGAAGTAATGATTAAAACATATGGCCAAGGAAAAAATATCTGTACGAAAAAAAAGTTCAATGTAAAGGTAGGCACAATATACAATATACAGAAGCGTACTTTGCTAGGTTCTGCATCTGAAACCTTCTTTGTTGAGCGACTTTTCAGCTCATCTTCGTGACGTTGCCTTTCCATTCTGCATGTAAAACCTAAGACATATACATCAAAATAGAAACAAAGCCTTCAAAGCAATAGGAAGCAAAACTAGACGGTGCAAGACAACATATGCAGAACTTTGTAGATTGAAAGAAACAGGAAAGACCATGCACCAACATATACAACAATCAAACAAAATTTCTTAAAAATTTAAACACAGATACGGTTTATATCCATCCGTACAGCATAAATTTAGCACAGATGGTTGAGCAAAACATCCAAACTGGCTGAAAATGTACATTTGGCAAAAAAAAATGCATTTAATTGTGGTTGCCTATGCTGCCTAAGTATGACTACATACTCTCTCCGGTTTTAACAGATAACGCTGCTGACTTTTGGATATATATTTGACCATTCGTCTTATTAAAAAAATTATGTAACCATCATTTATTTTGTTGTGACTTGGTTTGATGAGTTACATTTTTTTTATATTTACATAGAAAAATTGAATAAAATAAAGTGTCAAACGTATATCAAAAGGTCAAAGAATCATCTACTTAAAAAAACTAAGGGAGTAATATATTATTTTATTATTATGAACAGCAGGCACTTATCATGCGCATGTCCAAGGAACTTTCATGTCACACACATACCCCCAGACATGGTAATTCTGCATTGTTAGAGACTGTCCACTACTCTGATGGTTAGAGAAATGTGGCTTATGTTGGTTAGGGGAAAAATGTTAAAAGTTGAAAAAAAAACGAGTGTTAGACATGCAGACAGCTTTCTCTTAGTAACCCAACCTTGTAGTATGCCAACTAATGCTCAGTTCTAAACTGCAGACTTGGCTGGGCTGAGCTGAATTGGTAGCAGTTTGAATAGTACTCCCTCCGTTTAAGGTTATAAGACGTTTTGACTTTGGTCAAAGTCAAACTACTCTAAGTTTGACTAATTTTGTAAAAAAAAAAGTAGTAATATTTTTAACCCAAGACAAATATATTATGAAAATTTATTCAATTATAGATTAATAAAACTATGCTGGTGTTGTAAATATAACTACTTTTTTTACAAAGTTAGTCAAACTTAGAGTAATTTGACTTTGACCAAAGTCAAAACGTCTTGTAACCTGAAATGGAGGGAGTAGGTAGCAGCACATTAACTTGCCACTTTAGCTGAGTTGGTAGCTGTCTGAATAGTGCATTGGATGGTAGCAGCACATTTACCTACCACTTTAGAACGGGGCATAAGCCTAAGAGTAGACAAAGTGTTTGTGGTTATAGTTGGCCAAATGGGCCGCCCGGCACAGCATGGCCCAGGCCCGAGGTTAGTCGTGCCATGCCCACGGGCTGCATACACGGCCCAGGAACGGCCCAATACGACTCGGGCCGTGCCGGGCCAGCCCGAAGGCACGACAACCCATCGTGCTTCTCCACAGAATAAGTCTATTTTTCATCCATCAACTATGTGGGCTGTGTTCATATGGCTGGAAAATAAGTCTATTTTGTATTCCTCTTCTCTTTGAGCCTTGCATTATATGGCTATGTAAGTCTATTTTGCATCCCTATAATATTTTTGTTCGATCGTGCCGTGCCGGGCCGGCCCACCATGCCGAGGTCGCAGCCCAGGCACGGCCCGGCTGTCGGGCTGGGCCGGCACGAGAACGACCCCATTCAGGGCATGCCATGCTTGGGCCGGGCCAAAATGGGGTGCCTTGGGCCGGGCCGCGGGCCTCGGGCCATATGGCCATCTATAATTGTGGTTGCACATGTTCCCTTCTTAGTGTTCTCGTTTTTTTCAATAGACCAAGCTGTTGACAAGATCAGCAGATTGTTTACAACTCTAATTAAGGCATTGTCTCCTATGTGTTAATAATCTGAGTATTTTTCATGCTGGGTACGACTCTGAGGATAAATAAGGAAACACAAAATATTTGTTAAGTAATTGTAATTTTAGAATTTCAAATTATATAGGTTATGCAGTTTGTTGCAATATAAGACCAAGTTTCGAGTACTTATTCTGTGAACACATAAAGATTGAAAAACACATCTAAATAGAGATTAGTAAGCTTAAGAGGGAAAGATAATGCAGGCATTGAGCCTATAGATGATGAAAAAAGAGAGATGGTGGGAGGCATTAGGAATCTCTCTGAGACACTGAGTATTACCTAGTACCATCAGTGTTCCACAAATGTTTTGTCAAGTATCATCAGTGTTTCATTAAGTTACATTGAAATTTTAACAAGGTTACTACGTAGTAATAAGACTAACCTTCTCTGCAACAAGCGGATAAAATGCTGGGGAGGCACGAATGCTCGTTCCATATCCACTAGTGCAATTACCATCTTTTTAGCCTCATCTTTAAAGCCATCTAAAGCAGCAGATGCAATTGCAATTACCTTGCGGAAATGGAGATAAAAAATGTTACTAATGGTGAATCATGAAAGCTTCCCTCTTTATGAATCCTAAGAAGATACCTCACGCTTAAATGGAGGATATCTGCCAAGTCCTGGGGTGGCATTTGCTGTGGCTGATACTATATCTAGCAATACACGGTGAACCTGGCAATTATAATTCAAACAGAAAGTACATGAGTAGTGATGACAGTTGTAAGTTGAGAGTGGGGGGGGGGGGGGGGGATGTTTCGAGAGTACAATCTTGGAACTAGCATATGGTGTGTTAATTTGCAAACATGCTTGTAGAAGAAGGCACAGAACAAATATGAATTGAGAAGAACACAAATGTTGGTTGCAGGTTTTGATGTAATGATGTGAACTAAATATGCATTATGCAAGTGTACTCGGATATCAGTGGAATATATAGATATGAAGCATTCAACTCAAATTTGTTTCAAGATCAGAGTGCCAGACAAGAGTACTAATAGACTGTAAGTCAAGGGTCTTTCAAAGGTTCATGTAGAAGAGAGTTTGAAGAGTAATAAGAAACAATACTGCAATATACTACAACAAAAAGCTATCTAGTTCAGAATAAGGAAACAAATCCCCAACTATGTTACCTCATCCACAAGGAGTATCGATGGTTCCTTTGCTAATTCTAGAAGACCTTTTATAAGAGATCTTAAACCTTTTTCAGGTGATATCAGGTATGGTTGGTAACCATCAGCCTCAAGAACAATCTGGCACAAAAGAAAAAGGCAAAAGGAATATCTATTGATTATAACCATACAATTGATGAGTCAAGTAACAGAAGCTTCAAGAATAACCGAATTACCCTTTTCACATTTTTCATATCAAAATGCTTGTCCAGAGGGAGTTGTTTGATCCTGGTTGGGAACTTCCCCTCAAAGCTTGCAACAACTTTCCAACCTCCACCCTGTACAATTAGGATAGCATCTCATATATGATTGAAATTATACCATGTCTTAAAAATGGATAGCTTTCAGAAGTCAAAAGGTGACAAAAAAAAAACTAGACTTTCAGTTAATATTCCAACTACAGCTTTCTAGATGGACTCAATTTCAAACAAACACGCTTAGTGAAAAGAACAATGGAGTATATAGCTTGATATATGAAAAAAAAATATTGATGGGATGCAAAACATTTGGTGCTTTATTGAAAGGTGGAGAAACCAAGATAACGATAATCAGAACTAGCAGCCAAATTCTATGAGGACAAATATACTGCTGTTCAGTATTTTTCTTCTTTTATGGAGACTAGACGATCAAAGTTTTCAATGTCCTTCAATGATGAGAAGCACAATAGTTGAAGGTACATGAGAATATGAATTAATTAGAGAGCAGAAGGACCAAAAAGTTGTGCAATAGAATCAGTAACCTCAACACCAGTAATATGTTGAAGAAATTTGTCCTCAAATTCCCGGCAAAGTCCTAAAGCAATGACCCGAGTTCCTTCCGAACTTTGGACCATCTGTTCTCCAAGTTTTGCTAATTCCTCCTGGATTATTTGAGACTTGCCTTGAAGACTGCAATTTTATGAAAATAAAATAGCAGATTGTTGGAGATTCTGATATAAAATTACAGAAATCAATGGTATGCGCTAGGATGAATTCATACCCATTCAGGAGATTTGGGAGTCTAACTTTTATCCGTGTTCTTATCTGCTTAGCAAGTGAATCAACTAAAGCCTCCCTACCAAGTTTACTTTGCGGAGATCCAAGAAGTATAGATTTAAGGCTTTCAACTTCAACTTTCCAAATAGTTTCTGGTGAGGATTCAGAACCTACTCCAGACTGAACAGAGGCAATAGGAACAGAATTCCCAATCGTAGCTATCCACTGAATGTCAGCTGCAGTTCTAGGGCCTTGGTTTACAAGCAGGGCCTGAACAGCAAGAAGAGCTCTCTGGTCTTCGGCTACTTGATCAACTTTACTTACGACACCAATAGTTCTACTACCTAGTAAATCAACAAATAAATTAGTAAATAACTACATCCAACATTCAGTAAATAATTGGAATTAAGCATTGAAGATATTGTAATGTAACAGAGATCTAGTTTCTGGAAAGGACACTGGACTAATCACTGCTTCTGTATAAAAGATCCAATTACACTGAGAATGGAAGTTTGTTAGAGATATTAAAACTTGATGCTATCAAATAAACCTTCTGAATCTAGTTCTCTGGCAATCCTTAGAGCTCGAGAAGATGCTACATCAGGTGCTTGTAGAGCTGGAACGATAACTAGCAAAATTGCATCATTGCGTGCAGCATAGTTCCCAATCTGGAGATGAGTAGATTGTTGAAGCAAACCATACATAGAGAATGACACAAGATACTCATTAGCTTCGCAATTACAGTTATAGTCAAGGACAATATCGCAAGTAGCACGTCAACTAACTAAATCTAAGAAAATTGATAAAAACAAGTTTGATTTACTATAAATTTTCCTGCGTAACAATTCAGCCAGAAGCCTGGTATATATGAAGTGCTGAATGCTAATCACATCAATTTCCACTATATTGGAGGAAATGAGAACATATTTTTATAGCTGAGTGGTTCTTTCACGTCATGATAAAAAATTGATGTTGTGAACAAAATGCACAACAATTCCCACATGATAGTGGTCTGTTAATTTTTTTTTTACTTGACCAATGCCAAGAATCACATTTAATTGGATCTATATATCAACAGAAGTATGCGGAGAGATTTTCATCTGAAAAAAAAAACATTCTAGATAAAATAGACCATTCCATATCCTTAAGACAATATCCAAGTAGATAGGATAGAACAAAAACTTTGCTCCTGTGAATCAATATCCTCGTAAATGTACTGTGTGCATTACATCTAACAATAGTCAGAAGTTATCCATGTACAAGCCCTATGTCATTGTTTTTAGTTTTTACCAAATCCATGTCAAAAAATGATTTCATTTCTAGTAGTGTACCAAACTGTTGTACAAAACCCCTTTCAGAAAACTATCATAAAAAAATATTTTAAAAGAACAGACCCATTTGTATAATTAGCAGATAAAAGAAACTTAACATAACTGCAATATAACTGTGTAAATAACTGAGATAATAATCATAAAATAGGACATCAATAATGCTGACCATTGATTCATCCATGCTCCGCTGATCAATCCCCAGTAAATCAATTAGTTTTAATGGAGGGGCTGAAACAAAATTATAGTATTTAGACTAAGTGGATACACAATCAGATGTACATAAGATGGTTGTTGTAATCTTGAAAGTTGAAACATGAGATTCTTTCGTTTTGGTGAGATATTTCTTATATGCAATTTATTCCTCATATACATGTGGGTCTAGGTGCAAATTGTCAATGCGAGAAAAACTTTCAGAGTTACACATATATCCAGTGTCATGTAAGGAATTATTGCTTGATGGGGAAAACATGCACTTAGGTATATATATTTCATCACAATTTACGAGATAACGTTGAAAAGTTCTAGCACTTTATCTACAATAACGCTTTCATATAATGCGGATGGGAACAATGAGGCAACACAATTATGTGACAGGATGCAGCTAAACTTAATTATAAATGAACTGCATCCAAAGTATATTCTAGCAATATTCTGTTGAGTTTATATGTGCCCTTGTGGTTCTATTTCGCGGTAACAAGGATATCCAAAATGAAAGGACATATGTGGCTAACCCTTTTAGTTTTAAACAGTTGGAGAACACTTTCACAATGGCAATAAACTACTGGCACAAACAAAGCAAATTTGAGAAGTTGTAATTCAACCATATGCATCTATTCAGGAATACAATCCTGTAAGTCTATTTGCATATCTAAGAAAATGTATTCTCCGCAGAAGCTAATCAACAATTCAACACAGCTCCACAAACTATAACTAGAAGAGGGAAAACCAACCAGTGCTCGTGCATAATTTCACATTTATCTCCTCCGATCGCCCCTTCCCAAAACTACCGGCCTTGGTTAACCGGTCCTGCAGCGAATGCCTGAGGGAACCTGCATTATAAATTTGTAATACGTAAGACTCAACAGTCACTCACACATGCAGACATCCATCTCAACCGCTCTCAAAATATCAGAATTCCTTATGCCAAAAAATACACACAGAATTCCTGTACTGATTTGGAAAAGGAAAATAGCTGGAAGATAACTCACTGGCAGAAACCTGCTGCGACTTGCTGTCAATTTGCAGCATGATGGATTTGCTGCTGAGTGATGCATCTCTCTGAAGATCTACGCATATTGGGGCCCTCGTCGCACCATTCTCCCCGGTAGGCTACATTCATAGACAACACACCATTCCCATCGCATCAATCACCAAACCTTGCTTGCATCGACAATGTAGAGAGAGGAATATAGGCAAAAAAAAATTGCAAGTGAAGGATTCAGGCCACGTAATTAGGGCATCAAACCAAAGAAAAAAAAAGAACTATACTGACGAGAACGGGGTGGCCGATCAATCCATTGAGCACCGCGGATTTCCCCGCTCCCTGCACAAGCACACGGAATCACAATCCCAATCCCCCATCAGATCAAGAGCCAAAACACGAGGTCTCGACCCTCGAGGGCGGGGCCGGCCGGGTTAGGTAGGTAGGTTACTATACGCACGATGTTGCCGAGCGCGACGACGGTGAGGAACGAGGAACCCCCGCGCCGCTGCGCGGGCTGCTCCGACGGGTCGTCGTCGGCGAGCAGCGCGGAGGCCTGCCGCGTGGCGTCGGCGAGCTCCGAGAGCTCCTCGATCGCCTCCATCGCGCTCGCGCGCGCGCGCTCGCGGGGCCCCGGCTCAGCCCGGCCTAGGGGATCGATCTAGGGGGGCGCCGGGGAGGGCTCTCCCGGCCGGCGACGGCGATCGATCGACGCGGGGAAACCGGACGCGGCGGCGGCGGCGGTTGTGCGTGGAGGAGAGAGGGGGCTGCCGTTCGAAATGGTGGTGGGATCCGAGTGAGTGGGGGAGGTGGGGGGGGGGGGGGGAGGGGGTGGGAGTATTTTTGTGCGCGCGCGCGGGCTTCGCGTCTCTACTTCCGCGACCAATAGCGAGCACGGCCGCGGCGGGGTCGGGAGGGAAGAGAGTGGGGGACGTGGAGCAGGACACGTGGAGAGTTCATCTTCACCGTTCTACGTCGATCGGATGGTGGCGATGGACTTTGGGAGTAGCGCGTGCCAACAGCTGACATCCGTCTGGATGAGGTTCGTTTCAGAATTTTTTTTTAACTTATTTTCCAAAATCTGAACTTTTTATCACGCCAGCCCGCTTGACGTGACAAAACAACACTGACACACCACTCGTAGCAAGCGTAATAGTTTTACAATGTCATGTCAGCCAAGGCGATGTGGTAAGATAATGCTGGCACGCCAGTTAAATCGGAATATCGCCATACATAATCAGGTTATTACAAGTAATTTATATAGATAATCTAATTGATATAATAACATACAACATATTGTATAATATATATAAAGATATTTTACAAGTTTAAATAAGGTATAAGTCCATTATACATCCCTCAACTCTTCACTTTGTCTAAAATACACTATCCAACTTTAAAACCGGACATTTGACACCCTTCGACAAGGGTTTCCCTTACAATTTGAGGGGGGGGG
This sequence comes from Oryza meridionalis, assembly GCA_000338895.3. Classification (NCBI taxonomy): domain Eukaryota; kingdom Viridiplantae; phylum Streptophyta; class Magnoliopsida; order Poales; family Poaceae; genus Oryza; species Oryza meridionalis. The sequence continues at coordinate 20,726,276 of CM002531.2, read as the reverse complement.
CATGGTGCATGAAATTCGTCCCCAAATACTTGAATTAAAAAATCGGCAGTTTCACAGTTACAACACGATTTCGCGCGGTTACCGCCAATTCTGTAGCAGAACAGAAACATTCTAAACATTGAAAAAACACTTAGATGTGTGTAAAAAATGAGGATAATTAGAAGAATGTAGGATTAGGATACTTGCAAACCTAACTTTTGGATGTAAAATACAAAATTTCAGCATGACCTTTCTATACTATGGACTCTAAAGCAATTGAACATTTCATAGCATAATAATTTACAACCTCGCATTTGAAAGTATTATGATGTCCAAATGAAGCTGAAATAATATAGTCCACAACTACAGATACAGTAGTTCATATGACAAGCAGCACGAATATAGAAAGTTATAGTTCGGAATGAATGATATAATCAAGGACATGCTAAAATAGAGCGATATAGAGCCAATAGAGAGATGAGAGGACCTAGGAGATATTTTCTCCACAAAAAATTTCTTCACCATCTGCTACTACAAATCAAGAACTATATCCATGAATATTTTTCAATTTATTTTCGGAATTTTGAGTTTGGGCAAAATTTACCAAACCCTATCGCTGATAACCCCTACCGTACCCCGGCGGTAAGTGTGGTTACCCCCGGTAAGGTAAACCCTGCCTCCAACCACCAATATCGGACACTTTTACATCCCTGAACGGTTTAAGTTGGTTTTGGTACATTAGAACGACACGTGTAAAAAAAACAGTGGGCCCTATATGCCATGGCCATCTTCCCCCTCTCTCTCTTTTTTCTTCCTATCTCTTCGTTCTATCTTTGGCAAGTCGATGGGCTTAGGCGGAATAAAGGTGCATCACCTCCATCTCCGTGAGCGCCGCGGTGAGGGTGTCAACGATTACGCATTGATCGATGTAGGGATGGCTTGCGGTAGTGGCAGGGAGGAGGACCCCAGGGAAGAGATGCTCTTTCTCCGGTGGTGCCGCCGTGTGGGTGAAACCAGATTGAAGCTCAAGGGGATAAAATGGTATTGAAAGTTGGAGGGGGGGTTGTGGTAAATACCCTGTTTTAAACTTCGGGGGTGTATTTTAGACAAAACAAATAGTTCAAGGATTAAAAATGGACTTATCCCTTAAATAAATATTAATAGCGTTGACTACTGCTAGTGGGCTGCAGGACGATAAAAATCTGAAGAGGTAAGAGTTAAGGTGGTGTTCTTTTTTCCTGAAGGAGATTAAGTTTTTTTACGCAAAATGAGGTGGCATTAATGTATGATTGATTGAGTTTAAATTATTACAAACTTGAAAAATAGACTAATATGATATTTTAGAGTAACTTTCATATAGAAAGCTTTCGCACGAAACGCACCATTTAGCAGTTTGAAAAACGTGCCACGAAAATATTAATCTTCATCCAACTCTTGTTGGAGAAAAGAACGGGACCTTAGGAAGCAATGTGAGGTATGGCTTCGTGTCTTTGAAGTGGGCAGAAACTATCCAAATTCCAAACACATACCCCACCACATCCACATGAGTGTCCACAAAAGAATCAAAACTCATGGCATGCATATGGTGGCAAATAATTTGGTTACTCAAGCTAGGATTGCAACTTTTGCAAGTAATCGACATCCTGTTCATATTTCATCGAATTCCGTAGCACACCCCTGTAGTTTACCACAGGAAAATCAACATTCACATCAGCACTACCATCTGAGCACGATAAAAATCGGTTTATTTACACGGACACTCCGGCCTAGCTAGATCGATCAGAACAATTCCATCTGAAACACGATCTGTATATATCTTCTAGAGTCTGAACAACTGGCATATGTTGGTGGTCAGCTCAGCTAGCATCCCAGCGGCCTGGTGTAGGTGGGCGGCGAGGAGGGGCAGTTCTCGTTCATGTTGGCGTACGGCTCGATCGTGTTGTACTCCGGCAGCTCCATCTTGTACTCGCCCAGGATCTGGCAGAACGGGAGCCTGTCCGCCCCACTGTTGCACCAGCTTGGCAGCCTCGTCTGGTTGTCCTCGAAGATCTTGAGCATATACGCGTCTCGAATCTGAAGCCACAGCAAATTGGACAGCCAATTGATGAGTCAGATAACCTTTGTCAATTCCTTTTTCTTCAGAAAGTTTGCACAAGCTTCGCATGTCATGTGTCATTAAGGACTGAATTTTTTCAAGTTATCCATTGCAGAAAGGGCAGGGAATGAGGTGAAAAATACTTACGGTGAATTCCGTGACCTGGATCGACTCCGTGAAAGGAGCAAAGACCCCGGCCTTCTTGTACATTGAGAGAATGAACGCGACGCAGGTGGTCGATTTGCCATCGCTGTATTCCCAGTCATCCTGCTCAGGTATAGTGAGCAACTGGTTGAAAGACATGCCCCGTTTTCCGGTCTCAGTGATGATCCCATGAAGGTCCAATTTCTGCATGGAAGCAGAGTAACTGTTAATTTCTCATGTAATTGAAAACATTATGACGATTAATACTTGCATAACTGCAAATTAGCAATAAGTAATGAGTCGAAGAAAAATGAACTGAAGTACTAGCTTCCAGTCCGAAGAAAAACCGTCCTGGTTCAAACAATATAACCATGCTTTAAACTAGAACACATCATGCCAATTGTGATGCAGACATAAGAAACAAACTGTAGTCTTTTTCTTTTTATAATTATCTCTGCATAAGCTTGAATCAATAGTAAGTGTAACTTACTAGTACTCTACAAGAATGTTATAAGTCTGTACATACCTCAGTCCCAAGTCGTTTATTAAGGGCCTCATTCCACATGTTAGAAGCGTAAAGTGGTTGTAATCTGGTCCACATTGACATAACAGCCATTACCTGGAAACATAATATAAGTTGGACTGAACAAAGAAACTGAAAGTCTAACATGTTAACCGAAGTGCAAAGAGCAATGGAGTAATACCAGGTTAGCATCTAGTGGTGGTGGATAATTGTCTGACATCGTATCAATCCAACTAAATATCATGTTATGATATCCATAGGGTTTGCCGTACATGCTTCGCGCAAATTCCCATGCAGCAGTTTCATTGAACCTGGCCCGAACATCAGGGTGCAATGGCAGAAATGCTACCTGAGGATTTGAGTCATCTTTAAGTGCCATTCCCCACCATTCATCCCATGGAACTATAGCAATGACCTCTTCACCCTATCATTATTAGCAGACACCCAAAATATAACAGTTACTAGGATTGCAAAGAACTTGTAAATTTTAACAGAGTAAATTACAAGAAAATCATAGTTGGAGTCTCTGGCTGAACTTATATACAGAAGATAATATCAGTTAGAACCTAATCCATATCCAAAATCTCCATCAGAAGTCATTTTATATCTAGCACAAGGCTTTCTCAATCCTATAGGAACCTAGTTCACTTGGTAGAGCCTGGTACATCACAGGATAGGAGAAAATGATGTATTTTGTACAATTGGCAATTTTCTTATGCATAGACTTGACTAGAAAATTAAACCTCGGAATAAAGAATATGCAATGGTGGAAAAATGTTACTAATACCATTTCACCTTATAACTGTTAATCTTGCATTGCTTATGTATCCATAAGATGAAGATTCAAGAATGTAGGTAGTGGAATTATGTTATCCAATGAAATAAGAAACATAAATGTACCTTTTTGTTTTCATAGCCTGATTCTGCAACCCAGAGAGTGCCGTTCTCATCTTTCAAGCAAACAGCAGTGTGACCAGCAAATGCACCAGTCACCCATTTCTCCAATGTCTGAAATCCACCCCATCGCCCTCGAATCTTCGAAAGAGCCAAAAAGTCACCAGAATGTACGTCCTCTTTTCTGATGTTAGCAGACCAAGGCTGGGTACGCTTCTCAAACGAAGCTCCCATGTGCTTCTGAAGAAAGGCCAAGTTGGCATCCTGCCCCCAAATAGTGTTTGAGAACAGAGGGATGACATCGATCAGAGACAACAACGTCCCCAGCATTCCAGATGGCATGAGAAATATGGCAATGCCATGCTGCTTCACCTGATCACATATATGGAGCATTAGAATCAGTGTGAAAAACACCAAGGGCCAATTGTAAAAGAAAAACAAAACAAGAAAATAACCTTCAGAAGGGACGTACATATTCCATTTCTCCTGGTTCCTCCCATGCCTTGATCTCAAAGGTGTGCTCCTGTGCTGTAATGTAGTAATCCCATCCTATCCTGTACGGCGTTGCAAACACATACAGATCCATGCATGTCCAGCTCTGAGCTGAAGCAGTCTACATAACCCCACAACAAACATTTGCTGCTGAGACAAAACTAAGTATGAAGGACTATATATGATTCAGTACAAAGAACGCACTTTCATACAGTCCAGTTATTAACACATGGCCTTAAAAAAATTGTAGAGATTTCTGTTATCCAAGATCTGGGCAAACAACACAAATGAGAACAAACCTAGGGATCATACCTACACACTGTTCACAACAGGACAGGTTTACACTATTCTTATGAGTACATGTACATCCACTGGGAATTTGGCATTGTTATCGCTTGCCACTAGGTGGGGGAATAGTTTTTAATGGTTGCTTGGAATGAATGGTAAGGTGGTGAGTATTCTATTCGCATTCCGAAAATATGTTCCTCTGTCCCTATATTATAGTCATATGCTCTAGTTTTCAATTATTTTTTCCTCTATTCCACTTCACATGCCATTTGGATTACATGAACACAAGTCCTCCTTCTGTTCCAAAACAAACAAACCTCGAGGAAGATGTGACACATCTAGTATAATAAATCTAGACAACCATATGTCCAGATTCATTGTGCTAAAATGCGTGAGATTTATTTTGGGACGGACAAAGTAGGTAACTAATGTGCTTGTTAGTGAGAGAAACATAGCAGGCAAAATAGGAATAATTAATTATTTGCCACTATTACGAGTGATGATAAAGGATTTGTCAATCAGAGACATATGAGGGCCCACGTGTTATAGGCAGGGAGTAATTGCCTCATGTTAAAAAGTGGCAAAAAAAAGAGTTAAATGTCCCGGCAAAATAAGGAGCTGAAAATACCGTGTGAATTCTATGAGGAATCCAGAAACCAAGATATGGTGAATTCAAATGAAAACAGCTATTGCTAAGGGCAATGCGGGGGGCACCTTGAGGCGGAGGAGGGCGCCGCCAAGGGCAGCAGCGCCGGTGGTGGCGTTGCGGCCGGCGGCGGAGGAGGCGGAAGGGGTGAGGGTGAGGACGGCCTCGTTGTCCGCGAAGCACGTGGCGCGCCAGGCGACCGCGGAGGAGGCCTCCGGCGCGACGTGGGCGACGAACCGCGGGAGGAGGTCGACGGCGCTGTGGACGGAGCTCACGGCCGGCCACGCCAGCGCCAGCCGCCGCGGCAGCAGCGGGAGCAGGTCCCTCGCCCTGAACGGCGCCCACCCCGCCCCCGCCGCCGGGGGCGCGAGGAGGACCACCAGGAGAAGGAGGAGGGAGAGGAGGCTCCTCTGCACGACGGGGCGCCGCGGCGGGGGCGGCGCCATTGGTGCACGGCACGCGGACGCGAGCGGCGAGAGGTCGCTGTCGAGCGAGCCCGTGACTCCGCGAGGCGGGTGGCTGGTTGACGCTTGACAGTGTGGGGTTTTTGTTGTGTTTGGACGGGGTTGGTTGCTGGGTTTGTTTCGGCTCGTGAGGGCCGCGTCGAGACGAGCAACCCGCGGCGGTTGCTTGCTTGTGTGGCAGAGCAGCAGGTGCAGCCAGAGCCAGGGTCCCCCGCTCGTGCTCCCGCCATGAGATGTGTGATGAGAGCGCGGAGCGGAGGCAAGAGGCCGGATACGGCCAATTTGGACGGTCCGGCGGTCGATTCCAGCGGCGGCGTGGCTCGACCTTTTTAATTCGTTTATTTAGGTGTACAGCAGCAAATAATAGTGTGGTTTAAATAATAATAATAATAATAATAATAATAATAATAAATTTTAAAAATCTGCAACTTTAATGACAAAACAATCAGTTTGCTGCAACATTAGCGACATGCTTCAGTTTGCTGTAACAATAGCGTGGAAAATTATAACGAAACTACGTTATATGTCGCTACAGTTGTAAGTTGTGGTCTTCTGAAATTTACTTTAGTAATAATGATGATGATGTGGTGCTTTTAGAGTGTGAAATATTTCATCACATATAATATATTCGTGATTAGTTTTGCTAAACATATAACTCCACATTGCTTCCACTCTTTCCCTATGTAATTAGCTATCTCTCTTATAGGTGGGTATGCTTCTATATCCTCTATTTTCTCTTCCAATATAGAAATATATTTTAATCATATTATCCTTTTTATGTTATGTGTGTTAGAAAAATTATAATGTAATTATTAAAAATTATAGTGAAATTTTCAATTTTATATTGTAATTATAATGACAATGCAAGTGTAGATAAAGTGTAGTGTAAAAATGGATTTGAGAAACATGACGCTGTAAATATAGCTACTCCCTTCGTAATAATGGAACAAATATACAACTTAATATCATATTCTAATCTATGATATAAATATTATCTATAAATTCAAGTCAGTAGTTATATGTTTTAGGAGTCGGTACCTATGTGAATCCATTGAAATAGGAAAAAAAAGGAGAAAATTTTCGATGTACCCAATCCTAAATACAACAAGTACACCGAAGGTCTCTCAACTTATCATCAAATTACAAAATCATCCCCCAACCATAAAACCAGATACAACGTATCTCCTAACTTAGAAAACCAGTGCAAACTAAATCCCTCGATGGTTTTGACTCCGGTTTTGACCGACGTGGTAGCTGACTCAGCGTGGGACCCACGTGGGTCCCACATGTCACCCTCTACTTCCCCTCCCCTCTCCACCTCTCTTCCTCTCTCTCCTCCCCTTTCCACGGGCGACGAGAGAGTTGTGTACAGTGCGGCGGCACGAGCGGCGGGAGAGTAGTTGGGCGCGGCGGATGGCTGGCGCGGAAGAACTGGGCGGCGTCGGCGGGGGAGGAGCTGAGCGGCACCGGCAACATGTGACATGGGACTCGGGAGAAGGGGCGACACGGGAGAAGGGGCCACGCGGCTACGGTGGACTTGGTGGGCGCGGATGTGGACTTGGCGGACTTGAAGCACTAGCCTGCTCTCGCGCCGCTTCCTCCCTCTCCCCGCGTGCTCACCGACATCCTCTGCGCTGCCGTTGCTGCTCCAACCGCATCTGCCCGAGCCTCACCAGCATTCCCATTGACGCCAAGATTCGTCGTCGCCTCCATTGGATTCGACGCCGTCGCCTTGGGCCCGACCTCGTCGCTGTTTGGAGCTCACCGCCGGTCATCTCCCTTCGCCATCCGTCGTCGAGCTGCCCCTCGGTGAGTTCCTCGTGTCATGCTCTTCCTTCCGGTGTGTGCGGGTGGCAGGGAAGGGGGGGAGGGGGGTGGAGGAGCTGTGCGTGGGCCTGCGGACGGTGGGGGAGGAGCAGCGCGCGTCCTCCTCCTCCTCGAACCCATCGCCACGTCGTTATTGTCCGCCACCGCCTCGCCTGCCTTCTCCGCCTGCCGCCGCCTCGCCGGCTTCGCGCGCCGCCGCTCCGCCTCGCTATCGCCCCACTCCACTTGCCGCAGTGCTCGAGCTTGTCCTCTTTGATCTCCCCTGTGCTCCCGCTGCTGCCTCCCTCCTCTTCTCCCGTGTCGCCGCCGCTGCGTCGCCACTGCCGCATCGCCGGTGGCTGGCCTGCCCCGGGAGATGAGCGTGTGTGTGAGAGAGAGATAGAGGAGGAAGGGAAAGGAGGGGAAAGAGAGACCCTGATGACGTGGCGTCCTGACATGTGGGGCCCACATGGGTCCCACGCTGACTCACACGCCACGTCGGATAAAGTAAAGAGAACGGTTTTGTAGGTTAAGAGATATCATATACCTGATTTTGTGGTTGGGGGACGATTTTGTAATTCGATGACAAGTTGAGGAACCTTCGGTGTACTTTTCCATCCTAAATAGATTATGGGCTCGGGTCTCATCCTTCCCGCCATTTTAAGGCCCATTCCAATCCGAAGAAGGCGAGGCAATAAAACGGGCTTGCGGAGGCGGCCCAACAAACAAGAGTTGGAACTCCAAATCCCCTCCTCTTCCGACTCCGGCGCCGGCTAGTCGCCGCCGGCCTCTCCTCCCCGCCCAAAACCCCGCACCCCATCTCACGCCCAGAGATCGCCGCCGCGCAGCCTCCGCGGCGGAGACGGACGCGGTACGTGGGGTTTTCTTCCGCTCCGCCTCTGCATTTATTATTTCCCCCCGATTCGTGTTGCTACCGCTTCCGGATTCCGCAATGCCACGCGCCACCAGATTCGTTGTAGAGCGCCTGATTTGGGCAATTCATCTAGGCTCGCACCTGTAGGTCTCCAGTTACTACTAACTCGGCATGGAACAGCATGGTGGATTGTGGATTCATGTAGATAATATAGGGGTTATGGAGTTTTTGTGACTAAATCTCCATGTATCGTTCTGTTGTTTAACCAGTCAGATTACAGATATTTGGATTGTTGATAGAGATATGGAAAGGTGTTTTGGGGTTTTGCGCCGCTTAGGAGTTAGGATATATCTTGAACCGGATAAAACTAAGTTGCATGAGCTATCTTGCAAATGCCCCCAAAGCAAATAAACTAATAAACAATCGCACAGGCAGACAATGAAAAGATAATGCTTAAACACAAGAATTTGCAGGACTTGATATTGTCGCTATCGATTCCACACTAATAGTGTTTTCTATTTTCTCTGTTAGTCCTGAAGAATGTGTGTTCTGGTGATCACAGATGACATCAGATTCATATGTTGACATTCTGCTGGGCCTTATCCAAAGTTTGTAGCCACTTACCGCAAATAATATAACTTGGAAAATTTGGTTCTGTGCCACTGAAATATCACGCGTTTAGACATGTTTCACAATGCAATTTCCATGGTACCATTTTGAGCTAGATACTTGCTACCAGTTAAGAAAGTCACCCTGGACATTTCCGCGACAGTCTCAGGAATCAGGCTCCACCTCTGTGAACCAAAAACAGAAAAAAGAAACACAAAGATTTGCATGTCAAAATTCCATTATATTTCATAGAATGCTTTAGGTCAATTTTATCTCAAAGATCAAGATATTTCTTTTGTGGAAAATATAATGTTTATAATCAATATGTGAGCATGAAAGCTAGAATGTCTTCAGTGTTACCTCATTGTTGCTTCTATTGATCTGTGCGGGAACCCTTTACTGTAGTATAATATGTTTCTAATGTGCTGCACCCTTGCATGATCTTCATTTCCATTTCTCAGTCTCTCAAGAAAATTATTTGGCATGTCAAAAAAGTGGAGCTCTTCGAGCTGGTTTAACTGTTCAGTGCCCAATGGCAACATTTCGAGGCTCCTGCAATTCCTTATGATCATTTTACGTAAGTTTACCATTGATCCATGCAGTGTGACATTGACTAAGCCATTAAGCTGATCCAGGTCCAAAATCTTTAGATTTCTAAACCCACCAATCTGGCACTCTATCCGGTCCACATTAAGTGCGCGAATCAATGAAAGCTCAGCAAGTTGTGGCAGGCTTTGAAGTATATTTATGGAGTCCTCATTCAAACTTGATCCACTTAAGAGTAATCTCACAAGGCGGTGAAGAGATGTAAACCATTGTGGCACCACCTGCAACTGCCCTCGCAAATATAAACGCTGAAGCTGAGGTGGCACAACTGACAGATTGTGTATGTCCAGGTATTCATCATCCATTGCAGTTATTGAAATAGAGGAAAGTTGGTCCATTTTTGCAATGGACTCACATAGATCAGAGCCATCTTCTCTTCTCAGGTTCAGAACTCCCAATCTCCTCAACTTTTTAAGATTGATAAGCTCCTTAACTATCTTGCTTTCTTTATCTGCCACTACAACTGAGAAAGTCCTCATCTGCTTCAATTGACCAATCCCTTTAGGGACTCTGACTCCAAATATAGCCTCTGGTTGTCGTTCCGGTTTTTTTGGTGCATCATATCGGTATGCTAAAAGGTGGCGAAGACTTTGGATCTTCAGGATTGATTTTGGTAGTTCTGATACAAAAGTGCCTTTGAGATTTAAAGTCTCTAGGTTAGTTAGATTACCCAAGGACATTGGCAGGTTGGATATTTTGGTATCACGCAAATTAAGGTACCTTAGATGAGTTAGGTTGCCAATTTCTTTTGGAAACTCTTCTATTAGTGACCCTTGCATGCTCAGGACTTTCAATGCTGTAGTGCTAGATAAGAGCTTTGGAACATGTGGTATCTTGTTAGAAATAAACAAGGTCTGCAGCTTGGATAGACTTACATTTTGTCTGAAATCGTCCTCCTCTATCTGAATTGACATGCGCCGGACCCTTTCTGGCGCTTGTTGGTTGCCATCAGAACAACTTGTGCAGAAATCCTCATTCTCTGCCTTCTTCTGTATCACTTGATGCATCAAATCATGAACCTTATAATTTTTGGGCCTGCCATACTTATAACTGTCTTCCACCATTAGAACATGAAGATCAACAAGATCACTGAGGTATTTCTCCGCTACTGCTTGCCGCGTCTGTCTTGGTTGACGTTTTATGAACCCTTCAGCAATCCATAATCTGACCAATGTATTGTGACTAACTGTTGAGCTCTTTGGAAACATGCTGAAGTACAACAAACAATTTTTGTGGCCCATATTTTTGGGCAACTCATTTATGCTTGTTTCTAATATTTCGGTGGCTGCTCCAAGGTCACCATGGCTTTCTAGTTCGGAAATGATGCTGCTCCATTGACTATGGTCTTTTTTTGCCAGAAGGGCACTGAGCACATCGATTGCAAGTGGTAAGCCAGCACATAGATTGGAGATTCGTTCACGGTGTTGGCAGATCTCCTCACCAGGGGAAAAGCTCGAAGATCCAAAAGCTTTGTAGCAGAAGAGATTCCAATCATCTGGGGAAGTCAACTGTGTTATCGTAATGGTATGATCGCAGGATTCAATTACTTCCCTGTTTCTTGATGTTACTATTACTCTTCCATAGTTTGGATGATTCTTGTCAGGGAGGGCCAGATCTGAAAGTAACTTGAGCTGCCCTCTTCTGGATATATCATCAAAAACAATAACATACCTTCTTTCTTCTTGCTTCAGAAACCGCTGTATCATGCCACTGAGCTCATCTTCATCCATTATATTGATTGCATCGGGTAGCCTGACATTCGCCTCTTCATACAGTCTGCTAATCATTCCCAGCAAAAGTTGTTTTGTTGCACAAGACTCTTCCACTGTCATCCAAGCATGGCAGTTAAAATGCCCCTTTACTTTGTTGTCCTCATAAACATATCGAGCAAGTGAAGTCTTTCCTACGCCTGGCATCCCTACCAGCGCAACCATTTGTCGGTGACTCTCCCCGCCTAATACATACTGGAACAATGATGTTTTCGGCTCTTCCATGCCCTCCCAATGACCCTCGGCATGTGCAACATGGCGATGTTGCAGCCTTCCTGCTTGTACACTTGTGGGTACCATACCTTGGCCTACAAACGGTGTTAATATCTCTTGGAGCCGCCTTACTTGGCTGCGGAGCTTCACTATCCTCTCAGCAGTCTCACAAATGGAAGGCTTGCCGACTAAGTTATGGGTATATTTCCGGATGCATCTGAGCGGAACATGTTGGTGATTATACCTTGTAAATCTCTTGGCGTCATCAATAACATCTCTAATACTTGCACACAAGTCTTCTGCTTGGCCTTTGGCTGCCTTGAGTGTGTGGATTGCGCTGCTGCTATCTGTATCTTTGATCAAGCCTTCCAAGATATCCAATTCATTCACCATTTCTTCAGTACTTGTGTGTTTTCCTTGTAGCAGCTCAATCCAGTACTGCACTTTGTCAAATGCAGGCCTCACAACAGTTTCTGCTGCACCTCTTCCCAGTGTAAGACCTATCTCCATGATGGACAAATTCTTGCAAAGTTGCAAGCCTGCAGTTATGAGGAAATTGCAACTTTCAAGTAGGCTACTGCATGTAGCAGAACAATATATATCTTCTAAGGGAGTGGTCAATATGCCCAAAAGAGGTGGATGCATAATTAAAGTTGAATGAGTGATGGGTGGTTTGGTGCTTAAATTAAAAATTGAAGAGACCAGTAGTCGCTAGTTTCTCTTTTCAGTTCCTTTTTTTATCATCTAATAAAATAAGTGATATAAAACTCCCAAGCAAAAGTGAATAATTGGACCACCTTTTTTGTATTCAGACGAAATAGCTGGTCTGCTAACTGCTGAGTTTACTTTAGGAAAAACTCCTGTTGTCATACATCAAAAGGCTATATAAAAATTTTGTTATACTCACCAAGTTGTCCCATGATTATTCTTTGATGAGTACACGTCTGCTGACAATTATTCTAGTTGTCTCTGTTAACAAAGCCATCTTTATTTTGTCTCTTATGTGGCATCAGTTTCTGTTCACATCATTTTCAACTATTTATGTTTATGTTGTAAGAATTTTAATTTACATGATTCGTCCTTTACTCATATATACTTGCCCTAATTCACACGAATTTAAATTCCTTGGCATAGCATGATGTCTTGTACGAATACAAACTACTTTCTTGCTTCAAAGAGCACACAGGATTGTTTTAATGAGATGCAGCCGTGGATGACCTCCTAAATGTGTAATGTGTACCTTGTTGCATTTGAGCTTTTAAAAATCTTTCTCGTGCAAATTAACAGTATTTAGCAGCTTAAAAATTGACAGTAGTAATTGATTTTGTCATCTTGCAGCACAATAATTTTATGGTAGTATTGACACAACATTAAGCTTTTATCAGTATTTTTGTTTAAATTTGATGCCATGGATTGCATAAAGGAATGTCCATTGAAGCATATAGAGACTTGCATGATAACTTTTCAGGATTTAACATAACACTGTCAAGACTAAAGAGGATTGTTATCGATCTGACAAGATGCCGTAATTCTAACTTAAAAGTAGGTTTTACACTTGAAACTTAGTTGAAACTCAGAGAAGACTATGTTGAAACTTGCTTGAAACACTATGAACTTGTTTTGATATTTGAGTGTAACTTTTTGATACTTTGTTCGATGGAACCATTGGTTATCTCCTCCCAAGTCCCAAACTACCAACTTTCTATGGTTTGTCAACGAGTATTCGTGACTCCAATCTAGAACTTCCCCAAAGAATCAAAACTATTGCTTAACTTGTTTGAACTGTGAATCTTTGTTGTTATTATATCCACAATAAGGGCAGCAACATACTAAATGAGTTTTTCTTTTTCAGATTAGGTATACACAGAGGTTGCTGACTTAAGAAATACTCAGAAGCAGCATAATTTTCAGTATGAATATGGAGTTCGAGCTAGCAACTTCTTCTGCATAGTAGATTATGCTAATAAGCAAGATGTTTTGCCACAAACAACAGAACTTCAGACCAGATCATTATTTCAAAGTTTCCCATGTTTATCCAATGAAGATGATTTTTATGAGAAAAGCTTTGTGTGATCTTGACTGAAAAGAGCAACTGGTGCTGATATGAAGAATGAAGGAGAGGTAGTCAACAGTTCCAGCAAAGCTGTTGCTTTGTTAGAGTTTGGTGCATTTGATGATCAGTTCAAGGAGATACAGTTGCTCCCTTGGTTGCAAAACTAACTACTCACTCTGTTCATTTTTATTTGATATTATTAACTTTTTTTAAGCCTCTGAGATGTCACTTTGACTGTATCTTTTTTATAACTTTATTGTATTATTATAGTAAAATGAAAAATATTGTGAACATATTTTCAGTGACAAATCTAGCCTATTTAGAACAGTTCTTAACCCAGTCTAGATTATTTTAAAACCATTGATGGTCAAACTTTAGGATGCTACATATTCTGGAATGCCAAATAAGAAATAATGGAGGGAGTATTGGAAGCAATCATAAACATGATCATGAAGGTACAAGCGACAAGACCGTAAATTATCGATATCTTGTGAAAGTTGGTATTTCAATTTTAAATATGTCATGTTGATGATTCTTGGTGATGTCTAATAACCAAACATTCCTGTCTCAAACTTGTTTGAATTTCTCAACTTCTGTTTTGTCCTATCCAGGATTCCAGATTGGGATATGGTTGTTAGTCTACTACCTGCAATAAGAATCGAAAGCTTGCTCACAACCATTTGAACTGGTCATCATTGTTTTCTATCCACAAACTTATCAGCAACTACATTGTTTGTTTTTTTATTTGACCATTCATGTTCATGGAGTGATCTGAGTTCAATTTCTAGGCACTGGTAGTATCAACTGTATCTTGCAGGATAATGTTTTTAGCATTCAATTATGGAAATGAGTAAAAAAAAACTCCAATGTATTAAATTGCTGCTAAATGTAAACTCTGATTGTGCTGGTTATTTTTTATGCAGATACACTATTAGTTAATCAAGTTCTATTGTGATCTCTACAAATAAGTATGGTCTTCCAGACAAATAAGTTCCTGTGTCATCCATGATGTTTCCAGAGAGCAATTGTAAGTACGCACTCACAGCACAGATGCAATTTCTAACTTCGCTTTATATGAGTAGAAGTGTTCAACAGTCTTTGTCTTTGTGTAGCAGCCATGTTATAGGAACACACTTGACTAATTTTCACATGGTACAGATTGATGAGTACTATATATTCACTAATGCATATATAATGCTAGTCATGAATTGACTAACTCACATTTGTCAGCCATAACACAACTTGTAATTTCAGATAGTTTGCTAAATTGGCCAAGTGCTTTACTACTTTTCTGGCAATTAGCTACCACCTTTTTTTGGCATGTAAACACATCCTTTTAGTATGGGAGTGCTGTACTTCCTTGAGAATGTCATTTATCTTGTCTGTTTTGGAATAACCTTTCCAACCAATGCAAAAATCCCTGTAGCAAGCATGTACTATATGAGCAACATTATATCTGCATATTTCTTCCAAAAATAACCACTGAAAAGCTCTTCTGTCCTTCTGGACAATGGCAGCTCTGTTCTTTTCAAAATAGCCATGCATCTCTGCAGATGCATGTGGAGAAACACTGATCCAGCATGTACACCAATTTGCCAGATGTGTATGCGTATCAATCAAGAGAATGCACCAAGCCATAATACTGTACCTTCAACCTTCAAAGATTTGTCAAAGAAATGTCCCGATGTTCATTGAAGTGTCGAATAACTGGAATATGCTCAACTCTCCGATGTTTAACACCACCAGTCATCAAGCTCTCCACGAAGTTCTTGGGCATGGCAAATAAGTAAAGCTCTTTGAGGTTCTCTAACCCTTCTATACCATGAGGGATGGTAAGCAATTTGTCACATGACCTGATGGATATCTTCTGAAGGCCAGGCATTGATTTCTCAAGGTTGATATGCTCTAGGTTAGTTAAATGGTCCAACTCCAGTATCTCCAGCCTGGCAAATCCTTGGGTAAATTCTAGCTTTGTCCCATCATAAGCTTGAATCAGTGCAAGTTCAACAAGAGGGAGACTTTGGAGCTCTTTAAGTGAGTCCTCGTTCAGGCGTGACCACCTAAGCCGTATCCTCACAAGATTCTTGAGGGAGTGCAGCCAAGAAGGTATTCCCGGCAACGGCCCCCTCAGATAGAGGCGCCTGAGGCACTGAGGAGCAGGATTCAGGGATCCGAGATCAAGAATTTCATCATCTAGCGATGACGCTGAAAGGGAAAGAAGTTCTGTCATCTTGGCTACCGATGAGCAGAGGTGCATGCAATCCCTTTCACGCAGCTTGACAATGCCCAACCTTCTGAGCTGTGTCAGGCTACCTAGCTCCTTGATGGTCCCATTTCCTTGGTTTGCTTCAACATAAGTCAGCTTCTGCAGCTCCTTTAAATTCCCTATTCCTCGGGGAAGTGTGACTCCGAGCGTATAGTAATATGGCGGATGCCGACCGGAGTAATATCGGTAAGCAAGTAGGTGCCGAAGGCTTTCAAGCTTGATGATTCCTGAAGGCAGCTGAGAGACATATGTACCTTTCAGGTCCAATGTCTGCAAGTTCATCATCTTCTTCAAAGACTTTGGGAGCTTGTCGATCCTTGTATTCCTCAGACTCAAATAACGCAGGTAGAAAAGGTCAGGCAGTTCATCTGGTAAGCTCTCGACAGGTGCACCCTCCAAATCTAGGATCCTCAGCAACCGAAATCCGACCAGAAATGCGTGCAGCGACGTGGTGCTTATTGAGCTAGCACCGAAGACAAACAAAGTGCGGAGGTTGGTGCAGCTGTTGTCTTCTAGGAAATCATCATTTGTATTGATGATGGACAGACGTCGCACATTTCCTCTGACCTTGTTAACTCCTCGGGTCACAGGAATGCCAAAGTTATCCTCGGCTGACTTCAAGATGATGATCTCTCGCAGCATATCATGGACGCTGCAGCTCTTCACCCTCCCATAATCATAAAAATCTGCCACTTGGACCATGCCCCTGTCTATGAGCTCTGTCAGATAACGGCCTGCAGTGTCCTCAAGTGTGCTTTCCTGGTCATTCTTGATGAACCCTTCAGCCATCCATAGCCGAATGAGCGACATGCGCTTAATAGAGTACTTCCTTGGGAACATGATGAAGTACAAAAGGCAACATTTGAGGTGGTGAGGTAGGTCACTGTAAGCAAACCACAGGATGCTAGGGAGGGTAAACTCAGGGAGGTACTTCTTGTGCAAGTTGTCAAGCACATTCTTCCAAACCTGGACTGTTTGTTCCTTCATCGACATTAGTCCACCGATGGTGACAACGAGCAGGGGCATGCCATGGCACTCCCTGACAATCTTTCTTCCCGTCTCCTCCAGTTCAGCTGGACATCTTGCCTGAATTGCTGGGAAAGCCTTGTTGCAGAAGAGCAACCAAGCATCATCTTCATTGAGTGGTCTCTTCTCAAAAATCTGAATATCAGAAGCTAAGCGACAGTCTCTGCCAATCTCTTGAGCTCGTGTAGACACGATGATCCGACTCCCTTGGCCATTGTTGGGCAGAGCAAGTTTCAAGTAATCCCACGTATCAGAATTCCATATGTCATCCAGGACAACCAAGAAACTTTTGTCAGCAAGATACCGTCCAATAACCTCAGCAATCTGAATCTCATCCATGAAGTCAAGTCTTGCTGGTATTTCCTCCAACTTCTCCACAAATATTTGCACCATGATACTCTTCAGTCGATCCACCATCGAGATCGGGGCACCAATTGTGATCCATGCATGGCACCGGAACCTCCCTTGCACTTTTTTGTCGTTGTAAACGCTCCTTGCAAGAGTTGTCTTGCCAACACCGGCACTTCCAATTATGGAGATCACCCTCAGCTGCTTTTCTTCGTCCAGCAACAGTTGAGTTACCTTTGCCTTTGGATAACCAATGCCTATCACTTTAGCCTCATCTAGTGAGAGCATGTCAAGCTGCCGGTCATCCAGCTGGTACCGTGTTGGATTTGCTGGTGCCTCCTTGTCATCAAAGTTGGTCAGGAGCGACAGCCTCAATTTGATGGTATCTATGCGGGCACTGAGAGATTGCACCTGCTTGTATATCCTCTGCCGCGCAACAAAATTGATCGGCTGAGTGATGCATGACAGGATGTTGGATCCTTTTGAGCTGCAGGTCTTCGAGGGGGACTTCTCGAGGATGTCTTCGATGTCGCGGTTGATCTCTCGTACCTGATGCAACCATATCTTGGCTGTCTTTGGCATGCTCTCGATCTCAGGGCCTCGCAGGGTGGCGCTGGTGGAATCAGTAAGCTCTTTCACCTTGTCAATGTTCTCCCACAGGATCCTCCAGAGGATGTCCTGCTCCCTCTGGAGCACTTCTATGAGCTTCTTCTGAGGTGAGGGAACAGCAGGGGCAGCCATGTCTCCGCACTGTCTATGGTTCTTTCTCTCAAGACAAAAGGAATTGGGAGGACCTTTGCTCTTGCTGCCTGCAGTATTTTGGTGTATAAGGAGTTATCTGAGAAGTTGGAGCTGGTAATTCATACACTTAGTATGCTTTGAAGTGAGAATCAAAGGGTGCAAGCCAAGGTCGCCATTGCTAATCGTGGCGTGAAAGGAAGAGCTGAAGAAACCAGCTGTTAGCTTGGAGGAAAACGTGGGGCAGCTATGGTCTTGGAAGCTAGCTGATGGTGAAACATTACTTGTGAGATCAATCGAAATATTTAACAGGAAAGCTGGCGTTTCTTTTTTATGAATTGGTCAGTACTTGCTCTCAATGAATGCATTATTGCTTAGGTGACATGTGAAATGCCTAGCTGACTTTTGGCGGCAAACATAAAAAAATTGCATATGTTGCAAATATTCATTTAATACAAATGCGCTATTCAAATAATTTTCATATAGTTTATTTGCTTATGCTGTTAGTCTTTCCAATAGTTTCTTTTGGGTTAAATTATTTTGTTTCAATCTCCATTTACAAGCTAAACAGATTATCATCCACAAAGCATGGTGGTAGTTGCCATTTGGAACTGCTGCCTGGATTACCAAGTCAATAACCCATGCTTGATTATTACAAGAAGTGATACCAGTGAAAGATCAAGTACACAAATGCAGCAGGTAAATCAGTGGTCATAGGATCATATAGAGCCAGGAACAAGAACATTTCAAGAAAGGCATGCATTCATATTTCTTAGAAATTTTTTTTTTTGTTTCCTGGCTATCAAAACTTTTGACATAGCTTGCTCCATTGAATGGTAATCTCGTGTTAGAAAGTACTCCCTCCTTCCATAAGTGGAAGGAGGGTGTATATAAGCACTGTGACTATAGTTTGTCATTGCTGATGAGACAAGTATATTGCACTAGAAAAGAAGTATTGACCTATACATGTTCAAGAACCATTTACTCCGTCGTTTGTCCTGCTCAATCACCTACCAGCAGCTGAAGTCTAAGCATGTTATATTAAAGTAACGAGAGGGAAACAAAGCAAAAAAGAAATACTCAAGTTGTTTTACTTAACATCCTTACATTGCAAGTTGCGTGACGATACCACATATGCTACTTGCCTACTCCAATAAGACTGACGCCTTAAAGATGATTTCATAGTGAAAATTGACAGAACAATATTGTAGTGCATATGGCTCTGAATCTTCCCATTGTTCTTTTCATTTTGTAAGAAGAAAAGGTTGCTGTGTATTCAATTAGTAAGCCGCTCAACTACTCCAAAGAATCCAATATTTCATTTTTTTTCCCACACTTAATTTCATTGTATAATCGTTATTTTATACTTTTCTTGTTTATTGCATGATACACAAGTTTTGTTCATCAACATCTAGCGAGCATTTGCTAAAACTATGCGCAATTGCTATTTTCCTATTTACTACTGACGAGTTCTTTAAAGGGGGCCAAGAATGCTAAATATGGTTATGACAAGGAAAAGAGAGTGATCCATGGAACATAGCTTGGTAGGCTGAATCCAAAGAATAGGAGACATTAGATGTTCATTTTTAAAAGAAAGGAGCTTGAAGCTGAAATGTTTAAACTTATTGCCAGATTCCCATATATCCCATGACGACTGCAGTAGGCAAGCCACCGTAGAATCTTCTTGATCCATGCCATTGCTTAAAGGCCTCAAAGACAAACGTGTTCTCCAGATTCTTCTTGCTGACTATAGCTCACCAAATTTGGGTCTGATGAATGCTTGAATTCTCCAACCAATTAAGAGCTTCTGGTAATTAAATTAAACAACTCATCAAGGTACTGACTAATGTTCAACTCACTCATTGACAAAGGCTCAAGGCATTTGGTAGTAGTTTGCTTTGATGCTACAAGATACTAATCAAGCATCAATATATTAACCACTGGGTTCAATGTGTCTCCATCAGACGAACCAACGAGGTAACTTCCGTGGTCTCTTTCTTGTAAATGCTTATTCCTTATGTCTTATGCCTAACACAGGTTTGTTTACTGTCTGATTGGCATTCAGCGCCAATGCTGCCGTTGAATCACTATCGCTGATGCAAGCCAAGCTACTTGCCCCCAAATTAATGGAGTATCAGCTGTGATATTGCCGCCCGTCCGGTAACCTGCCTTTTTCTTTAGAATTGCTGCCTTTTTCTTTAGAATTGGTTGATGCCAACTGTTTTGTCTTAATTGATAGTATATCTGTAAATTGTTTCTTACTACTCTTCCTGTCGCTATTGTGTTTTTTTTTTTTGGCTGGATGGGCGGGAACGCCGGCAAAATATTGAAATTGGGGAAGAAAAAAGGTACAAAATATTTCAACTACCATGGCTGTTGATACAAGGAAACAAAGGCTCTGGCTGCAGTTGGACTCGAAAGAACACGGGCTCCGAAAAGAAAACATGCTTCCCCCGTCCCATAAAAAATCAATCTAGTACAACGAATCTGGACATACATTTGTCTAGATTTATTATACTAGAATATATCACATCCAGTTCTAAATTCTTTTTTTTTTTACGGAAGGAGTAGTCTGTAGAAACTTTTGAAGATTCTCAAAAAGTTATTAGAAGTGGGGGAGGTGATATTGCAAAATTATGTAAAATTTGAAACACGGACTTGATTTCATCTATAAGATATAAAATTTCCTTGCCTCACCAGAGAAAATGGGTTTGATCTGAATATTATATGGTTATATAATTTCACCTCCCCTACTATGAGAATATTTTCAGAAGTTATATAAACTTTTATGAAGTGTTTCCACCATGTTAATGGTTTCCTCCGTATATTCTCCTATTTGCTCCGTGCATTGCTAATCCAGTCTGCTGACAACTGAGTCCTGAAGTCCAGCCTGGTTGCCAAAGAGAGCATTTCTTCTAGGTTGGGAATTCCGTCCTTTTTGTTTTTTTTCCTGTTATTTGAAATAAACCCTTAAAACTTCTCATGCTCATATCAATAATCGTTTATAGGACCTCGTCAAGATTCAAGTTCGGGACTCGTTTACTGACCTTGGTCCCGCTTGAAACAGATGACTTGAAGGATGAGGGATAATCTATCTCTTACGGGTTTAATTGAATATAATATCTCCCTATAAAATAAAATAACATATAATATAAAAGCTAACCAATAGTTTGAAAAAAAAAATCTAAGCAATGCTGATGGAAAAAGTTTTTGAAGAAATCGTCTGGTGATGGAAAAAACTAAGGAAGCTATATTTTAAAAAGCGTGGCACGTAATCTTCTTGATAAATAATCCATCATCCATCATCCGGTTTTGGGTAAACCGAACTGGTCGTCAGCTAACGTCCGCTCACGCAAAACCTTCGCTGCAGAACAGATGACCTGCAGGCTGCACTGCAGGGGTCTGAAGGTTGAAACACCACGCGCCGATACGGAAAAAACCCCGGTACAAGCACACAAACTATCAGTACACTCACAAGTCTCCAACTCTAATCTTTTATTTCCAGGCTCAGCACATGGCAAATCAAACATCGATATGCACAAAGTCCATCCCGTCATACTATGGCCTCTTATTCCAAACGAACAGAACAGATGGGCGTGTCATGCGTATGCGCATATTACATTACAGCTTGGAAGGGGATTTGTACCATCCCCACGGCTCATCGGAGGCGTACTCCGTCACTTGCTTGACGCTTAGGTAGTTGTCAATGCCCCTGAAAAGTGAATGAAAAACCAAAGGCATTAGGCATGGCGTCAGGTCGAGATCATCAGACGATCGAAATGGTGTTTAAAATTGAGATTGTTGTGTGCTACCCACCCTTCTCCGAGCTCGCGTCCAAAGCCACTGCGCTTGTTCCCGCCCCAAGGAGCTTGACAGAAGCAAGGCTGCGAGCAGTTCACCCAGATAATTCCCGCATCGATCTCCTGCAGTAGGAAATTTTCGTTAAATATTTCCCTTTCTTTTGCAGAAAAAGGTCAAATATAAAGTCATGGATCAGATGATGTGGAAGTGAAGAGCAACTTAATTGGAGTAGCATACTACTAGCAAACAAACTATATTAACATTGACCGGAGTCCAGGTAAGAACTGGAGATGCATAGAATGCAAGTAATAAATGAGATTCTTGAATATCAGCTTGATGCAACCATGTCATATGAATCAAACAATGCCAACCCCCTTCACTTGGATATACCTCAGTTAATCTCTGGCATCGCTCGCGGTCACCGGAAAGCACAGCACCAGCTAGACCATAACTATCAAAAGTAGTAGTAGCAGAATAAGTTCATATGCCACAGAGTATATACATATGCTGCAAGATTGAACAGGACAATGAACTGTATTAAAAAAAAAACTCACTGAGTATCATTGGCCAATTCAATGGCTTCTTCTTCAGTGCTAAATTCTTTCACACACAGCACTGGACCAAAAACTTCTTCCCTCCAAATTTGCATTGATGTATCGACATCAGTAATGATTGTGGGTTCAATATAGAAACCTTTCTCCAGATGCTGACAAAAACATAGAAGATTATTTTTACTTCATAATGATGTGGGTACCTATATATACAACCGTGTAGTAGATTATTACCTTGGGTCTAACCCCACCAGTCAGAATGGTAGCACCTTGGCTTTTGGCGGTAGATACAAATTGCTTAATCTTCTCATACTGACACAAGGCAATAGGATGTGTAAGATTTCCAACAAACCATCTAAACATTCTGGTGCTTTGAAAGTATATACAAAAGCTCATGGCTAAGTGATTTCATTAAGGTGCCATGGGGTCAAAACAAAAAAATTTAAATTTTATTGGGGTTAAAATTATGACAAAGTAAACCTACAGAAAGGTGGCCTTTTAATCAATGCATTTTAACATGAATTCGCTCAAAGTAGGAAGACCCTGTACCACATACTAGCAACTAGCAAGAGCATACACCGACTAATTCATTCAGAACTATATTGCACAAAATTGACAAACCAGTGCAACAATCCAGCAATAAGGCTTGGAAGGACCTACCATTGATCAGTGACATTTCTTTTTTGAATTTAGAAAAAAATTATGTATGGTACCTGTCCTTCACTAACAACGGGCCCAAGCCTGCAACCCTCTTCAAGTGGATCTGACACCTTAATATTTTTGGCCCATGCAACCATCCTTTCTTGAAATTCTTTAGCAATTTTTTTCTGCAAAACTTTCATGGTCAGGAGCAAGAAGCTGAAAGCTATATCATTAATAGCAATAAGCCAATTAATTTCAAATTTAGTTCAAGATCAACATAGAGTTCAAAGTTGCTTCATGCCGGCAATAATAAAGTAATAAACATCATAGAGACATGGACACAAAATTAAGTGCTACAATCTATATGTTAAATAATAGGCAATGCATATATTACTCAAAATACATGCTGTCCATAAATACAATTTTATTCGCTCTATGCAATAGTAATGGCATCATATAATAATCTGAACTCAGGAGTTGATCAGAAAAAAAAAATCAAGTACCACAATAGATTATGATTGATGGATATATTCAATGCTTACATGGAGAATAAGACGCGATGTTGCACTGCAAATCTGGCCATTGGTCCAAAAGCAACCAAAGAGAGTCCACTCAACAGCTGTACAAGAAGAAGGACCAACAATGAAATCTAATGGAAGATCCAAATTGTGTGAATACAACAGAGTCCATAACCAGACAAAACGTAAATATCAACCATAAAATGTAATTAAAGATTCAA
The DNA here is from genome assembly GCA_000338895.3 of Oryza meridionalis. NCBI lineage: Eukaryota > Viridiplantae > Streptophyta > Magnoliopsida > Poales > Poaceae > Oryza > Oryza meridionalis. Next base: position 20,702,710 of record CM002531.2, on the reverse strand, counting down.
AATTAGTGAAATATAACAGAATTCATAATCAGCTAGAATTGTCAATATCAAGTTACCGACTAATCAAGGTGAATTGTAGTTAGGAAAATAAAGAACATAGTTTTCCAGAACTAAGAATAGTACTTGTGCTTTTCACATCTGTCCTTCCTAACTGCCTTCCTTGCCACGAAAAGAAAAACGAAAAATGAAATCACATACATATTCATGTTGCATAGCATAACATATTTTACAACTCTTTTCTTTACTCAGTTGGCATGGCATTATAATCCTCAATAATATTTTCATGCGAGCCGATCAACCAATAGAAGATCTGCTCAAAATAATACAGGACATCTTTTTAATCAATAGCACATTTTAAGAAAGTATTGCTAATCCTTGAGGTCTAACTTCTAAGAAATACTAATCATTGGAAAAAGGAGTTAATTTTCTTGCATCCTGCTCGTCTGGGACCAGTATTTCTGCAACAAGCCCAAGACACCAAAAAGGGCTTTTGGGGGTCTAGCATCCAGCTCAGTTAAGTGCTTTACAAAGTCCCGCACTTCAGAATTAGTTAATCATAGCAAGTGGCATGTACCTTTTTCAACATCAACATCATCAAACACCACTATAGGACTTTTTCCACCAAGTTCCAGTGAAACAGGCTGTCAAGAAAAGATGAACCATAAAAAGGTAAGAAACAGGATAGAACTGGCTACTAGAATGATGCTCAAAGTGTCTTGATCACATTTCTAAAAAGTAAAGGAGTTAAAGAAAAGGACAACATTGAGAATTGATAATACAGAGTTAGTAGAAAGAGAACAAAAAATATCCACAGAAATTTGGAAACAAACCTTAACCATAGGAGCAGCTGAAGCCATAATCTTTTTACCAGTTTCATAACTCCCAGTAAATGCAACCTAACAGAAAACATAAACCATGTATTGAGAGGAATATCATTTCCCTTGATGGGGTATACATGATTACAGGAGGAATAGCTGTACCTTGTCTACACCAGGGTGTGATGACAAAGGAGCACCGGCTTCAGAACCTAATCCAGTCACTATGTTTAGCACACCTGAAGGAAGACCAACCTCTTTACACACATCAGCAAGCTCCAAACAAGTCCTGGTAATTAATGATAGAGAGAGATTTCAAATTACATTGCTTGCAGCATGGACATGCCACAACATTTTAAAATCAAATGTCATTGCAACTAGCGTGGGTATGACATTAACAAGTTAACATGTTAAACTTACACGGAAGCCAATTCAGATGGTTTTAGTACAGCTGTACAGCCAGCAGCCAGGGCAGGAGCTACCTTCCATGTTGCCATCAGGAGAGGATAGTTCCTGCCGTAGAAATACACATCCTGAACATGATTCTCAGAATCAAATTTGTAATTGTCGATAAGAACATAACAAAGAAACAACAAATTAGAATGCAATCAATTCCGTTATCAATTGTTTTCCCTTCTGCAGTAAGATTCCAGACATAAATAATGGCATCTTCTATATACTAAATTAAGTGAATCATGCTGACAACATATGAGAAAAATAGATATTTGAACTGGGACAGAACAAACGAGCTGCATTAACATGGAGGAGAGGTGTGTATCATTATATATATTTTTTCCTTTGAATACACAAGAGCTGTGTATCATTATATTAAGAAGAAAGGAGAGGGCACATCAAAATTGCTTACATGAGAGCCTGAAAAAAACACTAAAACATGACTTTGATATTTTAGATGTTGCTAAATTTTTCTATAAACTTGGTCAAACTTAACAAATTTTGACTAGGAGAAAAGTCAAACGACTTATAATATGAAACGGAGAGAGTAGCTGCTAGGTACAATTTGTGAGACAATAATATGTTTGCTCAAGAGAAGAGGAATAAAATCTCAAATGTCTTCAACTTTCATAGTTCAAAAAAATCATGTAAAGTTGTAAACTTTTTCAGATATACATGTTACTAGTACTATATAGTACCATGCTTGGGTCATAAATAAATATAACCGCAGAATGAGAGAAAAATGTGAAATACCAAGGTGTGATCAACCCAACTACACCGATAGGCTCTTTCCGAAGATAGCATTTAAAGTTTTCCATTGGAAGAGAGACAGGTGCATTTTGCCTTTTGTCCAAGGATTCTGCAAGATCCGCAAAGTACTCGAAGCATCCAGCAACATCGTCCTGACAAATGGAATATCATACATCAAGATTCATGTTCAGGAAAGATTGCTGTGTAGGCAACTACATATTCATACAGTGGATAACTGGCCACGTACCATGTCCCATGCTGCTTCATCAAGAGGCTTCCCACAATCAAGTGTCTCTAGTCTAGCCAGCTCAGATTTCCGCTCGATTATCTGAAGAAAAAGGGAAAAGGTGGTCATAAAACGCTCGCATATGCCATGAAAATTTTTATGATAGAAATTAGCATATTTCCAAACCTACGGCCAAAAGTAGATTAGTTTACTGTCATTTAGACTGGAAGGCTAGCATCCCCTGCTTTGCCAGAAAATTGAAGGTCTGACAGTTCAAGTAAAGTGTGCACTGGTCACTGTTTTCCTTTCAATAAGTAGGTTTTTCATCCAAAAAAGTGTACACTAGTGATCCATAATATGGGTGATCTAGTTCTGAAGAATAATAATAAAAACCTATATATGCCAGAAAATACATGAAAAAGCAATCCTTTAGGAAAAGGAAATACAAGAAATATAACCTGAAGAGAAAAACTGTGACATATCTAGCATGCATTTGGCACTAGAAGTTAAAGGGATCCATCCATCAACAGGCCCATAACAACGGAATACAACAAGTGCATCCAAATGGCTAGCAATCCAGTCCCATCATCAAGGCACAAAAGTAGCTACCAATCAAGCAGTGATTCAGTGACTAGGACCTGCCAACTAACGAAGCGCACAAACAAAATGTGCACACCCATGGCCGTGAGCCATATACACTTGTTGTTGCGCACCCTCTCCGCTTCAACCCATCAACCCATCAATTAACACGAGCTGAAACGAATCACCACAAAAACAGCATCCAGATACGCAATCAGCCATGCTTCCAACTTATTCCAAGCAGAAGCAGGACACTCGAACTGTCGATCAACCTATGGCCAATTCCTGGTCCAGAACAGAGCACTATACAAGCTAAAATAGGGATTTGGTCGCAAACTAAACCCTTGAGGAATTTAAGCAGCAAACTTAAAACTAGAGCATATCGATCGATTTGGGGCTCAAAAACCTACTGAAGAGCCACACGGGAGCTCCTCCCCCTGTACGGAACACACGCACGCGGGTCGCGTGGGGGGGGGGGGGGGGGGGGCGAGTCACCACCATACCTTGGCCGCGATTGCGCGGAGGTACTTGGCCCGGACGGCGCCCGGCGCGCGCGCCCACTCGCGGCCCCGGTTCCTCCTCAGCGCCTCCCGCGCCGCCGCCACCGCCGCGTCCACGTCCTCCGCCGTGCCCGCCGGGATCTCGCCTGCGCACCGACACGCAAACAACAACAACAACAACAACAACAAAAAGGCTAATCAGAGGCAGAAGCAGAGGGTGGAGAGGGTGAAGAGGAGGGTACCGATGGGGGACTCGGTGGCGGGGTTGACGACGGGGAGGCGGCGGCCGAGCGCGGGGGCGCGCCACTCGCCGGCGACGAAGAGCTGCCGCTGCGGGATCGCCGTGGCCATCTCGCCGATCGCGACGGGGATCGAGGAGGAGCTGGAGCTGTGCGATTTGGGGTTGGTGAGAGATACGGAGATGGATCGATGACGATGGAGGCAGCCCGCGTGGTGTCAGGTGTGGAGTGGTGGTGGGAGAGGGAGTGCTCTGTTCTGTGCTGCCTTGCGGCGCGAGCGCGGTGGTGGAGCGGAGATGGAGTGGAGCGTTGAGGTGGAAAGCGATAGGTATCTTTCTATCTTTTCCTCTTCCCACGGAGCGCACGTTGCAGCGGGAGTCGCGGGCAGTTGGTACGGACTTCGGAGTAGTTTATCAGAGCAAGTTCTGCTGGCTTTTTTTCTAATAAGCCAAAACAGCTTATTAGGGAATAAAAATAAATTTATAGGTAAAACTTTTATATATGTGTTCTTTATAACTTAAAAGCTAATGCTGAAAAAAACTACGTTAAAAATATCTCAAAATTAAGTTTAAAAATTCAAAATTTGGTTTATTCTTTGGCTCATTGGGCCATCCGATGGGAGCCTTAATAGTATAGCCAACTAGTAGCTCCAATTCATCTATAGGCAATCTAATAGGTCATTCATATACTTTCTCCGTTTCACAATGTAAGTCTAGATTCATTAACATCAATATGAATGTGAGAAATGCTAGAATGACTTACATTGTGAAATGGAGGGAGTAATAGTTACATACTACACTATCAATACATGGTCCTACTTATCATACGCACTGCGTCTTATAGTCCGTGCTACAGGTGGCTACAAATCTGTAGCCCGCTGCTCTTCTCTCTCCTCATTTATTTTCTTAAAATATGTTTGCAGCTGACTTATAGCCTGCTATTGTACCTGCTCTTACTGCAACCTCCTTATAAAAAATCAATTTAATACTAAATATTAATATATTTAAATTTATAGTACTTCCTTCGTCATAAAATATACTAGCAACATTTTACTAGATGAGACAAATCATAATACAATTATAGACATGGATATATCCTATCCAGTATAAGGTACAAGGTTGCTATTTTTAGGATGGAGGGAGTATTAGAATATATATATCAATATTCAGTTGCTGTGATGATTTTTATGAGACGAAAGAGCATGTTGGAGGAGAGACGGTAGGGATTTTGACTATGGAACGGTAAAAACCTTTAAATTCTTTTACCGTTATATCGCAGTCAAACTCCCGACGTCATATATGGAGGCTTGCTGGGTTAACCAATTGACCGTGGGTTTCGTTTGATGGAAACGTATCTAGAGAAGCTTTTACACTTTATGCACATCAAATTGTAATTAAACAAAAAAATTAATTACTTCCGATATTACATCTATACCTAAAATCTTATTTTCAATTTTATTATATTTTAGTCGTAACAAAAATGATAAAATTCTGACATATTTTTACTCTTAAAACTAGTAGATTCTTTCTACGACTAAAATATAATAAACTTGAATATGAGACTTTGAAAATATGTGTGATATTTTTACTATGGCATGTCTTAATACTATGTTTAGATTTATATTATAGTATGTATCGCATCTGATAATAGGTTGAATTTTTATAAGACTGAAAGAGTATAACTTATATCTTTACTATTATAAAAAATAAAAATGTTTTGACCGATATTATACATCATTCGTATTTAAGTCGGTTTTTAAGTTTGTCTGCTTTTGAAAATATGTAAGGAGTCGTATAGGAAATCTTTTTAAAAAACTTGCATGCTAACTTGGGACGAGAGTCGTACTACTAATTGCTTCAGAATTCATGTCAAGCCATAATAAAGCACCGTGCATGATATGACCATCATTGCAATAAGGGTACTAAACTAGATATCAATACTATCAAATAAAAATCCCATATACTTTTTAGGCAAAAAAAAATCTAACAATAATACAATTAAAATAGCCTTCACCCGTTGCAACGCACGGGCCTTTTTATGTATATATAAGTTAAATTGTCTCTGCAATGAAGCTGTAGGCAACTACATTCTAATTATGCTATATTATAATTTAAATATTTTTCGTCTAAAATCTACCTACCGAATGTTATATAGATAGTTTCAAAAGCAATTTTGAGGGCGATAGATGTTTTAGAAAATTCACATATGGATCAGTTTAATGTTTGCTAAATTGCTCTATAATAAATCATTTGTTTCAAAGGTTGCAAAAGTTTCCATTTGTAAGTAACTTGTGCCTGCCTATCTCGATGTTTGGAACAGAGGATTATTCCAGTTTTAATTAGCTGCAATGCATTTGTTCTCATTTCTAAGCATCAGTTGTGAAGACGAGTACTTAATTTACGCCAAACACATGCCCCGCTCCGGAACGGAATCATCTGACGCGTCAGATGATGAAAACTGGTTATCGGAAACGTCTAGTAATCGTGATAGGAGGGAGTAACACTTAAAGTTTTTTAAAAGAACTAGCAAAATACATATGTTCTATGTTTTATTATGAGTAAAAGAAAATATATTATAATATATCATAGAAAAATTATATATATTATCACTTGTTTGCTTAATTAAATATATGGTATTTACTTAATTAAAATAAAGACTGCACTATTCCATAATATCAGAAAATAGGAGTTAATTTATAAAAATTAGAAAGACAGTATAGATTTGATATAAAAATTTAAATTTGTTGTTACTGCAACTTAATTTTACGTGCCAATTTGCTGAGTTGCTATTCCCAGGTAGGTTCTGGTTCACATATGATACGCACGTCCAATCGTCCATGATTCGTTGGGTGCCATTTGCAACATGTACAAAATAATTTTCGACGGGAACATTCATGGCTGCAAGTATATACAAGTACATCAAACCAAATCATGTGTCAGGATATGCTAAGACCAATCATATATTCTTTTGCACGTGGCCATTCTCCGATCCATTCATTCCATCCTCTCGACGACAATGCTGACTCAAGAATAATGACAAGCATGGAGATATATATGGCATCATTGGTGGCCCATATTACCAAAATACTACAGTTTACTAGAAAAATAAAAACTAATTTATAGGTAAATTTTTATATATTTCTTTTTAGCGATTTTAAAATTAATGTTGAAAAAACTACGTTAAAAATATCTTAAAATTAACTCTAAATTGAATTTAAAAATTTAAATTTTAACTTTTGCTACGTTTGTTAGGCTAATAGACAGGGCCAATAGTATATCGCAGTTCGCCGTAATGCGTCGTTTGCTCGCTAGTCGCCAGCAGAAAGTGCACGGCACTATTGAAAAATAAATTGAAGGACAGTGATAAAAAAAATGCAGAAAGTCTTCAAAGTAGGGGATTATTGCACGTGGTAGGTGAGATTATATATCCATCAAATCAAAAAAGGTCCTCAAGAATAGTACTATCTTCTCCATGATCGAGCATTATACTAGTACCCCAACCGCGCAGCATTCTCGTGGTCTTATCAAATCTCGTTTAGGACAGTGGCCACGGCTCCACGCCCTGCCTCATCTTGTCACCCCAAGTCACGCAACTTGCCCTACACTCTCCGTCTAAAAATAAACTTATATAGGTGGATTTCTATTTCTAACGTTTATTTAACTGTCAATTTTATTTATTTTTTTTCTAAAAGTAAGTTACGTATATAGTAATATTTATATTTTATCATCTAATAAAAAAATACCAACCATAAAAAAGTTTAAATAAGATAGACCATCAAACGTTAGACACTAAAACATACAAACGAATTTATTTTGGGATTGGAGGGTGTAATTAAGGAGATCCTATGCTGGACTGCTACAGTTGGCTGGCATCGAGATCGGTTTGGGATACGAATTAGATTCGACCAATAGTTAAGTGACTCAAAATGAACTTATTCCTTATAGATGAGACCGGAGAGAATCGCATGCGCCAATGTGCTTGGAGACGGGAATTGAGTTGGGCTTGTTCAAATGGTGCCAAAAAGGCCGAAGAGGCCCAACAAAATAAGTTGACACAATGGTGCAGGTCCAATTCCGCTCGACACCCTACTACCCAGTCTAATCTACAATTTTAGTTCTAGACATTCATCCTTTCTCTATCTCATTTTATCCCAACCCACTTACTTCTATATCACCATCCCGTCTTTCTTAACCTATAATCCAAATGAGGTCATAGAGATTGATTTGGACCGACAGGGATGTGACTGAATTTCATAGAAAGACTCAAACCGTTCGCATTTTATATCTATGGAAGAAGTAGTTGTGATTTTTATTAAATTTGCATTTATAAATTAAATAGTGTAGATATCTCATAAATGACTCCATAAGCTTGTTAAGCTTTCCAACAAGTATTCATGGCCCCAAGATTCCATCTAGATCAGCGGTTAGGTCTGTTTAAAGTTGAATCCGCACGGAGGCCTAAATCTTAATAAAAAAATGTAAAACTTAATCTCCTGCATTCTATGAATAAAAAATGTCGTGGTTTATAGGAGTAAACTTGCGGAATATTTTGATTTGGTTCTCAATCAACTTATTTGATCATCCATGCATTCCTTTCACTCAGTTTCTTTCTCTTTGCCCAAGCAAATACCTATGTAAACGAGAATACACAAAACTCATATTACAATAATGTTTGATCAAATATATAAGAAAAAGTCCAAATTACCACCCTGAACTTTGGGTGGGTACGAATTACCCCCTAGACCCAAAAATCAGACATCTTTCCCCCTTAACTACTAATATCATATGAAGAACCTCCCTGAGTAGTTTTGCAGGCGGTTTTGGTCCTATGTGGCAGTCTAGTTAGTCATTTTCTTTTTAAAAATGGTGCGACCCACCTATCAGATTCTATCTACTCTCTTTCCCCTCTCACCTCTCTCTCTCTCCCTAGCGGAGGAGCCGTGGCGGTGGAGGCCAAGTAGGATCGGCGGTGGCTATGTGTTGACAGAAAACACGAGGCCTGAGAGATCTGCTTAACTCTAGTGTAGGTCCAAAACTCGCCTTCGGATGTGTGAGCGTGCCAGTTGATTTGATCCTACAATCAACAAGAAACGAAGACAAAAAAACCACGATTAAATCCATAAATGATAGCCGATCGGCTAGGTGTCGATGACATATCATTTATTTTAGGCCGATGTCATGTGTACATCAATCGACAGTCATGAATAATTAAGGAAGAACTAAATCTACTCGATCGGCTGTAGACATTAACAATATATAACTCTTATGTCGATATATACTTAAATCAAATGATTGGGATAGATCGGTTGCCATGCCGAGACAATATAAATCACTTAGATCGAAATATAAATTAACAACAGAACTATATACGTTCATAGCATAGCCGATCAGATAGATCTAGCATGTATCGGCTAATACTCCGATACCACTCTATATTAAGATATTAAAGCAAGTAGAATATATCAAACAGAAGCATAATATACTTAAGTGCAACAAGATCTTAACATAAAGGGCAGATTTAACATGTCAATCAAGCATATAGGATAACTATAATTAAATCAGGTAAGATCGGCTGAAACCCCGATGCTACACTAATCGGCAACCAGGAAGCAAGCTAGAGACTGATATCTTATACAATCCAAGCTAACGTCGCTATTTAACCTAATCGGCCGCCTTCTACTAACAGATGTTAGCCGATTGTAGGTTAGATGACGATATTACCGAAGATTATACAAGATATATGATAACTTGACGAATTACATAAACAAGATTAGAGTGTCATAAAGATGGAAACACTAATCCCGAGAACACAAGCCGCCATACCAAGTTTTACCTCTTGTTGAAGATCGAAACCGATGCAGCTCAACCCAAAAGCAAAAACTCGTTGAAACAAAACGAAAGTAAAAGGGTGGCGATGCGCCGAAATTGTATTGAATGTGTGTCTTCTTGATTACATGGGGCTCGGGGTCTATTTATACCCAAGAATTACAAAATATGTCCATATTGGACACGACTTCTTATCTCTAACAAACTCTAAGATATCATAAGTCTTTGCGACAGACTTTTGCCCACATCTATCTCTAAGGAATTTACATAAAATATCCTAATTAATAGATACAATTGCCTTTTCAGGACTCTATCCATGCGCGGCAATCATCTTGAAGCTTATCAACTCAAACCCGATATCGTACACAAGTCGTATTGTCAGAATCGGCTATATCACTTAACCTAGTCTGACTCGGACTTAGCCGACCCTAGTCATAGCCGATCCGGACTCTAGCCGATTCCTGCTCTGTTCCCGAATCGATCTCCGCCTCCGATTCCACTTTGATCTAATCTTCTTTTCCGATGCCGATGTTACCAAATTTGGTTGTCAACACATGCCCCCCAAGTCCGGAATATTTGGTAATGTTTCGGATTTGCCATATATCGACTCCGAGTGAATATCGCACTTGCCATTTTCCGACCGTTACTCCAGCTCTTTAAATACTAACCGTCACCCCCGAGAAACTTCACACCGTTTCCTCCGTTTTCACCGCTGAAGCAAAACTTTGTCCTCTCTCTCTCCGGCAATTCCTCCGACGCATAAGGCGATCCCCTAGCGACTTTATCTCCGGCTAGATTTCCGCCCGTGGCGATGTCGACCTCCGCTAATCCATCCACCGCACCATCGGCCAAGTATGCAGAGGTAAGTACCCATCGGCTAGATCTCTTTCTTTCGCAGCAGATTGATCTTCTCTCGCTTTATCTTGTTTTCTTCTTCTCTATCCCTACTTGCATCTGTAGCATCTGTCCAATCTGGTTGTGATTCCAAGTCTGTCACATGAGAACCATTATTTTCTTGGTCCAATCGGCAACCTTGACCCCACTGATTTTATCACCGGTGAAACCAACAGAACCCCCTTTAGATTAGCCAACCCTAATCTGGGTCACTGGAAGAATACCTTCAAATATTGGCCATCTCTTGAGAAAACTACCCTTGAGAAGAGTTGGACCACATGGTACAAGCATGTATCGGCTAATAAGGCAGTTCACTGGGATGAGATCGGGATCGGCCAAGCGCTCGCCCTTACCATAGCCAATTCCGCTAAGGACGAACCTCTGATGGCTGCCGCCACTTATTTCTGGTCCAACACCATCAACGCCTTCCTATTCAACCAAGGGCCGATGACCCCAACTCTGATCGACATTACCATGATCACCGGATTAGATGTAACTTCATCGGCTAATCCTATGAGCTTGAACACCAAGAACCAATTTGACTTCAAGACTAAGAGCATAGGCGGCTGGTCAGGCTATGTAGCAGCATACATGGGCCAGGGTCTGGTCACCCCTCGAGAACATGTGGCTTTCTTGCTAATGTGGCTAGAAAAATTCCTCTTCTGTGGATCAAGTTGTGGCCCTACAACCAACTGGCAATTTGTAGCCGAAGCCCTAGAATCAAAGAAACAATTTCCCTTGGGCAAAATCCTCCTCGGCTATCTATACCAAATGTTGAACAATGCATCGGCCAAGATAGCTGTCAGCTCAGTAGTTGGGGCAGGTGGACCATGGTGGTTGCTGCAGACCTGGTTAAACCTGGTGGTTATGAAAGTCGTCAATCGGCCATCTGTGATAGAAGCTGAATTTCCGAGGTTGGAGCCGATTGTGGAAGATGATGGAGAAGAACGCACTCATCGTAGATGCATGTCATATGGAGAATACGCATCTACGCCAACTGATGCTGGAGCAAAGCTGTCGGCTGAGCTGCTTAAGGATTGGTTCTGCAGCTTTTATGAAGGCTTTCAGAAAGATGCCCGGGTTTGGTTTCCTTACGAGGACTCAGCAGATCTTGAACTTCCATCAGACTTCAGATTTGAAGACATCAACCATGAAAAATACCAGAAATCCAGGGAAGTTCTTATAGCTGCAATCAGCCCATGCATCCTTCCTGTTGGCATTCATCAGGGCAGAAACATCCAAATCTCTTATGAATTTTACTACCCAATGAGCTCGGCTAGACAACTTGGATTGGGCCAACTCCCAATCGGCTTATTTTTTGCCGACAAAATCCAATGCCGAGGAGAAATCTCATCAACTCTGATGATGGATCGGTTACTCAACATCCCAGGACCCCCCTTGGGCAGTATTGATAACATAGAACTGGCAAGATTCAGGAGCAAGAACTTTGACAGATGGTGGGGCGAATGGAAACAACATATCTTCCATCAATCAGCTTCTATGTACATGACAGATCTGTTCCCCGATGTCATCCCTCAGGTAAATCTTTACTTTATCAATCTTGCTTGAACAACTGGTAGCCGACTTGAACCTTGACTAACCTTTTCTTCTGACTTGCAGACAACAGAATCCTCTCCTCCTCACCAGAGCAACAGTGACAAGGATATTGAATATGCTCCAGGTCTAATTCCCAATGGAGGTGGACCATCTCCCCCTATCATCGGCTATCATGCCCCTAGGACTTTAACCCTCCTCCAAGGCCTAATCAGGGAACCAGCCGATGCATGTAAGAAAAGAAAAATCAGATCATCGGCTATGGACACATCAGCTCCGGTTCCCAAGAAGAAAACCAAATCAAAGAAAACCAAGCCAACTGATGAACCAAATCAAAGAAAACCAAGCCAACTGATGACCTGCCTGCCTTGGATCCATCCATCGAACAAGCTCTGGATGAAGAAGACATTGAAGATGATAATGATCAGGCTGCAGCCGAAGTGAGCGATACAGAGAGAACACCATCGGCTTCACCCAAGCAGACTCCTCCAACTCCTTCTGCCCCAGCTCATTTTTCGAGAGTAAGCATCTCTCTTCGATTTCCTCTGTAATTACTTCACCTTTCAGCTGATTACTCATAGATGTGTAATCACAGAAGAAGAAAACTGCAGTGAGGAAGAAATCGGCAGCACCAACTCTTAAACCGGCTCTACCAGTAAGATATTCTCAGTCCTCTCATTAACTAATCTCGGCCGATTATGTCTAACATTTGTCTTTTTATAGCCTCCTCCTCCTCCTTCACCTCTTGTGCAGCTAGAATCAAGCAACCGTACTCCATCGGCTGCAGACAGTCACAACGTCGAAGAGGAAGAACAACCAGCTGCTCCTGCTATTCCAGTAAGTTTTGTTGACACAAATTTGAGATCGGCCAATAATGTTTTGATCCTTAACCATCCATAACATTATCTCTTGCAGGTCTTAGCCGATCTGTTTTCTTTCGACATCAAGGATTATCTCGATGAAACAAAGGAAGACACTACCAGTAAAGCTATAGCTCCTCTGTCTGATGATGTGAAGAGAACGCTTGAGGATATCTCTCATCGGCTAGAAGCATCACTAGACAACTTGGTGACCAACTGTGGCTCGATCCAGGCAAGGTTCACAGATATCCAAGCTCTACTCCCGGATGAACTAGCCGATGCCCTTACTCCAGCCGTCTACCTTGAGCAACACCAATTCAAGCTGGAGAAGGCCAAGCAGAGGTTAGCCGATCGTCGGGAACGCAAAAACATCGAAGCTACAATCCAGCACAATCGGCAGCTTGTGCACGAAGAGAAGTCCAAGCTTGATCAACTGTCTGAAGGCCCGATCAAGTCAAATATTGATCGGCTTGAGGTTCGTAAGATTGATCTCATGGCACAACTTCAAGAATGCAACGCCGAGCTGGATATGGAGCACAAGAAGTTAGCCGATCTCCCGCAAGCTATCGAAGAACAGAAGGCGAGGCTGAAATCGGCTATCAAGAATGTCGTTGATATGACCAAGTCCTTGAAGGTCATCCCTGGAACCGATGCTCAGGATGCCCAAGCCATAGAGGAAGTAGAACAAATTAGGCAGAGGGCTATATCGGCTATCCAACGATATTTGTCTTAGTGATATTCTGTATAATAGACCTTAAGAAATTTTTGTAATCGGCTAAGATACCCTAGTGCTATTATTCAACTTGTCTTGATAATCCTTTGTGCCGATTAACATAACTTCCAAATACGCTCGAAAATTTGCAAATTTCCATATATGTGCCCCCCTAATTTTACAATGTCAAAAACATTGATAAAATTATAAAAACGACTAAGGGCAATATATTTATATCGGCCATTGCACACTGGCAAACCACAACTGATAACAATATGAAAACAACTAAGGACGATATAACCATATCGGCCATTGCACATAGGCAAACCACAACCGATTACAATATGAAAAGAACTAAGGGCGATATAACCATATCGGCCATCTCAAGGCGATGTAAACACATCGGCTATCATGCATCGGCAACATTAGCCGATCATGCGTTAACCCAAACACTTGGGTAATATTTCTTCAAGTATTTGCCATTTAGCGCTCTGCCATAAACTTCTCCATCGAGTCCTTGCAACATGTAAGCTCCCTTAGATACCACCTTATGAATTTGGAACAGTCCTTCCCAATTCGGCGACCACTTGCCGAATTTGCTATCCCGAGTCCCAATCGGCAAAATCAACTTCCATACAAGTTCACCTTCCGAAAAATCTTTGGGCACTACTCTCTTGTTATAATGCCGAGCAACTCGCTCCTTATCCTTGGTAACCTTTGCAAGGGCTCGTAACCGTGATTGAACCAGATCCTCCCTCTCGTCGGCCATAAGGTTGTAATACTCATCGGCTGTTAAATTATTTTGCAATTCCGTTCTTCTAGAGCCGATTGTAACTTCCCATGGCAAAACAGCTTCATGTACATAAACAAGTTTATAAGGAGGAACCTGTATCGATCCATGACAAGCCATCCGATAAGACCATAATGCTTCGGCTAAACGACTATACCATTGCCGAGGATAATCAGAAATCTTCCTCTTAATCAACTTGATCAAGCTCTTGTTAGATGCCTCGGCCTGCCCATTAGCTTGTGCATAATACAGTGAAGAATTCAACAATTTGATTCCCATGCTATCGGCAATCTGAACAAACTCATCAAACACGAAAATTGAACCTTGGTCAGTCGTAATGGTTTGAGGGATACCAAATTGATAGATTATATGCTCTTGAACAAACTGTATAGCATCCCCAGAATCAACTTTCTTCAAAGGAATTGCCTCTACCCACTTGGTAAAATAATCGGTTGCCACCAATATAAACTTATGTCCTTTACTCGATGGTGGATTAATCATGCCGATCATATCAATTCCCCAACCTTTAAACGGCCATGGTTTAATAATTGGATTCATAGCCGATGCGGGCGCTCTCTGGATTGCTCCAAATTTCTGACAATCTTGACAACCTTTATAATATCTGAAACAATCCTCCAGCATTGTCGGCCAAAAATATCCAGCACGTCGAAGCAGCCACTTCATTTTATGAGCCGATTGATGAGCGCCACATATCACTTCATGAACTTCACCGATTGCAACTTTTGCCTGATCGATACTCAAACATTTAAGCAACACCCCATCAATCGTCCGATAATAAAGCTCATCGTCCAACAATGTATACTTCAACGCTTTATATCTTAACTTCCGAGAAGCCGATTGATATGGATCCCGTAAATACCGATAGACATCATATCTCCAATCATCGGCTGTTATGGCAGCAACTTGAGAACTGCCTTATACTCTGCTTGATTATTAGTTGCATAAGGTTTAATAGTATAGGCAAACTCAAAGCATGCCCCCCGAGGGGAGATTATAACCAAGCCGATACCACAACCATGAGTATAGACTGACCCATTGAAGAATAAAGTCCATGGCACAACCTCAACCGAGCCGATAGAATCATCACGATGGTCAACAATAAAATCGGCTATAGCTTGTCCATTGATCGCCTTCGGTGACTCATACCGAAGATCAAACTCAGTCAATGAAAATATCCACTTTCCAATCCTTCCTTTCAGAAAAGGAGCCGATAACATATACTTGACAACATCGGCCTTGCATATGACAGTACATTCATTGGACAGTAGATAATGTCTTAACCTCGTACATGAAAAATATAAACACAAGCATAACTTCTTCACAGGGGAATATCTAGTCTCTGCATCCAAGAGCCGACGGCTCAAATAGAACACAACCCTCTCTTTTCCTTTGAGCTCCTGAATCAAGACCGAGCCGATTGACTTATCACCGGCCGATAAATATAACCGAAAAGGTATTCCTTTCTGTGGAGGAATCAAAACTGGAGGGGAACTCAAATATTCCTTAATATTATCCAAAGCCTTCTGTTGTTCTGCCCCCCAAGTAAATTGCTGATCAGTCTTCAATCTCAATAATGGTGTAAAAGGTTCTAACCTTCCAGACAAATTAGAAATAAACCTTCGAACAAAATTAATTTTGCCGATCATCTCCTGCAATTCTGTCTTGTCCTTCGGAGGTTTAATCTTCTTGATCGCATTGATACTTCTCTGAGTTATTTCAATCCCCCTCCCAAGAACTGGCCAGCCGATACACCAAAAGCACACTTTGTCAGATTCATCTTCAAGCCATATTTCCTGGTCCTCTCGAAAACCTTTCTCAAATCGGCTATGTGGTCCTCTATTTCTTTAGACTTAACAACCACATCATCAATGTAGACTTCAACCAACCAGCCGATTAGATCATGGTAAATGTAATTCATAGCTCTTTGATATGTAGCTCCAGCACTCTTTAAGCCGAAAGTTATCACAACCCATTCAAACAAGCGGATTGCACCAGGACACCTAAAAGCTGTCTTATGGATGTCTTCTTCGGCCATAAAGATTTGATTATATCCCGCGTTTCCATCCATAAAACTTAATATCTTATGTCCTGAAGCAGCATCAACCAACTGATCAGCCACTGGCATTGGATATTCGTCCTTTGGGGTAGCTTTATTCAAATCTCTAAAATCAATGCACACCCTCACCTTGCCGTTCTTCTTGATAACAGGAACTATGCTAGAAACCCATTCGGCATATTGGCAAGGACGAATAAAACCAGCATCATAGAAACGCTTAATCTCAGCCTTGACAGGTTCGAGCATGTTGGCTTTGTATCTCCTCGGAGGTTGTTGATGTGGCCTAACCCCTGGTTTGGTAGGTAGCCGATGTTCAACAATCGATCGGCTGAGTCCAGGCATCTCATAATTTTCCCAAGCGAAGCAATCCCTAAATTCTTTCAAGAGCTCTATCAGATTGGTTCTAAACTCTGAAGATAAATTCTTACTAATAAATGTTGGCCTTGACCGATCGCCTGGACCTATATCTATTTCTTCCAAATCATCGGCCGACATAAAACCTTGACCTTGCTTGTCATCGAGATCATCTACTGTGTCCTTGATGTAGACGTTTGAACCCTCTATGATGCCCTCAAAGTAATAGCTTGGGTTCTCTATCTTCAATTGGCTGTATATCAGAATCGGACACTTTTAGAAAATCTCCATCCCAAACTTTGCCGGATAAACAATCAAGACCGTCCATCTCCCAAAGAGCTAAATCGGCACTAGCAACATTGACTGACCTGTCGGCTGGCACGATTTCTATCTTGTCGCCTTGCCATTGAATCAAGCATTGATGCATGGTTGAAGGAATACAACAATTGGCATGAATCCAGTCCCTTCCAAGCAACAAATTGTAAGAACCTTTCCCATCGATGACAAAAAATGTAGTAGGAATAGTCTTACTGCCGACTGTCAGCTCCACATTTAGAACACCCTTGGTTTCTGATGGATTGTGTAACACCCTGAAAATTCGACCGACAAAATAAAGACTCTAAAAATATGGATTTTCAAAATTTTTTTAAAATAAATTGCATCATGCCGATTTTATTCGCCGTTCCATTGAATTTTGATTTCGGAGTTTGAAGATTTCGAATAAAGAACAATATTAATCAATTTGCATCAATATTATCGCAAACATATTCGTATCAATTAAATTTAAATGCGATGGAATAGAATTAACACTAATTAAAAGAAAATACAAATTATATAAAAATGTGAGAAATATTAATTTAGGGTGGATTCATTAGTTGGGATAACACAATTATTGGGTAAAATTCATATATACAAATATTAGAAATTATAAAATCATATTTACATAATAAATAAAAATAAAAAAATAATAAAATAAAAATTAAATAGAAAAATTAGAAAACGGCACTGTTCATTGCCCGCGAGGTGTTCGACGTGGTTTCCCTAGCCCTAACCCTACCCCGCTGCCGCGCCGATGCCACCCCGAGCCCCGAGCCGCCCCTGCCGCGCCGCGCCGCCGCTGCCACGCCGTCGCCATCGCCATCCCGTGACCGTGCCGCGTGCGCCGCCGTCGCCTCGCGCCCTGCTGCTCCGCGCGCCGCTCGGCCGTCGCCCTCGCATCTCGCGCCCCGAGCCGCCACTCGGCCGTCGCCCTCGCGCCCCGCACCCCGTGCCGCTGTCCCGTCGCCGTCGTGTCGCCGCGCCGCCGTCCCGTCGCCGTCGCGTCGCCGTCCCGCGCCTCGTGCCCCGAGCCGCCGCGCGCTGTCGCCATCACCGCCTCGCGCCGCTCGCTCGCCGCGCCGCTCGCCCGCCGCGTCACCGCCCGTCGCGTCGCCGCTGTCGCCGTCGCCGTCAACGTCCCGTCGGCGCGCGCGTCCCATCGCCGCATCGAGCCCCGCGCCCCGTCGCGTCGCCCGCCTCGAGCCCCGCACCGCCGCCCGTCGCATCGCCGCTCTGAGCCCCGTGCCGCCATCGCGTCACTGCCCGCGCGTCGCCGTCGTCCGACCCGAGCGCCGCCGTCGCATCGCCATCGCGCCGCTGCCCCTTCCCCTCTCCTTCTCCCCTCTCTACAAATACCCCCCTCTCTCCATTCTCCCCCACCCCATCTCACTCTTCCTCCCCTCTACCCTCTTCACTGCGCCGCCGCTCTCGTGCCACCGCGCCGCCGCCCCCGTGCCGCCGCGCCGCCGTTCCCGTGCCGCCGCGCCGCCGTGCGCCACCGTCGTCGCCGCTGCCGTCGCCGGTGAGCCGCCCCCTTCCCCCTCGCGTCCACCGCGGCCGCCGCTCGGGTGAGAGAGAGAGAGAGCCAGCCGAGAGAGAAGGGAGAAAAAGAGAGGCCGGGAGGGAGAAAAAGAGAGAAAAAAAAAGAGAGAGGAAAGAAAGAAAAAGAGAGAAAAAGAGAGAAAAAGAAAAAGAGAGAAAAAAAGAAGAAAAAAATATATATAATAATAAATAAATATAAATAATAATAATAGTATAATTTAGAGGAAAATTAGGAAAGTTTAGAAAATTTAAAATAATTAGAATTTAATTATAGATTAATTTTTCGTCGTAGGATTGCAAAAATTTAATATAAATTATGGATTATTTTTGGTAATTATTATAAGAAATCAATCCGCGGTAGTAATTTAAATGTAATCAATAACTAAAACAAATAAACGAATTCTTATAGATTATTATAGATTAGTTTGGGTAATCTCTAGAAGTGATCGATTCACGGTAGAAAATCGGATTTAATTACTAAGGATTTTAAATCATTTAGTCATAGACTAAATTAAATCGTATAATAGTTTTTAGGATTTCGTCCGATATTTAGCTCGCGATAGAAAATTTCTAACCTATTATATGGAAATAATACTCGGGAATGTTAAATTAAAAACTTATGACAACAAAATGAGTATACTCACAAATAATTTAAATCAAAAATGGGTTGCCTTAGTTCGCGAATAGTAAAGTTAATATAAAGGAATCGACTTTCGCATTCGACTTTCATTTGGATTTACTTGGATTTTTATTTGAATTCTAACCGAATTCAAATCAATTTTTCGCACGTAACTATAGAGCCCGAGGAAGCTGCGGATCCAAGCGAAGGTCAAGACCCGCAAGACTTTGAGCAAGGCAAGTCATCACTATTCTTTGAACATGTTGACCCCAATTGCGAAATTGTTTTGTTTACAAATAAAATTGCATGCAATGATAAACATCCTACTTGTGATTATGCCATGCCTTGATTATTGTTTACCCCATATTCCTTCGTAACCATGTTTACGTATGAGTCCCTAGTCAACTATGACAATTGCTTAGAAATGCTATTCTAGAATCATGCATACTCATATTTATCAAAATGCTTTATGCTTGGGCAATTACCTTTGGGAAGATAATTGAGATGCGGCATGTGGAGACATAAGCGCCACACTGCCATGATATTGATGACATGATTTGTGAAAGGAGAAATAAAACTAAACAACTGTTTTCGACTGGGGCGGACGGAGGATTTGGGTGGTATCCGGAAAAGGCTAGTGCCGTCCCCGGTCAATTAAGGACCGAGCCATGAAGTTAAGCATGAAACGACCCCCCGTACAACCGCATTTCTCGTATGGGTATAGACCTGGCGGAATAGATAGCCGAGCGGAGGCAGTATCCATGCATAGTGGTTTCTTGATGTGTGAGGCAGGGGCTCTACGGTGGGGCAGCCATTGGTAGGACCGCGAGGTGGGAGTCTACAGTGGTGTCGCCATCGGTAGGACTGCCATGGGTGAATTTAAACTTAATTATAACTTAATGCATATGTGAGTCTTCCCTTCCCGGGTGCGCCAGAACTCCTCTCACTGCTAGAAACCGTGTACGCCTAGAGTGCATGAGGATGTAAAGTTCATGGAGCGGGTACTGCCAATGCGAGGTTATCGAAAAGCTTTGCCGTGACATGTCTCATGTGTTGGGACGAGGCTCATGTGTTGGGCAGTCGCGGAGTGCGGGTAAAGTGTACATCCACTGCAGTGTGAGTAAACCAAATCTATTCGAATAGCCGTGCTCGCGGTTATTGAGCATCGGGACGTGTATTACACTTGGCTAGACTCTAAATTCTTAACTTGTGTGGGATGGGATGTTGCATGATGATTTCTATGCTGATGGAGCCACTTCCTGAGAGGAGGGAAGGTGGACGTCCTCAGAAAACCATGATGACTCAATGGCGGGAAGCTATCCTTGGGATCACAATGGATGGTGGACAGAACCGTCATTGTCTAATATGAACACTGGTACTAAAATTTGGTCAGTCTATGCTAGGTCTTAGGCTTGTGAAAAGAATTGCAAAACTTGCTTTGTGCAAAAGAACCATAGCCATTCCTTGAATCCCCTTTATCATGTGCATTGTTGCTGTGGTGGCTTGCTGAGTACGGTTGGTACTCACCCTTGCAATATACAAACTTAATCAGAAGTCGGAGATGAAGCTTCGGAGGATCCCTACGCTTACTACCAGGAGGGTGATGAAGACGATGGCGCTCAATAGGTCTTAGTTACGGTCGTTGCCTGTGGCAATGGCGTGCCGCTGCCTTGACTCCGCTGCCTTACCTACTTCTGTTTTTGGAATGTATTCCGGACCGCTCGGTCCGATGATTTAAGACTATGCCTGCGGGCTATTGATGTAATAATTCGTACTAGACACTCGTGTATATGCACTGGGTATTTCAGCTATGAATTCGTGTGTACCAGACTACTTGATCCAGGGAAATGGTACTGTTTACACGATTGATTCCTGTTATAAAAACGGGGGTCCACAGAGCTGGTATCAGAGCCATACGACTGTAGGAAAAGACCAAAAGGCGCCCCACCCCTTTTCTAAGTTGGCCAAGGGAGAAATTCCCATTTAGTAATACTTTCAAAAATAAAAATGCTATGTTTACAAAACTCTGTATGATTTTTATCTTACTCTTAACTATTTCTTCACAAAATGAGTTTTACGCTCAGCTGACCTTGGGTTTTTCTTAAAATTAGATGGCAGATCAGGATTCACCCGCTACCTGCGAGATGGGCGTACCCCGCTTAGAGGGATACGTCATTGAGCTACACCAGCTGATGAGGCGTCTGTGATACCCCAGATTTCCGATCTACCGAGTGAGACAGTGTGGATCTGTTTGGGAGGCTCGGGTCGAGGTTCACACGCGAGTTCCTTCAGAGTTAGACTACAGCTTCCCGACACGCCACCGTCGCGACTTGCCGGAGACCGCGATGCAGGATGCAGCACGGGAGGCCTTCCTCCGACTTAGCTCTATCCACCGAGCTGAGTTGGCGAGTACTGAGTTTGCTCACCACCCGTTTCGAGAGGAGAGCAACTCCGTCTGCACAGTTCAGGACACACCTTGCTGCTACAACCCGATAGTGACCCGACTGTCACGATGGGCTGAGGCAGCAGACGACTTTTACGAGGAGGCTCTGTTAGAGATCGATGACCAGCAGAGGCGTGTGGGAGAGTTAGAGACCGAGGTAACTGACCTCACAGCGCAGCAGCTCCAGCTGGAGGTGGAGCACCAGGCTTGGGGCAGTGAGATAGACTCACTGAAGGCACAGCTTCAGGTCCACGGCGACCAGTTCTAGCAGTTATCTGACCAGTACAACGACTGTCGTGGGATGATGGATACACTTGAGGAGCAGCTAAGAGAGAGTCAGGAGCACGTCAGCCAGCTGGAGGAGCAGCTTCGAGCAGCCACGAGCAGCACCACAGGGGCTTCTACTTCCACAGCAGTAGGGCGTGACCGCTACTTTTTCCTCACCCCGCCGTACCCACTAGCGTTCCACGCTCTTTTAGGAGAGATTGGTATGCTGGCTACTGAGTCAGCACCTTACTTGGTGGACCCGACCGTGACACAGCCACCTGCCACGGAGATTGTGCACACTCCACTGATCTCTACACCTTCTCCGCAGCTGGGTTCCAGTTTAGAGACTCCGATCCAGGTCGACTCCGAGACAGAGGGGACTGACACTGAGCCAGAGACCGAGCCAGACATCACTGATCCTTCAGAGGATGAGACCCCTGTTCCCCGCATCACCTTCCTCGGAGGCCCCCGCACCCTCAGCACTGCCCGCAAGAGCACCCGACCTCCGGGCAAGAAGCCCAAGCCAGATTCAGAGGCCACTACTTCCGAGCCATGGGGACTCAGGTTTGCCCGTGCCCACGACCACCCTCTACCTGCCCCAGGATCCTGCGGATGGTTGGATGACTAGACTGGAGGATTGTTGCAGCTTCGATCTCGCTTCAGATGGTTTTTGGATAGTACGCGAGACACACCCCCCTACCTAGTTTGACGAGTAGCTCGACGGTTAGTTCGATGTATCTTTTGGATGAACCTTATTTGGACTGCATATGTGCGCAGTCGATTGCATCATGATTTATGTACTATTTGTGGAACTCTGTGATGTTATCTATGACATTGTTGCTGTTGTGTTATAAATGAGTTTATTCCACCATGCTTGCAAAACAAAATTCACATCAAAACAACTCCCTTAATGGGATGAAACCATAAAAGCTAGTTAGAAAATTAGGATACTTATTCCATCAACCTACACAGATGGCAAGCCGACGTCGGGCATCAACCAGCAATGAAGAAACTCAGACTCCTGACCGGGAGGACACCATTGAGTCTTTCTGTTTTTGTCATCCTCCGGGTCATGATCCTGATTTACCGTTCCCAATCTTTGATGAACAGGAACCCTTGCATGCTTCAGCCGATTGCCTTTAATATACGACCGGCTTGAACTCTCTGCAACGTTGCCGCATTCAAGACAGTCTTCAATAGATGGCAGCCTCATACCTTCATTCCAACAAAATCTAAAGAACTCACAACTCTAATGAGGATCGAAGCCATCATCATCTTCCTCGTAATGCTTCTCCTGTTGTTTATTATACTTCCTTTGGTACTTATTGATGATCTTAGCCGAATTCACTTGAAAACCCCTTGCACGGCCCCCATCGGCTGTTCGGCCAGCCGTATGCACCATATTGACAGGAAAAAGATTACCATCAACCTTCATCGGCCTCTTGGAATCATCAAATTTGATCTTGCCTCCTTCGATAGCCGCTTGGATCTACTGCCTAAAGACCTTGCAATCATTGGTAGTATGAGATCCAGAATTGTGCTACTTGCAATACCTTTTCTTTCCTAATTCCTCAGCCGATGGAATAGTATGACCAGCAGGGAGTTGAATTTGCTTTTCTCGGAGTAACAGATCAAAAATCTTGTCAGCTTTGGTAATATCAAAATCATACCTCTCCTCTTTTCCAGAATTCTTCACCCATTGGCATGGTATAACCCTTTTGCTCCTTACCCATTCGGCTGCAGCTATCTCAGAATCATCATCCTCATCATCCGATCCGCACATATAAGAACAGACATGATTAACCTTCCTAGAATTCCTCCTAGCTTCAGCAAACCTCTGCTCGTGCAAAGTTACCTTTTGTGTAAGATGCGATAAGCTTTCAAAGTCCTCAGATGAGAATTTCTCCCTGATCGGAGCAATCATACCCTGAAAAGCTAAATCGGCTAACTGGGCGTCAGTTAAACTCAAGCTAAAGCACTTATTCCTCATCTCTCTGAACCTCTGAATATATTCATGCACGGCTCGTCATGTCTTTGCTTGATTGCTGTCAAATCGGACAACTTCATCTCATGTACCCCACTATAGAAATAGCTATGAAACTGCTTCTCCAGATTGGCCCAGCTGTTAATCGACCCATACGGTAAAGCAGAAAACCAAGTAAAAGCCGATCCAGCCAAAGACAACCGGAACAACCTAACCCTCAAGGCATCTACAGCCGATGCTTCACCATACTGAGCTAAAAATCGGCTAATATGCTCATAAGTTGATGTACTATCTTGCCCTGAGAACTTTGAAAAATCTGGAACTTTGAACTCATTAGGGAGAGAGACTCTCTCAAACCATTCAGGATACGGTTGTCGGTATAAATTTCTAGTATCTTTTAGTTTAAGCCCGAACTGTTCCCTCATCACGTCAGCAATCACATCGGCCCACGGTCGTTGTTGAGCTGCTCCTTGCGATTGTTGCTGCATGGGCTCAAATTGACTGTACTGAGGAGCAAATTGAGGCTGAATTAACCCCCTTGCTGATATTGGTCTTGCGGGGAAGGAAGTTGATATTGATAATTTAAATTGCTCCCCTGGTAATTCTGATAGTTTGGTTGAATATTTCGCACCAAGTGCTCAGGGACAATCTGTGGTACTACCGTATGGTCCGGCTGCACGTGATGGGCCAAATGCTCTGGAACAACCTGATTCAGAGTATGTTGCCCAGTCGATGGATTCATCAAGCCTTGCCGGTGAATCGGCTGGATAGTCTGCTGTCTTGATGGCGTTTGCTGAATCGGTTGTACAATCTGCTGCCTTGGTGGCGTTTGTTGAACTGACTGCACAACATGTTGCTGAATTGGTTGTACAACCTGTTGGATTGGGGGTGTTTGTTGAATCGGCTGCTGCTGGACTGGATCAACAGTAGGTTGAGGTGGTAGAAACATGGCAGCAACCTGATCTTGCGTTAGCCGATTCGCAACCTGCCCACTATGCTGTGGCTACTCTCTCATCAACAGCCGAGGATTAACCAGCTGACCTGGTGCCGACGTTGATGGAGCAGGTAGGGAAGTCGATACCGGCGCCGTCGGTTGAGCTGATGATGCAATGGGAGGAGCTGCTTGAATAGGTGGATGAATATCGGTGATCAAAGGCCGATAATTTGGAAAGGTACCTCCTGGCAAATAAACTGGGCCGGCAGCCTGATGTTCAGCTATTGAACCATCGGCTATTGATTTCATCATGTTTGACAAGGTATTGACTAATACCCTAGATTGATTGATCAAAGCATTGTGCACAGCATAGTCAACCCGGTCTTGAAAGTTATTGAAAAATTCCTGTGACGCACTGCCATCTTGATTAAGATTTTCTCCTTGTGTTCCCTGAGTGCCATCACCTTGAACTCCATGTACTCCTTGAGAGTGGTCACCCTGATTCTCCTGAGCCGATCCATCTGTAGCACCTTTGTCGCTCGGTTGAGTCGAGCCATCTAGGGCTTGTTTCATTCCCCCATCCTTGGAAGAACCGGTCCCGGGAACATCAGCCACTACTCGCACCTGATACTTTTGCACCACTGTCCCCTTGCGGGTCTGCATGAATGAGTTCAAGAACTGGTTCCGTGCTTGCTGCATCATTGCTTCAAACTCCTTCTTCTGATCAGGTGTCAATTTGTCCGAAGTAATGGTCATGACGTTGCCCTCATTAACGTCAGATTGGTCTAATTGCTGGATCTTCTCTTTAACAGAACCTGGGCTAGCCGAGGACGGCGATGGTGGCGGCTTCTCGGCCATGAGGAAAACTGCTTTCTGACTTCTAATCCGTCCCACTGGGCGTGCCAAAAGCGTGTTGACAGAAAACACGAGGCCTGGGAGATCTGCTTAACTCCAATGCAGGTCCAAAACTTGCCTTCGGATGTGTGAGCGTGTCGGTTGATTTGATCCTACAATCAACAAGGAACGAAGACAAAGAAACTGCGATTAAATCCATAAATAATAGCCGATCGGCTAGGTGCCGATGACATATCATTTATTTTAGGCCGATGTCATGTGTACATCGATCAGCAGTCATGAATAATTAAGGAAGAACTAAATCTACTCGATCAGCTGTAGACATTAACAATATATAACTCTTATATCGATATATACTTAAATCAAGTGGTTGGGATAGATCGGTCGCCATGCTGAGACAGTATAAATCACTTGGATCGAAATATAAATTAACAACAGAACTATATATGTTATAGCATAGCCGATCAGATAGATCTAGCATGTATCGGCTAATACACCGATATCACTCTATATTAAGATATTAAAGCAAGTAGAATATATCAAACAGAAGCATAATATACTTAAGTGCAACAAGATCTTAACATAAAGGGCAGATTTAACATGTCAATCAAGCATATAGGATAACTATAATTAAATCAGGTAAGATCGGTTGAAATCCCGATGCTACAATAATCGGCAACCAGGAAGCAGGCTAGAGACTGATATTCTAAGCACGACTTAATAGATCAAACTCAACTGATGCAGCATTAAGTATGAAAAGAAGAACAATATCTAGATAATCAAGCCGCTGGATGTTTCATAGAGTGGTAGATATCTTATACAATCCAAGCTAACGTCGCTATTTAACCTAATCGGCCGCCTTCTACTAACAGATGTTAGCCGATTGCAGGTTAGATGACGATGTTACCGAAGATTATATAAGATATATGATAACTTGACGAATTACATAAACAAGATTAGAGTGTCATAAAGATGGAAGCACTAATCCCGAGAACACAAGCCGCCATAACAAGTTTTACCTCTTGTTGAAGATCGAAACCGATGCAGCTCAACCCGAAAGCAAGAACTTGTTGAAACAAAACGAAAGTAAAAGGGTGGCGATGCGCCGAAATTGTATTGAACGTGTGTCTTCTTGATTACATGGGGCTCGGGGTCATTTATACCCAAGAATTACAAAATATGTCCATATTGGACAAGACTTCTTACCTCTAACAAACTCTAAGATATCATAAGTCTTTGCGACAGACTTTTGCACACATCTATCTCAAGGAATTTACATAAAATATCCTAATTAATAGATACAATTGCCTTTTCAGGACTCTATCCATGCGCGGCAATCATCTTGAAGCTTGTCAACTCGAACCCGATATCGTACACAAGTCGTATTGTCAGAATCGGCTGTATCACTTAACCCAGTCTGACTCGGACTTAGCCGACCCTAGTCGTAGCCGATCCGGACTCTAGCCGATTCCTGCTCTGTACCCGAATCGATCTCCGCCTCTAATTCCACTTTGATCTAATCTTCTTTTATGATGCCGATGTTACCAAATTTGGTTGTCAATACTATGGGGCTCCTCACACATATCGGCGGAGGCCGAGGAGGAGAAGCACGAGCTGACAAACGGCTGAGGAGGAGCGGTGGTGGTTGTGAGCATCCTCACGCACGACGGTGTTGATGCGTGTGATGGTGGAGATGATGCAGCCGAAGTGGATCTGGTCGTGGAGCTCGACGAGGTGGGTGGCAGTGTCGGTGCGCGTCGCAGCGAGGGAGGAGGCAAGGAAGAGAGACACGGTGGCGCGGGTGCGCTGCTCCCTGCGTCGACAAGTCGCCGTCCGTCATCGTGTAGTCCACAGCAGAAGCCCGCCACTTGCCGTCCTTCTCGCCCGCCGTCCTTCTCACGTCCTTCTCTCGTCTTCCGCCGCATCTTCTCTTCCAATCAACTTGCCCTCTCCCTCACCGCCCTTTCTAGTCCTTCTCCCACCGCCGTTGCCGAGCTCATGTACCGGTGGCCACTCCCCTTTTCCCCACCGTATTGCAATCCGCCATCTCCAACATCCTCCTCATCTGTGCTCGTCACCCACGACGTCCGCCGACCGCCGCACTCGACGCCCCTCAACGCTGACTCATCGATCGTTGCTTGCCGCTCGTCGCGCCCGCCCTCTCTACCTCGCCCCGACGCATTAGCTCAGAGAGAGAAGAAAGAGAGGTGAGGTACTCCCTCCGTTTCTAAATATAAGAGATTTTGGTTGGATGTCATCCCTTATATTTAGGGACAGAGGGAGTATATGACAAATGTGGCCATAGTTTTTTTTTATTCTTTTTTTCTGATTGGATTGCTACGTTGGCGTCATGTGTATGTCACATAGGATCAAAACCGTTCTGGATTGAGCTAGGGGGTAATTCGTTCGGAATCAATAGTTTGAGGTATAAAATGTTCAGTTTCATGGTTCGTTGGGTAATTCGTACTATCGCAATAGTTTAAAGGTAATTTGGATATTTTTTTAAAATATAACGCATAAAAAAAGGATGCACTTTAGTTGATGAACACGGTATGGTCATATCCGAGCTTGATCTCATCATCATCCAATGCAAAAATTTAATAAAGTAAAAAGTGATACTAATAAAATAAATAATACTAGTCTTTATTGCGTTTGTTAATGTGTCAATGGCCTGGGTTCTGCCGTGACAAACTGTTCCTCCGGTCTCTCTTATCCACGTCCGACCCAACGCAGCATTCTCATCATCGATCCTTCGGATCAACCCTCTCCAACCTTCCGTGCACGAGCAGCTTTCCTCTATCATCCATCTCCAAAACTCGAGGGCCCCGAAAAAAATAAATTTTAAAAAAAGGAATAATTAATTATTTGCTCCTGAGATAAATGATTTGTCACTAGATTCATATATCATAAGCACATAGGATCCCACATGTAATACACAGCGAGTGATAAATAATTAATTTTCATATATTTAAAGTGGCTAAAAATTAAATATATAAAAAAGCAAATACTAATAAATAAATAAACAGCGTGACACTCCTCGGGCACACCCACCCAAAGCCAAGTCCGTACACTCCTCTGCTCCGACGAGCCCCTCCGCCGTAGGAGTGACTCCGACATGCTCCGCCGGTTCGCGGCGCGGCGTCTCCGGCCGCCGGCGACCGCGGGGTACCACTCGTCGGCCGCGCCGGCGGCCGCGGCGTACGCCCACGGGGGCGGCGCCTCGGTGCTCCCCGACGGCCTCGACCGGGCCTCCGACGCGCACGCCCGCAACGCCGCCGCGGTGGGCGGCCTCCTCTCCGACCTCCGCGGCCGCGTATCCCAGGTGCGCGCGCGCCCGCCGGGCCGGCCATCCCCTCTCGTTTTTCTCCTCGGCCTCTCGTCCGTCTCTCACTGGATTGGAGTGGCGGCGCCGCGCACTCCCTGGTTTCATATGTAGGTGCTGGCCGGGGGAGGCGCGGAGGCGGTGAGGCGGAACAAGGCGCGGGGGAAGCTGCTCCCGCGGGAGCGCATCGACCGCCTGCTCGACCCCGGCGCCTCCTTCCTCGAGCTCTCCCAGGTACCCGCTGTGTCCCCCTCCTCGCATTCATTCATCAGGGGCACTGTGCGAAGTTGCGAACTGAACTGTATGTTGTATGCGCATGCGCCTATGCGGTTAGCATCACATTCCCATTGATCAACCGAAGCTTTATGATGCCCTTATGGGTTACAGGGGTATTGTGGATTCTGGATTGTAGAATCATTTTCATTTGTGCAAAATTACAATGTGATTTCACTACAATTATATTGTATTTGCATTTGACAAATTTTTAGGAAAAAAATTGTCGATAAATGAATAGCAAAATCGGAATAATTTTCATTTCTGCAAAGTTACAATGTGATTTCACTACAATTATATTGTATTTACATTTGACAAATTTTTAGGAGAAAATTAATCGATAAATGAATAGCAAAACCGGAATCATTTTCATTTGTGCAAAATGGGAGTGAGATTTCCATGCATCAGGGGACTGTATAAACTGAACATCTGAACTGTATGTTGTATGCTTTTCTTAGATGGCATCACGGCCTACTTATCAATTACAGCTTTATGAGCATTTCATACCCGGTTTAACTACAAAAGCACTCTGCTTTCGGAATGTCCCTTATAGGTTCCAAACGCATTATGCATGGCGATTGGACTGTAAAAACTTTATCATTTTCATTACAATTGAAGTGTGAATTTCCATGATTGGTGTGGCTCTTGCATCCTTTCTCTTCATTACTATTTATGCGTTACACATACATTTGGATACATTCAAATCGAAAAACATAATAACCAAAATGGATATGTGCTGTATGCATATATCATATGATACAATTGTTGTCTGCTCTGCATAATCTGTTTATTTGACAATTCGGGGAAAAAAACTCACAGTGTGCTAGTTTAAGTATTCCCAATTGTTTCATACATCGAGAAGCATCAGATGAGTTCTGAAGGGATTGGTAGTGATAACAAATTAAATGCAAAACATGCATATTTTTGAAAGACATTGGATGTAAACCTGAGTCTAACAATTGAGGCTGGAAAACACATGATACTCTTCATGAGCATTGGGCTCTAAAATCCGCACCAGTGTTTTTCATAGCTTTTTTTGGTCCTGCAGCCATTTACTCCGTAGGTTTCTTTTTTGTGGTAGGGATACTCCTAAGTTTTCAGTTGTTTCAATATCTGATAAAAGATGGCCCACATTAGACTTACAGTCGTCTGTCTTGTTCTAGAATATCAGCTGTTGATGGTACCTTTTTATTTCAATAAAGCTTGCAGGGTCTGGTGTTTATGAGGAAGCATTACCATCAGGGGGCATAATAACTGGCATAGGACCTGTCCATGGACGATTATGTATGTTTGTGGCCAATGATCCAACTACAAAAGGGGGCACATACTATCCTATCACTGTCAAAAAGCATCTGCGGGCACAGGAAATAGCTTCTGAATGTAAACTGCCTTGCATATATCTTGTTGACAGTGGAGGTGCTAATCTCCCTAGGCAGGCTGAAGTTTTCCCTGACCGTGATAATTTTGGTCGAATATTCTATAATCAAGCTAAGATGTCGTCGGATGGCATTCCTCAGATTGCATTAGTTCTAGGCTCTTGTACCGCTGGTGGTGCTTATATTCCGGCAATGGCTGATGAGAGTGTAATAGTAAAGGGAAATGGAACAATATTTCTAGCTGGTCCACCACTTGTAAAGGTGAGTGTTCTCTGCCTGCCATTTTGATTATTCATTTTATGTTTTGCATGGTGAGATCTTGACAACTATCCAATGTTTTCAAATTGCCTGATTGACCCTAATCGCCTAGGCACCACTAAGGTCGATCAGACCGATTAATCGTCGATCAAGCCAATTAATCGAGGCTAATCGATAGAACTGATATACTATGATAGTATATACTACAGACTATCTGAACATAGTATATTGAAGTCCAAAAGACCAATTCTGCAGGCTGCTACAGGAGAAGAGATATCTGCTGAGGACCTTGGTGGAGCATCAGTGCATTGTAAGATATCAGGAGTCTCTGATCACTTTGCACAAGGTAAGATTTAACATCATCTACAGTATAATATGACTTGATTACTTTCCTATATAGATAACATTTCAATTTTACTTCCTTTCTTTTGTACATCATCATTGGCACTTTGATTCTCCATATTTTAAGCCATAGGTCCCCCTCTGTATATCATTTGTTTCTGTACATGTAAGTTGAATATTACTAAAATGTTTTAGACAAATTCTGTACTGAAAATTGATGTAGATGAGCTTCATGGGCTAACATTGGGAAGAAACATTGTGAAGCACCTCCACTTGGCAGCTAAAGTTCCAAATGTACAAAATTCTGCTTGCGATTACCAAGAGCCATTGTATGATGTACATGAACTTCGCTCAATTGCCCCGGCTGATATGAAGCAGTCTTTTGACATTCGCCAAGTAATAGCTCGCATAGTTGATGGAAGTGAATTTGATGAATTCAAAAAATTGTATGGAACAGTAAGTATTTTCTTATTCTTGACTTAGCTTGTGGTCTCTATCTTGTGCATCGTGTAAGTCATTTTCTTTAACTTTACATTTATGCAGACACTGGTGACTGGTTTTGCAAGGATTTGTGGACAGCCAGTTGGAATTATTGGAAACAATGGCATTTTGTTTACAGAGTCAGCCCTAAAGGGTTCCCACTTCATAGAATTGTGTGCCCAGCGCAATATTCCTTTGATATTCCTTCAAAATATTACTGGATTCATGGTATGTTATGTTATTTAATTTTGAAATCCTTCATTTTGATACACATTTTGTACACACTCAGCTCAGTGATCTTTGTGATTTTCTTTTACTAGATAATAGATTCATTATTGTCACTGTATACCCACATGCCATTCACATTGGATAATATTTCCCAGCCCAGTGATCATTTTTATGGTTCTGGGCAATATTTTAGTTAATGGGTAGACTCCCTGCAATAAAATAAAATAAAACAAGGGCTGGGGGGGGGGGAGGGAGGTTAATGTGCAGACTGCAAGAGAACAACCTGTGTGGATGGCATAGTTTTGACATTGTAGTTGGGGACACTACAACTTAACGTTCATATTGGTTTGATTTTGAAATAACTTTTTTAGCCCTTTTCAATGATAATTTGGATTGTTATTTGATGGTCCATCCTCTATAGGTTGGGTCAAAATCTGAAGCAAGTGGAATTGCAAAAGCGGGAGCAAAAATGGTTATGGCAGTTTCCTGTTCCAAGGTAAAACTTCATGGGCCCTTTTCCATTATTACTCTCAATTTTGTGTAGTTTGCACTCTATTCAGCATCTAGCTGCCTCTTGTACTTTCATACTTAATGTTGCTCAAGAGTACAACATCACCATGATCTTTTTAATAAGACAGTAAAAAAGATTCACTTGAACATTAAGCTTTAGTACTTTCAGAGTTTCAGTTTCAGGCTCCCATTACACTTGAAAGTGGAATATACACATGTCCCTTGTATTTTATTCTAAATATGAGATTCAGTTAAAAACATCTTTCCAATATAGCTATGCATTTGCATTTCCAAAATCCCTTATATTCTGGGACTGAGGTAGTAAATTATAACCTTACTGGCATAAATGTCCTTCTTTGTGGTTTTAGGATTTAAAAGACCAGAACCTGCAGCAATGAATCTTAGCAGTAATAGATATCTTGTATCTCTACACACAGGTACCAAAAATTACCATAATTGTTGGTGGAAGTTTTGGTGCTGGAAACTATGGAATGTGCGGACGTGCATACAGTCCAAATTTTTTGTTTATGTGGCCAACTGCTAGGATATCTGTCATGGGTGGCATCCAGGTAAAAACTGTCTTTTTGTTGACTCAGCTTGTCATATAACTTTACTTGCATAATTTCCTAGCCAAGAATTTCATGATTGTAATTATTGGCATTCCATTTATTGCTAATAATTTTACACCTTAAGGATGGGATATTGCTATCTAGCATCGTGCATTTGTGCTTGGACTTTTCGATTTGAAAAATCTTTATGTTGCTAACCGGCGATAAAAACAGTTAGTGCATTGTGAACTAACAGTTTCTGCACAAATGTTCGATGCCAGAAACCTTTTCTTGGGGTATAACTTGCAAAATCAAAGCACAAACAATAGCCATTTATTGACACCAAATCAACCTCCCTTATTATTCAATTAATGCAGGTATGCAATTGAATAAAGATTTAAAAATATATAGTATGCAAACTATTTGGAAATTAAAACGATGTATGGAGATCATACTGTCCAATTGCGGTAACTTAGCTTATATCTTTGAAGGGAATATTTGGGGTGAAAGAATAGTCCAAATAATAATTCGGTAATACTTGCCTGCGTTGTTTTAACTGTACAAAACTAAAACCAACAAAATTAGGAGGGAAACAGGAGCAAAGGTACAAAAATCACTTGTTGCATAAGTACTGGAAGCTTGACGGTTTCGTGTCCTGGATTGTTCTCTTTTTTCCATGTCTTCTTCAAAGCGTGTTTATTTAATCTTCCCTTTTATTCATTGACGCTTTATGTTAAGTAGCTGTTGAGTATACCACAATGGAAATGCTACAGTAGCACTGATATATAGCTCGTTTTGTATTCCTAAATGGAAGGAGGCGATTACCGCTAGCATCCCATGTCATGTTGACACTGGTACTGGTATCCAGCTTAGTTTTAATCTTGTATTATTATAATTAAATTGACCATTTTGGTTATATCGCCGGGCTGGCAAAAGCTGGTCCAAATTCCATTTTGGTTATAAGGAAAATAAAATGTTGGCAGGTCTTTCCATTCTTCTGGTAATTCACAGAAAGTATAATATTTAAGTATTTTTTTATTTATGCATTGAAAGATGAAAGCCGGGGATTTCATCCTGGAGCTTTATGATACATATATCACATCCTTATACATTGTAAACAGCATCTTCCTATACGTTGCCATTACGATTCAGTTGAAATATTTGCACATATTGTCTTCTCGTTAAAATGTTCAAAGAGGAGCTAGGTGATAATATTTTTTTGCAGTTCTCAATGTTTGCTCCCTTAAACCTTTTCAGGCAGCCGGTGTCCTTGCTCAAATAGAGCAGAACAACAGAAAAAGACAAGGAGTGCAGGTATATAGTGCATTCTTTCTTTTTTTTTGAGAGAACTACGCTGCATTCGTTATTTGTAACTCGATCAACGTTAGGTGCTCAGCAAAATGATCACTTTTGCTCTTACGCAGTGGACCAAAGATGAGGAAGAAGCCTTCAAAGCAAAAGTTGTGGAGGCTTATGACAAAGAAGGAAGCCCATACTACTCCACCGCTAGACTTTGGGACGATGGAATCATAGATCCTGCGGACACCAGACGGGTTTTAAGCCTCTGCTTATCTGCTGCGGCAAAGCCGGTTCCAGAAGACACAAAATATGGAGTATTTCGAATGTAAATCATGTATTATAATTGTGTATAAATCCCTGCATACTGTATAGTAAAATCCGCTTTCATGCGCATTGAAATAAGGCAAAATAAAATGCCATTCCAAGGCTTATTTCGCAAGTATAATTTCGCCCTGATGTGTATAACAAAGTTATGTTTACCAGTGTTTTAGTGGCGAATAAACTGTTTAAGTTGTTACTGTAGATAAAATACATTGATAGACTATTTCTTGTTCTGCCAATAGTCCACAATCCGTCAATGTATATTTTTTCTCTTAAAGCTTACAAAATGAGCATAGTAATGGTTGCTCTCATCGAGAAATTTTATTTTCTAAACCATTCCAACATTGGTAATGTAGTGGTGAAGGGATTGGGATCCTCAGACGTGAAGTCAGAGGGACATGGTCACTGACACGTGGATCCCATCGCTCGTGGGCCCACCTGTCAGTGACTACATCACGTGGCAGTTCACGTCAAAGGAATCTCTTCCGTGAAGTTGTGGGTATTGGATTTCATTCACTAGGGGTTTAAATCTCGATGCCCATAAATATCAGGGATTCATTGTTGGTATCTGTATCTTTGAGCGTGCCTTAAAAGGTCGCACTCGCAGGTGCGAGCGTAGTGATGTGCAGACGTGTGTGACTTATATAGCTCATATTATTTATAAAAGTTAAAACTTGATCTTAATGCTGGATGTACTAACTTTGGGCTTGTGGTAGGACTTCTTCACGTAGGGCTACGCGGGCTAAACTTCTCGACTTGTTGGCATCTTCCTGATCGTGCCAGTCGGGTCATGGCGCACACCGTGAGTTCTATCTTTCACGGCTTATCACTACTTCAGAACAGGTATTTCCATGCGCTCGACCACATGCGCGAAATCGTCTATAAAGATCACGAATTTCGCATGCGGCCAGGGCAACCGCATGCGAAAATGAGATTTTCGCATACGGGCGCTTAAACTGACCGCATGCAAAGAGAAAAAATCGCGAAAAAAAATAAAATTCAAACAAAAAAGGAAACCCTAGTCGGCCGGCCGCTCCCGCCGCCGCCCGCCCCCGCCTCCAGATCCGGGTGGCCCGAGGCCCGCCGCCGCCGACCACGTCGCCGCCCGTATCGTCGTCGGCCGCTCCCACTGCCGCCCGCCCCGGTTCCGTTGCCGGCCACCCCTGCCGCTGCCCGCCACCCCCACCCCCGCCGCCTCCAGATCCGGGCAGCCCAGCCGCCTCCAGATCCGCCGCCGCCCGCCATCCCCGCCGCCTCCAGATTCGGGCGGGAGGAGGTCCGTCTCCGCCGACCACTCTTGCTGCTAGATTCGGGCGGGAGGATGCCCACCGCCCGCGTCGCCGCCCGCATCGCCGCCGTCGTGGAAGCCGCCCACTCGCCGGATCGCCGCCGTCGCCCGCATCGCCACATCGTGGACACCGTCCGCATCGCCACATCGCCGCCGTCGTGGACGCCGCCCACTCGCCTGCACCCCCGCCGCCGAGCTAGGTCGCCGACGCCGCCCACTCGTCGGATCCGCCGCCCCCGCTGCGCGCCGGTAGTCGCCGTAGCCGCAGCCGCTCCCTAGGGCGGCGAATCCGGCCCTCCCGAGGGCGGCGCCGCCGGATCCGCCGCCTGCTGACGCATCGCCGCCCGGCGGCACTCTCGGAGAGGGAGAGGGAGAGGAGAAAACAAAGAGAGGAGAGGAGAGAAAGAGAGAGAGAGGGGAGGGTAAAAAATAGAGGAGAGAGAGAGATGAGTTAAAAAATTTGAAGTGGTGAGAGGGAAAAGAGAGCGGAGGGAGATGAAATTGGGGTGGTATTTTTATATGCGGACCACTTAAGGAGCCGCATGTGAAAATAGATTTTTGCATGCGGCTTCTTAAGTGGACCGCATGCGAAAATAGTTATTAAAAAGTTAATTTAAAAATATGAGAACTTCGAATTAAATTTTAGGATATTAAATGAACTCAAATGAAAAAGTTGTCAAAAACAAAGTTGTAGAACTCGTTGAGATCTACCAATTTTCTTTTGTTCATTTCTCCATTCAACTTTGATTTAACTATATAAAATTTGAACTTTATAATATAAGAAATTCAAATAATTTTTTCACATAGTAAATGATTTCAAATAGAAAAGTTGTCAACAACAAAGTTGTATAATTATCAAGATCTACAACTTTTGTATTGGTCATTTTTCTATATGACTTTGTTTGAACAGTTTGAATTTGAATTTTCAAAATATAACAACTTCAAACAGCATTTTCAAATTCAAAATGATTTCAACTGAGAAAGTCATCAATAACAAAGTTGTATAACTCATCAAGATCTATAACTTCTATTTTGGTCATTTCTTTATCCGACAAAGTAATTTGTAACATTATTCACAAAATGTACATTTCTTATATAGTTTAAAAGATGTACATTTTGTGAACAATCTTACAAATCACTTTATCGGATGAAGAAATAACCAAAATAGAAGTTATAGATCTTGATGAGTTATACAACTTTGTTATTGATGACTTTTTCAGATGAAATCATTTACTCTTAAAAATATTATTTGAAGTTTTGAAATTCAAATTTTTAATTGATAAAATAAAGTCACAAGAAAAAATAGCCATAATAATATCAGTAAGAACACAATAACATGATAGAGCATGATTTTAGAAACATTTAGAAAAAAAAACATCAAATTTGAAATTCATATGAGTGAGATACACTATTTTCAAATTTTTCAAATTTTATTTTCGCATACGGCTTCTTAAGTGGCCCGTATGGAAAAATCGATTTTTCCATGTGGGCGCTTAAGTGAGCCGCATGCAAAAATAGCACTTAAGCTCCCGCAAGGAAAAATCGATTTTTCCATACGGGCCACTTAAGTAGCCGTATGGGAAAATAACCCTCGATTTTTACAGACGCCACTAGTTTTGATCCGCATGGAAAAATGATGGGGCCTCGTACAGAAAAATCACTTTTGTAGTAGTATATACTAATATTATTTATGGATGATTAGACATATTGTGAATAACTTTTTATCGGGATGAATGAAATACTATATATTATAGCCTAGTCTATATCCGCAGCTGATGTACCGACGTCTTTCCCTTTGTAGAAGGATACCTTAATTTGTAGAAGGATAAGTGAGTCTGTCACTTTTTTTGCTCCTGCGAGACACGACTCAACTACGTTTTGCAATTGACAGGGTAGCTCGGGCCTTCTGGTCGGGCTTCATACCCTTGTACAAGATGGATAGCAACGCTGAAGGACACTAGCAAGAGCATTGCAGCACAGGCTGCCAGCCAATAGCTAACTCATACGAAATTAATGGAGGTAAGTACAGTGTAGAGGGAAAGAAATAGAATCTTGTGTCGACTTGGAAATCAATAGTAAATCACAGGCAGTATGAACCTAAAAATAGCTCACAACATGTAATCTAAACAATGCTGATGTAGAAATCATTTTGAGAAATTATAAATATTTGAGAACTGAACTGTGGCACGCATAATCCAAGAGCACATAAGTTTCAGTGGATTATATGATTTTTTTAGTTTTTCTTTGTCATACTTATAAAGTTTTAAGTAAGAATAAATTAAAAAAAATATACTTAGTACAGAAACGTAAATTGCCTGCTATGTTTATTAAGACTCTAGATACTTGTCTTACTGGGTTGGTAACGTTACGTTCAGCAGTCACCCATGGCCAACATCATCAGGAACATGGTTTTATCTACAAGTAGTAATACAAATTAATAATTCCAGATGCAGGGTCCTATTTGAGTTTGATTTCTTGCTACTAGCTCGACGGTAATGTCATCCGTGATCTCATCAAAACATAAACATGGAGATGTACGACGTGATCAATAGTAACAATATAATACTCCACCGTCTTTTGAAAGATGACAGGTTGATCATTCGTTATATTAAAAAAAATGTAAATATCGTTTATTGGAAATTTTAAGTGCGGCTTACTTTAGCATATTTATATTTTTTAATAAGATAAATGATCAAACATTATTTAAAAAAATCAACGAAGTTAAACAGAGATAGTATTATATTTAGTCCATAGTGTAATCATGCTGGCATACATATTTATAGCTAGTAACCGAAAGAGATGCATACTTAATATGTATCTTGATGCATGATTGAGCATGTGCATTCAATATGCATTATGCTATGTATGCAAATGTGTGATTAAACCATATATATACATCTCTTTCGAATTAAGCTAGCTAAATCTAAATTGACAGTGGATATATATTTATGTAGTAAGACGATGACGACAACAGCAACACACAAACGAGTGATGTATGAGTATCTGACTTCAGGAATCATCTGTAACGTTCGTCATGCATTCGTGTTTAATTTATACGTTGATCAGAGGGAGAGGAATGAACAAGCCGATTTTCCTATTGTTCACGTCCTGGAGGGGCCTCGCATTGTTCTCATTACCCTGCGTATCGAGTAATTAAGACAAAATTAATTAAGATCCAATCATCATTTATATATATCTCTTTCTCTTCCATTTTCAAACAAAAAATATATATGAAAGATTGATATATCCGAATTGATTCAGTTAGCCTTGAAGAGTGAGGTTGAACGACCTGTAGCTGAACAGAGCATATTGATGGACGTTTATATTATTTTTTTTTTTTGCATTTTGCTCTTGACAATTTGCATCGGAAATCAAATTATATGAGCTCTGTTTCTTGGGGGGAGAAAAGTGGAGAACTGAGAAGTTTTCGTGAACTTACATTAACCACATCTGC
Source organism: Oryza meridionalis (assembly GCA_000338895.3). Lineage (NCBI taxonomy): Eukaryota > Viridiplantae > Streptophyta > Magnoliopsida > Poales > Poaceae > Oryza > Oryza meridionalis. Next base: position 20,663,421 of record CM002531.2, on the reverse strand, counting down.
CTTGAGAAGTGCAAGCTGAGACAGCGACACAGTATGCACCTGAAAAAAAAATAGATAAAAAGAACATATATTTCAGAGAACATCCCTCGCTAGCTCACGTATCAAAACTGAACACAAGGCAGATATACATATATTCTATTTGATGCTTAGGATAAGATATGATTAAATTTTTAAAAGTTTGACCATCAATGTATATTAGGATAAGTTTATCTGATAATACTTGTATTTTATAGGATAAGTTTATAAAATCTCCTGATAATACTTTTTATAGGCAAGTCTAGGTATACCCTCTTTTTCCTTTTTTTAACTAAGCATTTAAGAAATTTATTGATGTTAAAGTTTTAAAAGCTTAACAAATCTTCTTGTTGTAACCGTTAAATATTTATGACCAGATAGACCGACATTTTAACGTTGATTTATGGTGTCTAGCACCTTCCATGGAGTAAAATTAAAAAGTATCCCGTTCCAAACTTCACTTTTAGCCTCTTCCATTTGTCCCTAAATAACTTTATTTCTATTCTTTTACCTACCCTCTCCGTATATAAATCGATAAGCTTTTATTCTTTTAATACCCCTTATTTAATCACCCACCAATACTAAATTTTTATCAATAAGAAGCACTTTGGTCTTTCTTCTTTCACCTTGTTTTGCACAACCAAGATCAAAAGATGAAGTTATTTTAGTATGGAGGTAGTATCATACCTTTGTGATATATACATGCCAACGTTAAAATTTTTAGAACCTCTTCATCTCCAAATTAACCAAATTAAAGAAAATACAAAAAAGAAAAAAAATTCACAAGGGATCTCAGAGATTGAGATTGCAAGGTATATGAATAAATTGCGAAATGTTAAGCCAACTACATATACATCTATGTATACCTTCCTGACAACGGTCCATATAACTCCCTCGGTGCAAGGTGGTGTGGTTAAGGAGCCCATATAGCGGTAATACACGGTATCATGCTCTTTGGCCACGTTTGGATCCACCCCACCATTGACAATCTTCTCCTTATCTTTTTGGTCTGCAACTTCAATAATATATGGCTCCAACTGCATACAACATTAGTTCATAAGTTTATACTTCCTCTATTCTAAAAAATAAGGTACATATATTTTTCTTAGATATTTCATAATATACAATATGCATGCATGCAATCAATTAACTAGCGCCTCTTCTCCACTAAATTATTTTTTAATTTCAAAGTCTCTAATTCTATTGGGTGCATGCATGTATTATATTTATTAGAATGATTTAAACAATTAGACGATAATAATTGTTTATTGGTTTTTGGGTTAAGAGTGATTATGCCTTATATTCGGAATGGATGGAGTATACTAATACGATGAGTTGGACACTACGCATAAAAATATACATTTGTGGAAATTTATCGGTGACGATTTAATGAAAACCACCCCATAACCTGCTAACCATCACAGCTAACATGGCGTCGTGAAGCAAGAATGATGTTGTAGTTAACGATAACTAAAAAGCTTGGTCATGCATGCAACTAATCAAGCGAATTACTAATTAAACATCTTTTTTTCCCAAAGAAATTAAATCGATTCATCAAACAGAGATAACCTTGTGCAGGAACTCATCCTGGGCGCCGATGGCGTAGAGGACACCGACGACGGCGGTCTGGTTCTGGGCGTTGAGGTGCACCATGTGCAGCTCCATGTCATACCTCCGGCCATTGACGGCGTGCTCCGACGGCGTGTGCCAGTGCACCTGCCGGAGCCGGTACGCCGTGCCGTTAATCACCAGCCCACCGGCGGCGGCATCATCGCCGCCGTCGAACCTGACCATGATGTCGTGGCCGCGGTTGACGACGGTGGCGTTGGCGTTTCGGTAGGTGTAGTTGAGGTCGCCGAGGCCAGGGGCCAGGGTGAGGTCGAGGAGGCCGAGGTTGATCGGCGACTGCATCTCGCCGCTACTGCAGGTGGCCCATTCCGGCTTTAGGCTGCCCCAGTTCTCCGGCCCACTCGGTGTGCCGGGGACGTAGCCGAACTGATCGTCTTCCTCGGCTCCGGCGGCCGGCGCCGGGAGCAGGAGGGCGACGGCGGTGGCGGCGACGAGGACGAGGAGGCGTTCGCGATGCATGTTTGTGTTTCGTTGTGTGCTGTGCAGTGCTGGATGGATGGATGATATATATATATAGAGCTAGCTAGCTAGCTGATCTCTGGGGTTGGCCATGGCAGCTTAGGCTTGTAGGGGTATTTATCCAGTGGAGAGTTTAAGGTAGAGTATAGGGCTAGCTACGTGGAGGATGCATCATGCATGCGTGGATGACAAGTTGGAATTTTGGTTGCGTTGTCTCTCTGATCGACTCTGATGAGCTGATAGAAGTAGGTGTACAGAGTACAGACTACTTCATCCGTTTTTAAAAAAATTAATTACACTAGTGGAGAAATCGTTTTTAGTCCCGGTTCGTAACCCCTATAGTCCCGGTTTTTAAACCGGGACTACGAATCTGGGACTAAAGATAGTCCCGGTTCAAATACCCGGGACTAAATATCGATCTTTAGTTACCAATCGGGACTAAAGATGGGAGTGGGCAATAGGTTTTTTTCATTTACTTACTATTTAATCTCTAATTTATTTTCTCCCAAATTAGGTGGGATACGTACCATCCCAAATACACAAATCAATCATATACACTACAGATTATACATCCCAAATCAAACCCCAAATCAAAGAAACATCCCAAATATACAAATCATACACAAATCATGTACATCTCAGATCTATACCATGAGATTCAAAGAAAAAATTATACATCTCTGAACCACAGATTCTTCATCTCAATCTACACATGGATCACAAATTCTTTGAAAAAAAAAGAAAAAAAAAACGAAGCAAAGCCGCCGGCCGGCTGAGCCGGCTGCCGCCTCCCCTCCTCCCCGGCCGCCGCCGCGCGGCCCATCGCGCCGCCGCTTCGCCGCGCCGCCTCGCGGCCCTCTGCGCCGGCCGCCGCCCCGCGGCCCTCCGCGCCGCCGCCGCGCCGGCCGCTGCCGCGCCGCCGCCGCGCTGCCCTCCGCCGGCCGAGCCGCCCACCCCCTCCTGCTGCGCACACTGGATCGAGTTGGGAAGGGATAAGAAGGAAAAGAGATAAGGAGGAAGGGAAGAGATAAGATTAGAGATGGAGGGAGAGAGGAGTGGGTGTGGATGAGAAAAGAGTGGACGAGAAAAGAGTGGACGAGAAAAGAGGATAAGTAATAGGGATTATATAGTGCGTTTTGATCTTTAATCCCGGTTTGTAACACCAACCGGGACTAAAGATCCTAGAGGGGCCTGACAACACCTAACAGCATGTGAACCGGGACTAAAGATCATCTCTAGTCTCGGTTGGTAACACCAACCGGGACTAAAGATCACGTAGTCCCGTTGTACTTATAAACCGGGACTAAAACTATCTTTAGTCCCGGTTTTTGCTGCATCCGAGACTATTGTGGTTTTTGGTCGACCGAGTAAAGATGGTTTCTCCACTAGTGATATGCCCATTGTAGCCACCAACCGGGACTAAAAATCATCTTTAGTCCCGGTTTTTAGTAGAACCGGGACTATTGTAGATTTCGGCCGACCGACCAAAGATGGTTTCTTCACCAGTGTAAGATGTGATATATCCATATTAAGTTTATTTATTTTGGGACGAAAAAGCTCGGAGATGGGGGATCCAGTGGTGGGGAGCACAGCGGCAACGGATCCGGCAGTGGGGAGCGGCGGCTGCCGCGGTGGATCCAACGGTGGGTAGGGGTGGACGAAAAACTCGTGGCTTGTTAGCTCACTCGACTCGTGACCAACTTGACTTGGCTTGACTCGTGACCAACTCGACTAGGCTCGACTTGGCTCGTAGCATTTTTCTAACGAGCCGAGCTGGTGTTTTAGCTTGTTCGAAATAACAAGCTAGCTTAAGCTGGCTCACGTGCAAAACGAGCTGAGGCCTAGAGTATACATCCAACACATCAAACCAGAGCTCACCACCAACGAGCCCCGATAGGGAGCACATCAGCAGTGGATCCGGTGATGGGGAGCTCGGTGGAGGTGGATCCGATGGGCTCTCCCCCTCCCATACGCATGGATCAGAGGCGGCGATGGGAGTGGGGGAGGGCATTTGCGACGGCGAGGACAAACCCTAAGCACGAGAGTGGTGACGGCCACCGGCACGGGAGCTGCTAGGATTTTGGATTATTTTTTGTGGGAATTTTTTTTTTTTGCAGTCAGACGGCTTAAGCACCCACATGAAGTTTCGCATGCGGCTGTTCTACCCACATGTAGAAGTACTGATTTTAGAAGACACTTGGGTACAGACAGACCATCCTAAGTGCTCGTGAAAATCGATTTTGACCGTATAAATGAAAAAATTGTTTCTGTAGTGACAGTGGTGCAAAGGTACGGTACAGCTAGCCTTCTCCAGTTGTGTGCATCAGTGCATGGATGCGTATGTTCCGGCAACTACGTACTGATCGAACGCTGGCAAGTCATGTGGCAATGACATGCATGTCACTCCAAAGCACTGGTACGGAACTACGACCCAAGGCGGATCGGAGCTAGAGCGAGATGGAGGGAGGATACCACTTGTTTAATTTACTCTGCTTTATATCAAATTTAAGCTAATGCGGGTATCTAAATTTGTATTAGGGGATGCACACATGGTGAAAATATGTCAAGTATAGCTATAATTTTTTTTTGACCGGGTTACTGGGCACCCCCCTCAATACTCTAGCTCTGCCCCTGATGACCCGTGACCGCACATATGCCTTGGGTAAATGTGTACCATTATTGATGACTTTCTGATATCAAAAGTAAGATAATCCATGATTATAGATAGCCAAACGGGTCGTCTGGCCACGCACGGCTCGGGCACGACTGGGCTTGGGCCCAGATCAACCGGGCCGGCATGGCCCAACCTATATGCCGGGCCGGGCCGAGCTCACCCACTTGCTGGACCAATGGTCCAGGCACGGCCTAATAAGACTCGGGCTGTGCCGAGCTGGCTCGAGGCACAAAAGCCTATTGTGCTCCTTCTTGAAAAAAGTCTATTTTGCCTCCCTAATCTTTGGTCCGTCTCGAAATGGCTAGAATAAGTCTATTTTGCATCCTTCATCTCTTTGGGTCATACCTTTATATGGATAGAATAAGTCTAGTTTGGCTCCCTCAGCTATTTGGCTCCCTAATCTTTGGACCGTGCCGAGGCAGAGTCCCAGGCACGGGCCCACGGTCGTGCCGTGCTGTGCCTAGGCCGGACCAAAATCTCGTGCTATAGACCGGGCCATCAGGCCTTGGGCCTTTTGGCCAACTTTATCCATCATGTGTACCTATCTGGTCACGTCTATTCCCTAGTTCAGATATATGGACATATATAACACGATAGAGGGGTGGGTACTTACGTAGAACAGTACGTAGTTTGCATGGTACGTGCTAGCCTTTTCCAGTTGTTTGCATGGATGTGTTTTTCAGTCACCGGTGGAAAGCCGCAACTATTGGTGATCAATACCAAGTTGGCTTGTATATAATCATTCATTTCTGATCTTAGGATTTATTCTCAGTGTGTTTATCATTTTCGAGTTGAAGCCGTGATTATTTATAGACTGATCGGTCTATAAATATCGCGATGGCAAGTCGCCAAGTCGGCTATTCATCTATCCTCACAAAATATATCATTAATGTAGTGATAGAGTTGTGGCTACATACACAACCTAATTTAACATTCTCGAGTTGTCCTATAACCATGATGAGCTCCAGCCATCGGTTAAAGCCACAATTTTTTCAACGATCCATGGCAAGTAATCAATTATGCATTAATTTTCCCTTAGAAAATATCCTCATTGTGGTGGTACAATTGTGGTTATACATAGCTAAGTATAATTTCACTCCCAAGGTTCAAATATGAATATCTATTGTGTTCACATGGTTGACTTCCAGTAAGAATTTTGTACGAGTCTAAAAAAAACAATTTTGTAAGGGTCATTCAACTAGGGTGTGTTTAGTTTACACTAAAACTAGAAGTTTGGTTGAAATTAAAATGATGTGACGAAAAAGTTGAAAGTTTGTGTGTGTGAGAAAATTTTGATGTGATGGAAAAGTTGGAAGTTTGAAAAAAAAATTGGAACTAAACTCGGCCTAGAATTTCAAGGGTACTACTGCTTACATGATTTTTTTTATTTAGAGTAGCTACTGCTTCTGCGTCCATCTCATACATATGATCTCTTACCACCTCCATATTCCATAGCCTGGTTGCAACATGGGTAAGATCCGAGACAAACATAGGTGGATCATTGGACTGCGGGCACAGCGGCATCATTTTAAAGTGCTTGTCAAGTAGTCGAGAGCACAGACCCAAATTTGTAAAAAAAAAAACAAAGAGATAGTTGGTTCACATTATAAACCAGCTACAGTTTAATGATAATTTGTATATCAGTGTTGGTTCATGTTATGAACAGGTAGTTATAACCATTCACTAATACAGTGTTATACGAAGGTAATATGTATTGGCACTATTCTTAAACATCTGTATTTACGATAAATTATATTTATTTATTATGATAGCTTTAAAAAATGACATATTTACGACTTTTCAATAATGTACATAGTCTTTACTTTCAAAAAAAGGCGACGACTTACCTCACACCACCACTTCAAAAGTACCATATATATATAGAAAATATTGGCCTATCCATCGCGAGCAATTTGGACTAAGCCATGTACTTTGCAATACAATAAGTTTTAACTGATCATTATTGCACGATCGTTAATGAAGTTGCATAAACGTGAGCTAGCTATTCAACAAGAGTACTTAGCGGTTTTTAGCCGCATGCATCCTATTGATAGAAAAAAGGTTGTGGATCATGCATGCTAATGCACACAGGAAGAGACGAGAGATCAGACCATGCATACATGCTTGGTACATTCGTATGTCGGTCTTCTTACTAGACATAACTCTAGAATGAGCGTATAATGGTGTAAATAATAAAAATATTATGATCTATCATGTGAAAATGATATTAATATTTTTTTCATATGAAGAAATGGTATTGAACCATATATAGTTTTACTAGTTCTCCTAAACATATAAGAAGAAAAATCTAACAAAATATATAAGTAACGGGTATTGATAACAACAAGCAAAAAAAAGGTTATGTTTGGATGTAAAAAAAGGTTAGGAAGCGGTAACATGCAAGGATAATACTCAACTTAGTTGGATTCTTCGCTACCTGTCACTTGGCGGCCAGACAACATATATCAAACCATATACTTTAGTTTTCAATACAACATTTAATATATTTAAATATACTGAAAAAATGCCCGTGCGTTGCAACGGGTGAAGTCTAGTTAAGATGAAATTCATTGTGGGGGTATATATATATATATATATATATATAACTCGCATTCTAACTAGACGATCGGACTTCTAACTATAGCTCATGATTTATATATATATATATATATATATATATATATATATATATATATATATATATATATATATATATAAATCATGAGCTATAGTTAGAAGTCCGATCGTCTAGTTAGAATGCGAGTTTTTTTTTTGACAGAAATCTTATATAATTCCTTCTATATTACTAAAATTGAACGATCTTAAAAACCGACCCAAATACGAATATGTATTTTCAAAAGCAAACGAACTTAGAAACCGACTCATACACGGATGACGTACCAAAATATCGACAAAAACAACTTTAATTTTTCTAATAGTAGAGATAGGATGCACATATATGGATACGTCGGTGTCGGTCAAAATTAGATGGCAGAAGGAAAAAGTTATAGTAAGGCTAACCATGAAAATACACGAACCATTTGATCATTGTACATGGAGATAATTAAGATGCTAAGTTGCTAACAGTGGCAAGTACATTACTCACTCCAAAAATACATTAATTAGGCTATGTGACTAATATACCAAAAAATTTGCAATGTTTTGACTTTTCATGGTTTGAGATGTGACTTTGAGGTTGACTTTTTTGTCGATGGGCTATAGCCGCCTGCTGTATTTAAATGTAGAGTATGGGGATCGTTGGTACGTAGATATACGCGAGATTGCGGTAAAGAAGATGGAAGATAATAGATTTTTATACTGGTTCAGGCCCCGACATGGGTAATAGCACTAATCCAATTTATATGTATAGTTATGAAATGTCTCTCACATATAACAATGGTGGAGTAAGTTAGCTAATCTAGCCTACCAATTGATCTTTGCCGAGAACTATCCAATGACTTGTAGTCAGGGGCTAGCTATTGACTTTCTCTAGACGGATCTGCTTTGTGGCTCGTAGCTATGGCTTGTGATTCCATGCCCTCCTCTTCTAGGGAACATTGTATTTATGCAGGTAGGCAACTTCCTCTCCAAGTAGAAGTCGGAGAGCCCTTGTAGAATGCGGGTAGATAAGACCTTGCCTTTTCCGTATCAGACTCCGACAACCTCTATTCCTATGGAAGGAGTTTTCATTCTTATACCATATTTAAATATACTTTTCTGTTTGATATTCGGTATGCGGTATTTACGGTAGCTACGAATCTAAGTATAGGATATATACCTAATCCGTAACGTTGACATTTTTTATATAAGCTTGTAGTTTTATGAAACCAGATTTTTGAGTGAAAAATCTAATTATGTGTTTTCATAAACTAAATCAAGATCATTAGAAAGAATGGCAACATAATATTTAGAAAGATCAACGATATTGACAAAAGAGATAAGAGGTAATAAGAAATACTAGACAATTGTACTAGGATCAATTAAGTGATCTTGTGGACAAGGTGGCCTACATACAAGCTTACCTTTTAGGAAGGCACGTATAGGACATTCAAAGGGTGAGACCAATAAGAGAGCACGTACATGGTAAAAGGGTTAAGTTGCAGGCATGAACAAAGTCAACAAAAAGTGAGGACAATATTGGAGTCAATTGTGCACTTAGAAATGTAACTAAGCACAACGCAAGGCGGTGGCCATAGCTAGCTGAGATGTAGCTAGTCGGCAGAGAGAGAGAGAGAGAGAGAAGGCCATGTGGGCTGGACATTAACATTTGAACGGATCAGGTATTAATCATCGATGTAACGGTTAAAAACCAGGCCAATTAGAGAGAAGAACTCATCTCTAACATGTCATATTTATAAGCTATTATAGATGAAGACTCTCATCTATAAACGGTTCATAATAAATGACACATTACGTATGCCATTCACCATATCTCGCAATAACAAATCATTCCAGATGTTATGCTATGGAAACACATGACTGACGGGGCAGGGTTTATACATCTCTAACAGGTCATTCCTCCAAACACCATGAAGTATGGTTAATTTAACCACTTATTAAAGATAAGGTTATCATGTGTAAAAAAGGGATATGACATTCCCTAAAAACCGATATGGCCAATACGATCAGGTATACACAAATAATTTTTCTAATTTTAAGTTTACCATAGCACAATTCCAGCTGGATAGTACTATATATTAAGTTGGCCTACTCCATGGGCCATGGCCAAATCCTTATCAACATACTTTTTATGCTATGAAGATGAATATGATGATTTACATAATTATAAAACATTGGTATTTTTATTTAATCGTATAGAGATACATAGCAGCACCGGAAAGAGATACATATAAAAACTATGCATGCATTATTATGCTATGCAAATATGATTGAACGACATATATATGCTCCTCTCTTTACGAAGCTAGGTGATCAAGACTAACGATGGACTTACACACATATATATATATAAGTGACACCATGATGATGAGATTTACACAAACAAGAGTAATACTATATATTTATAAGTACATATATGTTTGATGATTCTCCATGCGCGTGTGTCAGGCGATACGTTGTAAATCAACTGTGTAGGTCAAGCATGTCGTTCAGCTATTGATCAGAGGGAGAGGAAAGAACAGGTCAATCTCCCTGTTGTTCACATCCTGGAGGGGTCTCGCGTTGTTCTCATTACCCTGCATGTATGCACATATGCAGATCATCAAGTAAGAACAAACGAAATAATTGTTCATTGTCATCTATTAATAGATACTCCCTCCGTCCCTAAATATTTAACGCCATTGACTTTTTTAAACATATTTGACCGTTCATCTTATTCAAAATATTTAAGTAATTAATAATTCTTTTCCTATCATTTGATTCATTGTTAAATATACTTTTATGTTTACATATAATTTTACATATTTTACAAAAGTTTTTGAATATGACGAATAATCAACATGTTTTAAAAAGTCAACGGCGTCAAATATTTAGGGACGGAGGGAGTATTAAACATGAACGACTTATTCACTTACCATGAGCACAGCTGCCTTGAGAAGTGTGATTTGGGACAGTGACACGGTGTGCACCTGAAGAAGAAAAGGGACAGATAGTATAGGAACATAAGTACGTAACTAAAAGAACTTCCCTCACCAACTAAAACTGAATGTGGTCGCCTTAGCACATTCCTAGTGCTTCATATTATAGATTGTTTACAGCTTTAATAGGGTGATATGTAGGATTTAAGGTGGCAAGAGATTGAAACTAGGTTAACTTTATACAAGCTAGGCCTTGGCAGAGGAAACCAAAAAACTTGTGTAGAGTTGGGCTTGAAAGTTGTACTCGCTGAGAGCTAGACAGGTAGAAGCTACCGTTGAGTAGGTTGTTCCTTGGATGCCATTTTATTACTTATTTGTGCTCGTAGACCTTTCCATAAACACTATTTATTTAGAATGCTATTAGATATTTAGTATTTATACTATATTTAAGATTTTATTAAGTCGTCACTAAGAAACTAAATATGTTAACTTATAGTATCCTGTTTAAAGATTAATTCTGACAAAAAATAACAAAATAGCTTCAAAATGTGAAATTAACCTACTTATGATATACATACGTACCTTCCTGACAACGGTCCAGATGACCCCCTCCGTGCAAGGTGGTGTGGTAAAGGAGCCCATGTAGCGATAGTACACGGTATCCTTTCCCTTGGCTACATTTGGATCCGCCCCACCAATGACCATCTTCTCTTTGCCTTCTTGGTTTGATATCGCAATTATATAAGGCTCCATCTGCATGCAACAAGAAGTTCAGCATACCAAGAATATACATGTGTAATAATTTGTTTGTGATGGTTAATGAAACAATATATCTATCTTGGTCATCAGTTGCTCCAAACTATCACATTAAAATAGACATGACAAACCATTGATGATATTATCAGTGCTTCCTTTGTTCTACAATATAAGACATATTAGTTTTCTATGTCGTCTCTAATAAGTTAAAACAATTAGTCTATTTTATGGTATATCATCAATAACGGTGAATTATTCAACATCATGTGTAGTACTTCAAATATGAACCTAATAACAACAAATACTAGCTTGACAATAAAAATATATATTGCTAGTTTAGTTGTGAATTATGTGAATTATGTATTCAACAGCCATGTGTGCAAACTATGTGAATTATGTATTCAATAGACCTTTTGCAGAAACTCGTCTGGGGTGGTGCTGATGGTGTAGAGGATGCCAATGACGGCGGCCTGGTTCTGGGCATTGAGGTGCACCATATGTAGCTCCATGTCATACCTCCGGCCATCGATGGTGTGCTCCGACGGCGTGTGCCAGTGCAATTGCCGGAGCTGGTACGCCGTGCCATTTATCATTAGGCTACCGGCGTCACCGTCAAACCTGACCATGATGTCGTGGCCACGGTTGACGACGGAGGCGTTGGCGTTCTGGTAGGTGTAGTTGAGGTTGCCGAGGCCGGGAGCCAAGGTGAGGTCGAGGAGGCCGAGGTTGATCGGCGACTGCATCTTACCGCTGCTGCAGGTGGCCCATTCCGGCTTTAGGCTGCCCCAGTTCTGTGGCCCCCTCGGTGAGCCTGGGATGTAGCTGTAGCCGTCGTCCTCGGCTCCGGCCACCGTCAGCAGGAGTGCGATGGTGGCGGTGGCGCCGGCGAGGAGGAGGAGGTGGCGAGCTGAACTCATGTTGCTACTGTTTGGCTGGCTGGATGGATGGATGATAGAGCTAGGTATATAGGGGTATTTATACAGGGGCCAGCAAGGTAGCTAGCTAGCTACGTGTTCGTTCTTGCATGTCAAGTTGGAACTGTATGTACGTGTTATACGTACGTACAGCATGGATGGAGCACAAGCTGCACGACGTACTTACTGGTTGCGTCTCCGATCACTCTTATTAATTAAGCAGATAAGTACACGGCGTTAAGACTTAATTTGGTTGTTCTTAATTATCTTCAGATATGTGCCCAGTGCTAGACAAAGGTGTATAGTACGTGCGTGTGTCTGGATGCTTGGATATGTGCCTGGATGCTTGAATGTGTGCACCGGGACTAAAAGATGCATTATTAAGTACCGGTCGGTGGCACTAACCGGAACTAAAGATATTTTTGAGACTTGAAGTAAAAATATATTTTTTTAAGTACCGGTTCTAAATCTACTTGAGATATTTGTGTTTTGGGTACCACGATAAAAAATCGGTTGTCCAGTAGTGTAAGATTTTTGGAAATCCAGCTCATCGGTCACTAGAAAACTAGCAATTTCCATACAATATACCTTGGATCTGCTAGTTTTCCATACACACATCCTAGCCCCTGGCGAGATGCATCACAATAGACCTAGAAATCTTTCATCTGATCAAGCAGGATTAAGACTGGTGCAGACACCAACCGTCGTTTGAGTTCTTCAAAACTCCTATTGCATTCAGCAGACCAGATAAACTTTTCTTCCTTCTTCAATAGCTGTGTCATTGGCTTAGCAATTTTAGAGAAGTTCTCAATGAACTTGCGGTAATATCCCGCAAGTTCTAAGAAACTCCGAACCTGAGTGACTGTCCTTGGTGGGGTCCATTTGGTGACTGACTCCACATTTGCTGGATCCACAGCTACTCCTTGAGCATTCACGATGTGACCGAGAAACTGAACTTCCTTAAGCCAGAAGTCGCACTTGCTGAACTTGGCATAAAGCTGGTGCTCTTTTAACTTTTCAAGTACCAGCCGGAGATGCTGCTCATGTTCTTCCTCGGACTTGGAGTAGATAAGTATGTCATCGATGAAAACCACGACAAACTTGTCTAGAAATTCCATAAACACCTTGTTCATCAAATTCATGAAGAAGGCAGGTGCATTAGTGAGTCCGAAAGACATAACTGTGCATTCGAACAACCCGTACCGAGTGATGAATGCTGTTTTTGGAATATCCTCTTCGCGGATCCTCAACTGGTGATAGCCTGATCGCAGGTCTATCTTAGAGAACACAGTAGCTCCTTTCAACTGATCAAACAGATCATCAATCCTTGGCAAAGGATACTTGTTCTTGATGGTGACCTCATTGAGTGCGCGGTAGTCAACGCACATCCTCTTGGTTTTGTCTTTCTTCTCCACAAAGATAACCGGAGCACCCCAAGGCGACGTGCTCGGGCGGATGTATCCCTTCTGTAAGTGTTCATCAACTTGCTTCTTGACTTCCGCCAACTCGTTGGCTCCCATTCTGTAAGGCCTCTTGTGGATCGGTGCAGTTCCAGGTACCAAGTCAATCCGGAACTCGATATCCCTTTTTGGTGGCATTGTTATCAGATCATCCGGAAAAACCTCTGGATACTCTCGGACTATGGGAATGTCCTCCAACTTCTTAGTGGTTTTCTCCACTACTACCTCTTGTTCTTCACTCGCAGCCTGGTTTAAATTGATCCCTTGCTTCTGCGGCACTGGAGACTGGACGGTTACCACTTCTCCTTTCACATTGGTCAACTTGATGGTGCGGCTAGCGCAATCAATCACTCCTCTGTGCCTTGTCAACCAATCCATTCCAAGTGTGACATCTAGGTCCTTGGATTCGAGAAGAATGAGGTTGGCTGGAAAAATCAACCCTTGGATTTCATCTGTCACTGACGGCCAATAGTGAGTTGTGGTCATGCCTCCTCCAGGAGTATGGACTCGCATAGGCATCTTAAGCTTCACTAAAGATAACCCATGTGCACCAGCAAAACGCTTAGAAATGAAGGGAATGAGTTGCACCAGAATCAAACAATATTTTTGCCGGTGTCGAGTTGACAGGAAATGTGCCCAATATAACCTCTGGTGCTGACTGCGCCTCCTCTGCAGACGCATGGTTGACACGGGCCTGCACAAACTTGGGTCCAGCATGTCTTGGCTTCGGGCACTTTCCAACCGTGTGTCCGGGCTCGTTACAATTGAAGCAGAGTTCGGGCTTTTCTCCAAACTTCTTGGGCTGTTCTAGCTGAGCTGGCAGAGCGGGCTGAGCTGGAATCATTAAAGGACTTGGGGTAGGGTTGAGGCTGTGCTGCTCACTATTTCTGTGACTGCCACTGTTGTTGTTCTTGTTGAAATTACCCGGGTGGTAGGGACGGTGCTGTCGGATAATCATGGTGGAAGGTCCACCCTGATATCCCATCGTGAAACGAGGCTTCTGACACTTCCCCTGGGGAGTCCTGAACTGGGTTGCCTTCCTCTTACGGTTCATTTTATTACACTGCTCCTCTTGACGAATAGCCTTGTCCACAAGCTTCTCAAAGTCCTCATAGTCTCTAGGGATCAACTGGTTGGTCAATTCATCATCAAGCCCAGACATAAACTTCTCCTGCTTCTCGGCATCGGTACGCACGTCCTCAGGGGCGTAGCGCGCGAGGCGGTTGAACTCATGCAAATACTCTATAACTGTTCTAGTTCCTTGTTGCAGGGAATGGAACTCTCTCTTCTTTTGCGCCACAACTCCCTCGGGAACCTGGGCTTTATTGAAACTATGGCAAAACTCTGTCCAAGTAACCTCTGCCCTAGCTGGACGGGTCACCATGTAGTTGTCCCACCAAACAGAAGCGGGACCTTACAGCTGGTGTGTAGCAAAAGCAACCTTCTCTTGCTCGTTGCATTGCAAAAGATTCAGCTTCTTCTCAATGGCATGAAGCCAGTCGTGGGCCTCGATTGGGTTGGTGGTGCTTGAGAAAGTGGGCGGCTTGACACGAAGAAATTCTAACAGTTTGGACTGAGGAGGTGGAGGACCAAACTGCAGGTTCTGCTGCTGTGCTTGCTGCTGCACCTGCTGCAACACCTGATGGTACTGTTGCTGCATCTGCTGCATCATCATTGTCATCATCTGAGTCTGATTGTCCAACACCTGAGCAACTGTTGGGTTCTCGGGCGGTGGGGTCGGACTGTTGTTAGATGCACTGTTGGCACGTGCTCCATTGATCGGCTCTTCGCTGCCACTGGCGTTGTTGGAATCGCGTGAACCATTCCTTATCTCCATCTGAAGGGGATAGGTAGAAATATGAGAAAAGGAAGAAAAACAGGGGGCTCAGAAACTAATCTTGCTTATGAATTTAAGTGCAATTATCTTAATCTTGATTAAAACACTGAAAAAGAGGCACGCAACTCCTAATTGAGGCAGTCATACCACTGACACATGATATCGACCGCCGACTAACCCACAAGCAACAAAGCTAAACACGAAAACTAGCAAGCAAACAGACTAAGAAGGCGATAAAGCTAAGGGCGGCGACTCTGAAGCTTGGGGCGGCGCCTGCAAACAAGGGATAGGACTGACATCTAAAGTAGACAAGGGATAGGAACCAATTCATGCTCAAATCCAAATTAAACAAAGCAAAAGAAGACTCAAATAAATAACCGAGCATGATGATTTTTATGCATAGAACAACATTTTCACGAACTGAGACAAAAGACACTAATGCAACTGACTAAACAATAACTTAATGCATGAAATAGATGCATAGTCACACTGATACGCATAAACTTACACCACCGAACATAGACACGACCTAATGCATATCACCCGACAATTCCCGACCGACTGCCGAATAAATTCCGAATAAACTTTTACTAAATCCCTAGACTGTCCCTAGTCAAGAAATCCAATTAAATAAGTGACCAAGATTTTTCCCACAAACCAAAAGAACAAACCCCAAAATTTTCCCGAAACAAAATCCAAGTGCAAAAGGGCATATGCATATGAAAAAAATTCAGAGGGCTCTTAGGTTTCCAGTTGGCTTGTCCTACGGTCAAGGTCGGCTCTGATACCAACTTGTCACGCCCAGAAATTCACGAACCCGAATTTCTAAGCTGAATGTGTATTAAACCCCCGTCCAGGACCAGCCAGGGTACACAAACGACAATTGTTGACATACAGATCCACGTCTTACAAAAAATATAAAAGATTACAAATGCAGCGGAAAAGATAAAACGAGCTAGACTGAGAAGCTTGACTTCAGCAGCGGGCGACTCCACTCCACAGGCAAACCTTGACGGCAGCGACGAAACCAACCTCTCTGAGACAGCTCCAACTGAGAAGAACTTTGACTCTGGTGTGGGGGAGAAGAGAGCAAGACTGAGTACTACCCACTGTACTCAGCAAGTCATACCGGAAGAGGAGGTATGATGCAGGATATAACCAAAGGAAGCTAGGGGTTCTTTTGCATAAAGCAGGCATTTCAAAGCAGTAGTTGAAAGCAGTAAAACAGCTGTAGTAATTAATCAATATTAACCAATCACTGTCCAACGCTACACCACGTTGCAACAGGCCCAACCATCCACCTGAACTACACCAGTTCATTAAGCCAAACTAGGGGTGAGACTAATCACGGTGAATCTGGTTGACCGCCCATAACCGCGGGCACGGCTATTCGAATAGTTTTACTCTGATCAGAGGTGTACAACTGTACCCACAAGACACAGCCCCACGACACGTTACCGTGCGCCGACATGCCACCACGACATACCGGAAAGAGGCCGTGACAGGACCCTTCGCATAACCCCCTCTAGCCAAGCACACCACACCTCAGGTTTCACCCCCACTCCTCGCAAGGCAGCGGGCAGTCCCCTCTCGTGCCTAGGTGAATCCGGAAGCGACAGAGGCCGTCGCAGGGCCCGCCCTGCTCCATCACGCCCACCCTTGCCTGGATGCGTCAGCTAGAGGAAAGCTACACTACAAGCCCAGCCGTTGCCCACGCTGGCTTGTGGTAAGCACGATAAATTCTTCCAGGGTTTCCCGCGAACCGGTCCTTAATTGCCATGGGTGCGACTAGCAAAACCATGCACCCACAGCCCACCATGTGATTCATTTTAATTAATCAACACCAAAACGGTGGTACTAACCCAACATTACCAAAAGGACCTACAGTCTAAACATTAATAGGATTTCCCTCATTGTGTGCTAGTTGAACTAAGCATGGCTAAGCATTTCCTAAGCCAACATCTAGTCATTTTGATACCCAGGTTATCAATGGCATAAGGTAACCAATATGTGGCTGAGGAATAGGACCCATCCCACATTACATTGTAAAAGAATGCAACATTTAATAGAAATGCGGGATATTGGTAAATTGGGTACAATATGATCAAACGTATTGCATGACTTGCCTTGCTCTCGGACTGATGAGACCTCAGCAACGTCTTCGAGAAACCGCGGATCGACGGAACGGTCGAAACCTACGCGACAAACAAAGCACACAAGCAAAACATGCTATAAGACTACTGAAACAGGAAACAAAACCATTTTTAATGGATTCTTTGCATTTTTCTTGATTTACTGAGACTTGAATGGACTTAAACGGAGCTCGGATGGATTACTTATGAATTTTAGAAGATAAACTGTGTTTTTACTAATAAAGAAAAAGCCTTAATCATTTTATTGTGCAATAAAGCCCAGGGCTGACGTCAGCGAAAGGGGGGCGCCGGCACGTGGGCCCCACGGGTCAGCGGCTCCAAAGTGAGGGAGGTGGCGCCTGGCAGGTGGGCCCCACCAGGCGGTGGCTCAAAGGGGAGGCGAGGGAGGCGCCGGCCGGGCTCGGCTCGGCCTCAAGGCCGACCGGCCGACCAAGGCGAGGCGGCGGCGAGGCACGGCCACCAACGGCGGTGACCGGCGTTGCGGGAAGCGGCGGCGACGGCCGAAAGGTGGCGGCGCATGGCCAGAGCAGCGGCGTGGCCGGCGCTCGTGGGAAGGTGAGGAAAGGAGGGGGAGGGAGGACTCACCGGCGACACGGCGGCCGGAGCGGAAGACGAAGGCGGCGACGACGACCCGAGGAGAGGAGGGGCGGACGAGCGGCGGCGACACCTAGAGGAGGGGAGGAGAGGAGTTAGGGATGGAGAGGGCGACCGCGACGACCAAAATGGCTGGCCGGAGACGGAGGGGAATGGATAGCTCACCGGCTCGCGAGGGAGATGTGGTTCCGGTGGGGTTCCAGTGACGCGAGGCGGTGGCCGAGATGGCCCACACGGCGGCGGAGCTAGCGGTGGCGGCGGCTTGGCGCGGCGGCGGCCCTAGTGGCGACGGCACGCGGCCGGAGATGGGCGGCGGCGGCGGAGCTCGGCGAGCGCGGCGCGACGGTGGTAGAGGGCGTGGGAGAGGACGGTGAATGGGGGAAACGAGAGAGAGAGCTCGAGTGAGGGTTTTTATGGGCGAGGGAGGGGCGGAAACGGCCGGGGATGGCCCCTATTTGGCCGGCGACGTGGAGGGGTGTAGGAGAGATAGAGGGTGTTGGGGGATTTCAAATCCCCCACCACTTGCGGGCGCGCGCGCGCGGGAGATGCGGGGGAGAGGGTGGCGACGTGAGCGCGAGGTGCAGGCGCGGAGTGGAGGCGCGACGTGGAGCGGAGAAGGCGGCGGCGCGGGCGGTTTCGGCGGCTGGTTGCCGTCGTGGGGCGGGCGGCTGGAGGAAGGGGACGACCTGACAGGTGGGCCCCACCTGTCAGCGTCCCGGAGAGAGGGGAAAGGGGAATGGGCCGGCCCAAAGGAAGGAGGCCGAGCGCGGGAGAGGGAGTGGGCCGACGGTCCAACAGAGAAAAAGAAGGAAAAGAAAAAGAAAAAGAAGAAAGGATTTTCCTGGGATTTAAAATTGCACTTTGGTGATTTTTAATTGGTTAAAATTATTTCCAAGGCTCTGAAAATTCCACTAAAAATCTTGTTAATGCATTGGAGCATGGGGAACTCAAGAAAAATTCCACCACGCTATTTCCGATTATTAATTGCATTTATTAACTAGGGATTTAGCTCTAGGTTAATTAAGATAGTTTCTTCGGGCAATTTATTTAACCAATTTTTAAAGCAAGAAAAGGGGGAGAAACTTCAGGGTGTGACAATAAACCACGCGAAAGTTACTTTCAAAAAATACGCTTGGGCCTACAATCCTACAGGCCAGGTCCCTTTCTCTCTATCTCTAGCTCTCTTTTGCACATGGGCCGTATGTAAGCCTCTAAGTTCTGCAATGTCGTCGCTAGTTGCCGAGACACTCCCGCACCCTAGCCTCCACATCCGCATGAGAAAATCACGCATCCTCGATTTTCTCTCCGTCATCACCGTAAAAGTCAAAGTCCCTCATCCTCATCCATGCATCTTCTCATCCACTCCCTCTCTCCCTCCCATCGAAACATCCATCTCCTCTCCTCTCAACTCCTACCGGCCGGCGATGACAGCGCCAGCAAGGGAAACACCGATGAAGCACCAGCGATGCTCCTCCTCCTCCTCCTCCTCTCTCCAACTTCCCCCTCCACTTTCTCCCTTCCTCCTCTCGTCCGACCTCCATGGGCTTGGGCTGGACAGTGGGCGAGGGCAGCTCGGGCGATAGTGATGGCGGCGGTGGTGACGGACTCGGGAGGCAAATCTGACAGTGCCGCCCTGGGGAGGGGCGGATCCGCTACTCTGGGCCCTAGAAAGGCGATGGTGACTAGGGTGATGGTGCTGGCGAACTTGAGGGCAACGGATCCGGCGGTGCTGCCCTCGGCCCCGGGAGAGGCGATGGCGATGGCAGGCGGCTTAATGCTCCGTATGCGAAAATCATGTTTTCCCACGTCGTTCGGCTACCCGCCTAGAAAAATTCTGATTTTCATAGACATCTAGCCTCTGGGGCAGGTGGGTAAAGTGCCCGCCTGCGAAAATGTCTTTTTACCGTATGCAAAAAATGTCTCTACTAGTGCTGAACTATAATTAAACCAGACATGTGATGGGAGAATTGACAAGTGGCCCAAAGGTATTTCATAACTTTCATGCAGTTTCTTTCTCTTATTTAATCAGAAATGACTATCTTAATGAGCACGGTGTCCATGAGCGAATTTCCACATTTACATAATGTCTCCCACAATAAGTTATTTCGTGTAGTGTCCTACAGCTAAACTGTGAAGTCACAATGTCTTGAGGTAGAATTTGCCTTCAAGTATTTATCTTAATATGGATGGAGACAAAAATTTATAATTTTTATATTTACCAATTTTTCGTTAAGTTGTTTAGATGCCTCATTATTGTCACAAGTTTCAGACAAAAAGGAACGCGGAAGGAAAATAAATTCTTTCATGCTAACATTGCTCTATGCATACGATAGCAAGATGGCGTGCGAAGACGGAGTTCCAGGTTTGAGTCTAGTATATACAAAACATATGCTATGGACACGAGCTTTCATGCATACTTCATACACCAACTAGCAAATGTTATGAAAAATTCTAAAAAAAATTAGACATTTACTCCTATTAGTATTACACATATCTACAAAGTCTCGTATTCAAAAATACATTATATTCTAGCTGTAACTAAAAAGTGAAAAATCTAACAGTTTTAAGAGTAAAAATATATCTGAATTTTATCTTTTTTAGGCTAAAATATAATAAATTTGAAGATAAAATTTCACACGTATTTATAATACTATTAGAAGTATGTTCATTTTTTTCTAGAATTTTCTATACGACATTTGCTAGTTGATGTGCACGGGAAATTTGTGTGTATAGGATATGTTCCCCATATATACACAGTATATGTGCATGTATTTTGCTAATAAAAAAACACTTAACTCGTGTCTATCTTTGTGAGGTGCGACCGTATATATATATATTTGGTTCAACCACCTAATTAAATTGCAAATATCTTTTAAGATTTATCTTTTATTGTTCGAAAATTGAAATGTGCGAAGGATAAGATAAGATAAGATCGAGATAGTGTGTCCTGCATGACCATCACATAAGACGGCACCATTGCCGGAACTCAGTACTATTTAGGACAAAATCTATTTATTTAAGATAGTGGGTTACGTACGCATTTACGACTTATCGACAATGTACCTAGCTAGTTTTTTTCTTTAAAATAAATAAAAGACAATGTACCTCACGCCACCACTTCAGGTACCAAAGAAATTATTGGCCTCCCTATATATGGAGAGCAGCTTGGAGTAAGCCCTGTACAAGACATATTATGTTTTGTTGACCACTGTATATGGCCGTTAATGAATTGTTGCAGGAAAGTGAGCTAGCTCTTCCACGAGAGTACTTCAGCAAAATGTACGTACGTCGATAAGAATCTTGTTGATATAAAGAAAAATGGTTTGCGGATTTCATGTATTTTCACACAGTAAGATATATACTCCCTACATCCCAATATAGGTTGCACCCCCATTCCAATATAGTCACGGAATATGTTTCATCCGTATTATCCGTATTATGTTGCACTTATATTGGAATGGAAGAAGTATAAGAAACTGATTCCATGCATGCTGAACTGTGGCACGTTCGAATGCCCATCCTTGAATGGATATAGTTTTAGCTAGAATGCCAAATGCGTGTAGGCGTAGTTAAAAATATTTTGATTTATCATGTGAAATGCTTTCAAATAAAAGAAGGTTACTGTATGTTTTCTTAGTTTTCAAAAAAAAATACAAGTAGAAATCTAATGGCCAAATTATATATGTAGGGGACTGCTTGTGTTGACAACAACAAATAGAAAAAGGTTAATTAAGGCTAGTTGAGCTGACCTATTTATATGTGGTAGCATGCATATGGATAATAAATTAATAATCAACTTGGATTCTTCGCTAGGTAGCTCTGGCGAGACCAGACAACCAAACATATATCAAATCATGTAATTTAAGCTCTCATTATTATTTTCTATTTCTTGGGGGGTTTATTATTTTGTATTTAAATATACTAGATGTACATATATAGATTATATGGTAAAAGGAAAAAGGTTACGGTAAGGACGAACACAAAAATATACGAGACATAGGATTGAACAGGTGATGATGAAAATTAACTTCAGGTATATAAAACGAGAAAGCTATTATCACATGGTTAATTAAGTGTTAATTATTTTTAACTTGAAAAAATATATCTGATATTTTAAAGCAATTTCTATATAGAAAGTTTTCGCACGAAATACATCATTTATTAATTTGAAAAAAAAACATTCTAACAGAAACTGGGGTAAAATCCATATCTTAGTCAGAAACAAACAGTGGCTAGAGTAGTGGCAACTAATCATTACTCGCTCCATATGTGTATTAGACAATTTGATCACAGTACCATATCCAAAATCTCCATTGGTACATATTAGGCTATTTGATCACGGTACCATATACAAAATCTTAGGATATTTTTGACTTTTCATGGGTGTGACTTTAACTATTATTTTTCATATAGATTCATATTGATGTTTAATATGATAATTAAGCTTGTAATATTATGAATCCACTTGTTCAGTGACAAATCTAATTATGTGTTTTTCATAAAATAAATCTAGTTGATTCTAAGTATATTAAAGCATGAACATTAGATTTTTTTTTAGGAAAACTTCAAGGCCTTGCCTAACAGTGTGATTTTTATAACTAAAGGAACCAAACAGTTTGGCAGAGATACGTACATAAAAGGCAAAAATAAAGATCAAAGAACTATAAAAGTTGTAACCAATAAACAACTATTTATCGTAGGGGAGTTATTCATCCTACAGATATGTAGGAGAATCTTATGTCTGAAGGAAGGCATCAAAGATCAATATTCTGAAAATTCTTTCCAATACACTGTTTCCAAATGTGCCATCAAGCCATGAAGAAAATTTCCAAGAAACCCTTCCGCCTAAAACGAAGCTATGCCAATACATGAATTTTAGAAGATTGGCAACAAAAATTTTAGAAAGATTGGCAACACGAGCAAGAGTGGTCAGAAGTGAGAAAGATAGGAAGATTGTACCAGATATGCATGTGGGTAACCACCCAAACACGGTGACCAGCATATAAGCCTATCCATTATGATGGTGTGGATAGGATGGCTAAGCAGCAAGACCAATTAGGATAGCCCGCACGGGACAAACAGATTGAGGGGTGGGGAGGGATAGACTCATCAAATAGCGAGAAGAAAGCCAATTGTTCAAGTGGGTAAGCGCTTTTCATATGTACTATAACCCGTGCAAATCATAATTTTGCAACATGGCACCATGAAAGAACAATAACCAAACCAAAACTCCTCAAAGTGATGTCAAATCATTCTATACACTAAAAGTGATGAAGAGTATCATGTCTTCTCTTACAAACATATTTAACGGAGTAAATCTGCAAAATAGATAAAAGGCATCATATTTCACAAGTATATATTTAGCATCAAATTTCTGATGAAACTATATTTTTTAAGGTGAAGTATTGCACAAATACAGATTTACTGACAAAGTTACCATAAATCTATAGAGTTGAGACCTCTAGTGTTCAGCTTGAGTTATAATTAAATGTTGTAGTTTTGTGATAAAACTTACACTAAATGTGTGCTCTTGTTATACTATATCTTAAATTTATAGTTTCAAGGTAAGCTCAATGTTTAATTAGTTTTGTGATATACAACATCAAATCTATAAAATAGTTTTATGATAGCTCAATCAAATTGTATGTAGTTTTCGAAATTTACTATTGTTAATTTTAGAAATGATGTCTCGTGTGAGTGGAAGAATTTAATTAACAAGGGCATTTGAAAAAAAAGAAAGATAAGCGACAAGCCCACAAGTGACTAAGTGCTATAACGGCTTACATTTACTGTAGAGCAGATAAGAAAATAAGACTGTACAGAGGTGAGCTGGAAAAACTATATACTTCTAGGACCTGTCCTGAGATTTTGGTAGCCCATGACAAAACTAACAATATGGGCCCTTAATTTTATATCTAATAATAATCAATATATATATGTCTATATGAAATGTTGATAAACATTTAATGTGCATCGAAAAGCAATACTTATATGAACAACTTCACAAACATTACCATAAAAAATTTCTCGGACATTTCTAGATGCAATGATGATAGCATCAATATCAATCTCATATAGCAATTTATTTTCAAAAAACATCTAGTATTTTTTTCTCAATGCATAAAGTTGCCAGACCGTTCAACAATTTAATTTATCGACACATGACATCAAGAATGGGCTAAAAATTGGAAAATGAAGTACTCTGCATTTCAAAATATAAGGTGTAACTAATTTTTATCGATGTTTCATAATACAAAGCGTGCATGCATATAATTAACTATTACCTCTCCCTCCCTTAAATTTATCTTTTTAATCATCCACCCTCAAGATTTATAATCTTATTGGAGTGATCCAAACAAGGAGGCGATAATAATTATAGTTGTCTTATATTTTGGAATTGAGGGAGTAATGTAATTGTGGTCAAACTCATAGACTACAAAACTTAGAAAAAACTGTATATGATGATTATATTGCAAGTATATGATGATTAGTTGGAAGCCATGCAGAGAAGAAACATGGAAGAAACAAGAAACGGGAATAGCAGCAGACTCTTATTGATTTCGAGACAGTGACAAGGTAAGCATTTATAAGTTGTTAAGGTTGAGGAGAAAATACTTCAATACCCCTCCCTGAATAAGGATGAATGGGGGTGAGAGAGTCATTGGGGATAAGATGGAAAAAATTGATTAAGAGGTGATCAATGAAACAAATAGTAGTGTAGAAATACTTATATTCTTGGATAATATTCAGGAGTACAAATGAGATATATATATGATTCTATGATAATATTACAAAGTTAAAAGGTTTTTTAAAAATGTATTCTGAGAAACTTATATATAAAAAAACTTTTGTAAAAATCACAAGCTTGAAAAGCATACCCTTAATAATCCATAA
This sequence comes from Oryza meridionalis, assembly GCA_000338895.3. Taxonomy (NCBI): domain Eukaryota; kingdom Viridiplantae; phylum Streptophyta; class Magnoliopsida; order Poales; family Poaceae; genus Oryza; species Oryza meridionalis. The sequence goes on along the minus strand of CM002531.2, from coordinate 20,638,499 downwards.
TAATGTGTAAGAGGGGAAAAAGCGCGGCCATACCCTTAACCTTTTTTTTAATAAAAAAAGTCGGTAGATTAATTGCCCAAAACCAAACTATTGTAGTCAAACAGAGCTACATTTTAAGTTACGGCAACAGCATGATGGTTGGTATGCAGGTATGCTTGCTACTGTTAGAATAGCATTAAAATATCTAGTACTGCAGATGGAGTAGCAGGAAGTAAGGTACACCAATGCAATAGAAATAGAATTATCCAGTTTACAAGATGAAACTCAACACATAACCAGAAGTCTAAGACCAGAAGTGGGTTAGAACCACAGAATTTATAAAACCAGATGTTTGAGTGAACAATATAATAATGTGTTTTCATAAACTAAATCAAGATAGTTCCAAATATATTGATGATACATTAGAAAGACTGGCAACATAATTTTTAAAAAGATCAACAATATTGACAAAAGAGATAAGAGATAATAAGAAAGATTATTCGATTGTACTAGGATCAAGAAAGTGATCTTGTAGACAAGATAGCCTACATACAAGCTTACCTTTTAGGAAGGCACAGATAGGACGGCCAAAGGGTGAGACCAATCAGAGAGCACGCACAAAGCAAAAGGGTTAAGTTGTAGGCATGAATAAAATCAACAAAAAGTGAGGACAATATTGTAGCCAATTGTGCACCTAGAAATGTAACTAAGCACAACGCAAGGCGCAGGCCATAGCTTGCTGAGATGTAGCTAGTCAGCATAGAGAGAGAGAGGGAGAGAGAGAGAGCAGGCCATTCGGGATGGACATTAACATTTGAACGTATCAGGTATTAATCATCGATATAACAGTTAAAAATCAGGCTAATTAAAGAGAAGAACTCATCTCTAATGTGTCAAATTTGTAAGCCATTATAGATGAAGACCCTCATCTATAAACGGTTCATAATAAATAACACATTACATATGTCATTCACCGTATCTCGTAATAACAAATAATTCCAGATATTATGCTATGGAAGCATAGGACTGACGGGGCAGGGTTTATACATCTCGTAATAACAGGTCATTCCTCCAAACACCATCTATTATGGTCAATTTAACCACCCATTAAAGATAAGGTTACAATGTGTATAAAAGGGATAAGGCCTTCCATTAAAAAAAGATACGGCCAATACGATCAGGTGTACACAAAGAATTTTTCTCATTTTAAGTTTACCATAGCACAATTCCAGCTGGATAGTACTACTATATATTTAAGTTGGCCTACTCCACGGCAACCAAATCCTTATCAACATACTTTCTATACTACGAAGATGAATATGATGAGTTACATAATTATAAAACATTGGTATTTTTATTTAATCGTATAGAGATACATAGCAGCACCGGAAAGTGATACATATAAAAACTATGCATGCATTATTATGCTATGCAAATATGATTGAACGACATATATATATGCTCCTCTTTACGAAGCTAGGAGATCAAGACTAACGATGGAGTTACACACACACACACACATATATATTTACCACAAACATGAGTAATACTCTATATTTATAAGTATATATATATATATATATATATAAGTGACACCACGATGACAAGATTTACCACAAACATAACTAATACTCTATATTTATAAGTACACATATGCTTGATGATTCTCCATGCATGTGTGTCAGGCGATGCGTTGTAAATCAATTGTGTATGTCAAGCATGTTGTTCAGTTATTGATCAGAGGGAGAGGAAAGAACAGGTCAATCTCCCTATTGTTCACGTCCTGAAGGGGTCTCGCGTTGTTCTCATTACCCTGCATGTATGCACATATGCAGATCATCAAGTAAGAACAAACGAAATAATTGTTCATTGTCATCTATTAATAGATACTCCCTCCGTCCCGAAATATTTAACGCCATTGACTTTTTTAAACATGTTTGGCCGTTCATCTTATTTAAAATATTTAAGTAATTAATAATTCTTTTCCTATCATTTGATTCATTGTTAAATATACTTTTATGTTTACATATAATTTTACATATTTTACAAAAGTTTTTGAATATGACGAATAATCAACATGTTTTAAAAAGTCAACGGCGTCAAATATTTAGGGACGGAGGGAGTATTAAACATGAACGACTTATTCACTTACCATGAGCACAGCTGCCTTGAGAAGTGTGATTTGGGACAGTGACACGGTGTGCACCTGAAGAAGAAAAGGGACAGATAGTATAGGAACATAAGTACGTAACTAAAAGAACTTCCCTCACCAACTAAAACTGAATGTGGTCGCCTTAGCACATTCCTAGTGCTTCATATTATAGATTGTTTACAGCTTTAATAGGGTGATATGTAGGATTTAAGGTGGCAAGAGATTGAAACTGGGTTAACTTTATACAAGCTAGGCCTTGGCAGAGGAAACCAAAAAACTTGTGTAGAGTTGGGCTTGAAAGTTGTACTCGCTGAGAGCTAGACAGGTAGAAGCTACCGTTGAGTAGGTTGTTCCTTGGATGCCATTTTATTACTTATTTGTGCTCGTAGACCTTTCCATAAACACTATTTATTTAGAATGCTATTAGATATTTAGTATTTATACTATATTTAAGATTTTATTAAGTCGTCACTAAGAAACTAAATATGTTAACTTATAGTATCCTGTTTAAAGATTAATTCTGACAAAAAATAACAAAATAGCTTCAAAATGTGAAATTAACCTACTTATGATATACATACGTACCTTCCTGACAACGGTCCAGATGACCCCCTCCGTGCAAGGTGGTGTGGTAAAGGAGCCCATGTAGCGATAGTACACGGTATCCTTTCCCTTGGCTACATTTGGATCCGCCCCACCAATGACCATCTTCTCTTTGCCTTCTTGGTTTGATATCGCAATTATATAAGGCTCCATCTGCATGCAACAAGAAGTTCAGCATACCAAGAATATACATGTGTAATAATTTGTTTGTGATGGTTAATGAAACAATATATCTATCTTGGTCATCAGTTGCTCCAAACTATCACATTAAAATAGACATGACAAACCATTGATGATATTATCAGTGCTTCCTTTGTTCTACAATATAAGACATATTAGTTTTCTATGTCGTCTCTAATAAGTTAAAACAATTAGTCTATTTTATGGTATATCATCAATAACGGTGAATTATTCAACATCATGTGTAGTACTTCAAATATGAACCTAATAACAACAAATACTAGCTTGACAATAAAAATATATATTGCTAGTTTAGTTGTGAATTATGTGAATTATGTATTCAACAGCCATGTGTGCAAACTATGTGAATTATGTATTCAATAGACCTTTTGCAGAAACTCGTCTGGGGTGGTGCTGATGGTGTAGAGGATGCCAATGACGGCGGCCTGGTTCTGGGCATTGAGGTGCACCATATGTAGCTCCATGTCATACCTCCGGCCATCGATGGTGTGCTCCGACGGCGTGTGCCAGTGCAATTGCCGGAGCTGGTACGCCGTGCCATTTATCATTAGGCTACCGGCGTCACCGTCAAACCTGACCATGATGTCGTGGCCACGGTTGACGACGGAGGCGTTGGCGTTCTGGTAGGTGTAGTTGAGGTTGCCGAGGCCGGGAGCCAAGGTGAGGTCGAGGAGGCCGAGGTTGATCGGCGACTGCATCTTACCGCTGCTGCAGGTGGCCCATTCCGGCTTTAGGCTGCCCCAGTTCTGTGGCCCCCTCGGTGAGCCTGGGATGTAGCTGTAGCCGTCGTCCTCGGCTCCGGCCACCGTCAGCAGGAGTGCGATGGTGGCGGTGGCGCCGGCGAGGAGGAGGAGGTGGCGAGCTGAACTCATGTTGCTACTGTTTGGCTGGCTGGATGGATGGATGATAGAGCTAGGTATATAGGGGTATTTATACAGGGGCCAGCAAGGTAGCTAGCTAGCTACGTGTTCGTTCTTGCATGTCAAGTTGGAACTGTATGTACGTGTTATACGTACGTACAGCATGGATGGAGCACAAGCTGCACGACGTACTTACTGGTTGCGTCTCCGATCACTCTTATTAATTAAGCAGATAAGTACACGGCGTTAAGACTTAATTTGGTTGTTCTTAATTATCTTCAGATATGTGCCCAGTGCTAGACAAAGGTGTATAGTACGTGCGTGTGTCTGGATGCTTGGATATGTGCCTGGATGCTTGAATGTGTGCACCGGGACTAAAAGATGCATTATTAAGTACCGGTCGGTGGCACTAACCGGAACTAAAGATATTTTTGAGACTTGAAGTAAAAATATATTTTTTTAAGTACCGGTTCTAAATCTACTCGAGATATTTGTGTTTTGGGTACCACGATAAAAAATCGGTTGTCCAGTAGTGTAAGATTTTTGGAAATCCAGCTCATCGGTCACTAGAAAACTAGCAATTTCCATACAAAATATATATATATATATATATATATATATATATATATATGTGCATGCATGTATGTATGTGTACGTATATGTATGTATGTATATATGGAACTACTAAATGGCACTATTGGCACTACGTATTAGATGGCATTAGACACACACAACCAACCACCCTGTCCTATACCCACGCGCACTCGATTTAAACAGACCACGTAGTTAATTTTTAACTTAGCGACCCACCACCCCGCCCACATCCCACATGAACTGATCTGGTGCAAGCTACACATTGAGTTATTTTTTAACTCGATGTACTGATTTTATCTGGTATATATATTACGGATTCCTATCATAAAAACCGTCCACCCACTCTTTCCTCTCCCTCTCCACGTTTTACAGATCAGCGATGGATTGTGGTTCCCTATTGTTCACGTCCTGAAGGGGTCTCGCGTTGTTCTCATTACCCTGCATGTATGCACATATGCAGATCATCAAGTAAGAACAAACGAAATAATTGTTCATTGTCATCTATTAATAGATACTCCCTCCGTCCCGAAATATTTAACGCCATTGACTTTTTTAAACATGTTTGGCCGTTCATCTTATTTAAAATATTTAAGTAATTAATAATTCTTTTCCTATCATTTGATTCATTGTTAAATATACTTTTATGTTTACATATAATTTTACATATTTTACAAAAGTTTTTGAATAGGACGAATAATCAACATGTTTTAAAAAGTCAACGGCATCAAATATTTAGGGACGGAGGGAGTATTAAACATGAACGACTTATTCACTTACCATGAGCACAGCTGCCTTGAGAAGTGTGATTTGGGACAGTGACACGGTGTGCACCTAAAGAAGAAAAGAGACAGATAGTATAGGAACATAAATACGTAACTAAAAGAACTTCCCTCACCAACTAAAACTGAATGTGGTCGCCTTAGCACATTCCTAGTGCTTCATATTATAGATTGTTTACAGCTTTAATAGGGTGATATGTAGGATTTAAGGTGGCAAGAGATTGAAACTGGGTTAACTTTATACAAGCTAGGACTTGGCAGAGGAAACCAAAAAACTTGTGTAGAGTTGGGCTTGAAAGTTGTAATCGCTGGGAGCTAGACAGGTAGAAGCTACCGTTCAGTAGGTTGTTCCTTGGATTCCAATTTATTACTTATTTGTGCTCGTAGAACTTACCATAAACACTATTTATTTAGAATGCTCTTAGATATTTAGTATTTCTACTATATTTAAGATTCTAATAAGTCGCCACTAAGAAACTAAATATATAGTGTCCCTTTTAAAGATTAATTCTTGACAAGAAACAACACTCAACCGAGATCGCAACAAAATAGTTTTAAAATGTGAAATTAACCTACTTATTATATACATGCGTACCTTCCTGACAACGGTCCAGATGACCCCCTCCGTGCAAGGTGGTGTGGTAAAGGAGCCCATGTAGCGATAGTACACAGTATCCTGTCCCTTCGCTACATTTGGATCCGCCCCACCAATGACCACCTTCTCTTTATCTTCTTGGTTTGATATCGCAATTATATAAGGCTCCAGCTGCATGCAACAAGAAGTTTAGCATACCAAGAATATGCATGCATGTGTAAAAATTTGTTTGTGATGGTTAAAGAAACAATATATCTATCTTGGTCATTAGTTGCTCCAAACTATCACATTAAAATAGCCATGACAAACCATTGATGATACTAGCGGTGCTTCCTTTGTTCTACAATATAAGGCATATTAGTTTTCTACGTGGTCTCTAATAAGTTAAAACAATTAGTCTATTTTATGGTATATCATCAATAACCGTGAATTCAACATCAAGTATAGTACTTCAAATATGAACCTAATAACAACAAATACTTGACAATAAAAATATATATTGCTAGTTTAGTTACTATAAAAAGTTACAAATGTTGATTTTTGTTAGAAGCATTAGCCATATGTGCAAACTATGTGAATTATGTATTCAACAGACCTTTTGTAGAAACTCATCCGGGGTGCCGATGGTGTAGAGGATGCCAATGACAGCAGACTGGTTCTGGGCATTGAGGTGCACCATATGTAGCTCCATATCATATCTCCGGCCATCGATGGTGTGCTCTGACGGCCATGCCATTTATCTTTAGGCTACCTGCGTCGCCGTCAAACCTGACCATGATGTCGTGGCCACGGTTGACGACGAAGGCGTTGGCGTTCTGGTAGGTATAGTTGAGGTTGCCGAGGCCGGGAGCCAAGGTGAGGTCGAGGAGGCCGAGGTTGATAGGCGACTGCATCTTACCGCTGCTGCAGGTGGCCCATTCCGGCTTCAGGCTGCCCCAGTTTTGTGGCCCCCTCGGCGAGACAGGGATGTAGCTGTAGCCGTCGTCCTCAGCTCCGGCCACTGCCAGCAGGAGTGCGACGGTGGCCGTGGCGGTGGCGAGGCGGAGGAGGCGGCGAGCTGAACTCATGTTGCTACTGTTTGGCTGGATGGATGGGTGATAGAGCTAGGTATATAGGGTATCCTATCTTACTATAAAGTTATCCCCCACTAACTCTTTAAGCTTGACATGCAAAGATGCCACATCATCATCCACTAATTAACAAGACGCCACATCATCATCCACTAACAATCATCGCATTTAAACATCATGCAAACATGCTATATCTTTATAGTTTTTATAATTTAAGAGCTTTTAAAATATAAACATGTTAAATTATCATCCAACATAATTCACATAATGTTTCAATGTATATCTTTATTATGTTTTATGATATCCTATATATTTATATAGTTCATCCTCACTTAGTTAGTGCTTAAATGATTAATCTATAGTCCAAATTATTTTTCTCCTTTTTTCCTCTAATTAAGTCATATCACATCAATTGTTTTTAGCCTTTAGATGATTAATCTACGGTCCAAACTATCTCCCTACTTTTCTTCTTCCATAAAATCATACCAGCTTTCTTTTTACGTTTGAATCACCATTCTATATACTATTTAAATTTAAATTATCATAAACCACATTAATTTACTTAATCTGATATTATCTAGCTATCTTACACGTTATTTTTTTATTATTATCATACTAAATTCTCGTAGCAATGTGTGGGGTTTCACCTAGTTTATACATGGGCCAGCAAGGTAGCTAGCTACGTGTTCGTTCATGCATGCATGTCAAGTTGGATCTATTATTGTACGTGCTATACGTACGTACAGCAAGGATGGAGCACAAGCTGCACAACGTACTTATTACTGGTTGCGTCTCTGATCACTCTTATTAATTAAGCAGATACACGTACACGGCGTTAAGACAGACAGAACTAGGTGTACTAATTTGGTTTCTTAATTATCTTCAGATATGTGCACAGTGCTATACAGAGGTGTGTATAGTACGTGCGTGTCCCTGGATGCGATTCCGGTCGCCTGCCGAAAGCCGCTACCATTAGCAGAAGCTTGATAAAAGGTAGAGTTGGATTTTTCACAACTGTTTTTTTTCTATAAATATAATTATGGTTTTCTATTTGAAACTGAATAGTGTTGGACTCCTAATTTTTTGCCATGCATACAATTTAATTTGTACACGATATTATATATTTAAAAATAGAATACTCTATGTTTCTATGCATACAGATGTAATTTGTGTGTACAATATATTTAAAATAGAATTATGGGAAGGTATACATAATCATCCATTTCTCCTAGAATAATGTATACAATTAAATTTTGATTATTGGTATATAACTTAATTTAGTTTTCTCGAGTTGAAAGTCGTGGTTATTGATCAATTGATGGCAAGTCGGCAACAGTTCATTTCTCCTCATGAAACACCGTACCATGCATTAGCCTTTTCAAGTTGGAGCTGTGATTATTGGTCAATCGATAGCAAAGTCAGCTACTCGATCATTTCCGTTAGCAAGGAAACATCCCCGATTTAGTGGTTAGGCAGACCAGTTTCCCAACTCCTCCTCCTTGTTTTCCACGTGCACGCTTTTCAAACCGCTAAACGGTGTGTTTTTTTAAAAAAGTTTCTATATAAAAGTTGCTTAAAAAATCAAATTAATCTATTTTTTAAAAAAATAGCAAATACTTAATTAATCACACGCTAATCGTTGTTCCGCTTTGCGTACCAGAGAGTGAGGGTTCCCAACCCCCACTCCCGAACGCAGCCCCGAGTTTAGCATTCGTGGTTTTTCATATATATGAACTAGATGCGACCCCGCGCGTTGCGGCGGGAATTTTATAGAATTGATTTGGATGAAACTCTTAAGGAGCGATTCCGGTATTTGTATAGTATGGGGATCGTTGGTACTAGAATATACGCGAGATTGTAATAAAGAAGATAGGGACGAAGATTTTTATACATGTTCGGGCCTCTGAATTGTCAGGTAATAACCCTACTCCTGTTGGCCGAAGCCGGTCGTTGCTCTTATTCATCATGATCACACCAATGCAATATATGGGGTAGTCTATCTAACTGTCGTCGACTTGGCGGTCTGAAATGCTGACTCGTAGTCGACAACAGGGTAGTCTTCCTTCTCGAATCCATGCCCGACGAGATCAGAGACAACGCTAGATCCCTACAGCCAGCCTCTATAGGTACCGGATAGGGTCCTCCTAGGCATATCTCTGATATTGATATCCAGCGGCTTGTCTTGGCGTATGTTGTGTCTTCTATTGTCCGTCTCCCCTCTCCTCCTAGGGGGTCTTGTATTTATACCCATAAGAGTCCCCTTGTCTAAGTAGAACTAGGGAAACCAATATGGATACAATCCAAGTAGTCCTTGTCGTTTCCATGTAGAACTCTAGTTGTCTTTCCTTATCCGGAACTCCCTCCATATCCAAGGTCAGTTTCCGTATAAGACATGGTATGTGGTGGGTCCTGCTGAGATTTAGTCAACTACTATTAGGTATGCCGTATCCATAACCCTGACAGTAGCCCCCGACTTCAATGCAAATGAACAAGTTCATATTCTCAATCTGAAGACCTCGGAATAACTGTTGTCGAGCTCACGTGACCGTTCTCGGTGAGTTCAGAGATAACGTTAGACTTCCCTTATCAGTCTCGTGCGGGCACCGTACAGAGTTTGTCTGAGTCAATCTCCGACGTCTACCAAGAAAGTACAGAGCATACGACTAAGTCTCCCGTCTTGCTGTAATAGAGAATTTGGATTGAAGTCAAGAAATTTTATCTCGGCGGGTACACCATTTCTTCATTCCGTATTCCTTGTCGAAATCCAGCAACCATTCTCGAGTGGTCGAGAAGGCGCAGAGTCTGCGACGGAGCCTTGTCAACATTTGTCGTACTCGCCTTAGTCAATCTTGGTGTAGAACCATAGAGACATGGAGTCTTCGACAATGTCGAGTAAATTTTCCTGAAATCAATACTCAGAAAAGAATATTAGATAGAAATAGCCCCCGAGCGAACGCTTAAAGGGTGACATGTTATAATGTGTATGGAAAATTGAAAATGAATTAAATTTACAGACCAATGTTTTGTGTATGAGCGTCTTCTCTTTTACCGACTTCGATCAGTCAGTTTGTTGAGTCATACACTCTCCCTAGCCCCCCAGCCTTGTCCTCGGAGATTTGTTCTCGGAGGAGAAGGCTCTAGGACCCTTGACCTGCCTTGGTTGAAAGATCGCTGACCCTAGCCCCCAGCCGTGAAGTTGGAAAACTCAATTTCCGATTACACGACTTGGTTAATACGCACGGCGAGAACTCTTACATGACCAGATCTTACATGGTCGTTTGTCTCTGTATAATCTGACAAGGCCTTATCCGCTCTGGGCGTCCCCAGCCGAAGTTCTCTTAGGTTCCTCAGAGGCCTTGCCAGGACGACGTAAAGGGACAGTAGGATAGGTTCAACTCTAGGTGTCGTCGTGGTAAGGGATCTCTGGGTAAAACACTTGGCGGTATTGTGTACCTGATATCAAATTTGTTGGAGTAGAAGTAGTGGGAGAATCGCTACACCGCTGGTCGAGGACTAGGTAGTAGCCGCAACTCGACCACTTAAAGTAGAAATAGTGGGAGAATCGCTACACCGCTGGTCGAGGACAGGTAGTAGCCGCAACTCGACCACTTAAGGTAGAAACAGTGGGAGAATCGCTACACCTCTGGTCGAGAACCAGGTAGTAGTCGTAACTCGACCACTTAAGGTAGAAACAGTGGGAGAATCGCTACACCTCTGGTCGAGAACCAGGTAGTAGTCGTAACTCGACCACTTAAAGTAGAAATAGTGGGAGAATCGCTACACCGCTGGTCAAGGACCAGGTAGTAGCCGCAACTCGACCACTTAAAGTAGAAATAGTGGGAGAATCGTTACACCGCTGGTCGAGGACCAGGTAGTAGCCGCAACTCGACCACTTAAAGTAGAAATAGTGGGAGAATCGCTACACCGCTGGTCGAGGACCAGATGTAGCCGTAACTCGACCACTAGAAGTAAAAATAGTGGGAGAATCGCTACACCTCTGGTCGGGGACTAGGTAGTAGCCGTAACTCGACCACTTAAGGTAGAAATAGTGGGAGAATCAGTACACCGCTGGTCGAGGACCAGGTAGTAGCCGCAACTCGACCACTTAAAGTAGAAATAGTGGGAGAATCGCTACACCACTGGTCGAGGACCAGGTAATAGCCGTAACTCGACCACTAGAAGTAAGGCGAGAGAGATCACTACGTTCTACTGGTTCGAGAACCAGGAGTAGGAGTCTCTCAATCACCTATAGGGGCGCTAAAGTTGGTTTATTACATGTGCATCTTATGTGGCCAGCATGATTCACATATCCAACTTATAGCATATCCGGATATCCGTTCGCAATCATGTCGGGTGATCAAGCCGACAACGTTCGCGAGAAATTATTCGTTAACAACCTTTTCTCGAATAGCCCAGGCATGGCCGGTGCTATGAGATAGGTCGTTGGTCTTCGTCGGTAGGTTGGGTGCGACAACCACGCATTTATCGAGAACGTTCTCGATAATGTGTGTGTTTGACCATAACCTACTCGAGTGCTCAATTGTTCCTGAAAAGTATTTTCTAGAAGGCAAGACATATAGCAGAGAATATCGAGTATGTACTCAAAAAACTGCATGGATCTTCTAGTATTATCAGGATGTAACGAGCAGATGTAAATATCAGGTATTATGTAAACCGTAAACAAGCATGATTCATAAAAGAGAGAACAGAGCGAGCCCCAGCGTTAAACCGTAGTTGGCCGAACATCGGAAGCTCTCGCATAATGGATATTGTATAAAAGACATGCTCTAGGTAAACATAATAAATTATTGATCTGACGATATTGTACAGATCGGAAAATAGGTACGGTAAATTGTATATAAAATATTGCGTACCTTTGTAGATATATGCCGGATGTATCTACGAAATTAGTGGATTAATTTAAAAACCAATCTCACTAACTACCTTCCGTGCACGTGTCCGAGTAGCCCAGACATATCTTACCGAAGCAATTGTACATATGCACTGTGTGGATAAATGTTGACTGGTCCAAACATGCATGCACGTTCTTGGCTTGGATCCTCATGTCTGTTGGTGTACTCGGTTGGTGATAGTAGATGCTGTTTCCAGCTTGGACTCATCGGGCCGATGTCTTGCACCAGCTAGCTGTAGGAGTTGATGCCACGCGCGGAACGATTTGTTTGCACCTTAACCCGGCTAGGACAGTGCGACATTTGATCTCGATTCGAATCGGGCCCATGCATCCGAGGATGCCCCATTGGGAATAGGACCGACTCATATTGGATCAATCTCGCGTGCTGTCGATACCGTTGGTCTTCCGCCGCGACGAAGTCTTGAACCTATGGTCGATCTCGCCGGATCGATTAGTTGATGATGCGGAGCATGTACTCTCGTCAAGAATCCATAGTAACGATGACTTGGCGAAGCTTGACGAAGATCCCGATCCGTTGGAGAACGCACTTCGTTCGGGTCATATCACCCAACATATGAAGTCGTTGAGTAGATTGTTGTTGAAGAATCCATCTCTTGAACCCATCTCGTCGAAATCCTGAAGCACCAAAATCCCCCTACCTGGCGCGCCACTGTCGACGTTTGATGTCGCGATTCCGGTATTTGCATAGTATGGGGATCGTTGGTACTAGGATATACGCGAGATTGTAATAAAGAAGATGGGGACGAAGATTTTTATACAGGTTCGGGCCTCTGAATTGTCAGGTAATAACCCTACTCCTGTTGGCCGAAGCCGGTCGTTGCTCTTATTTATCATGATCACACCAATACAATATATGGGGTAGTCTATCTAACTGTCGTCGACTTGGCGGTCTGAAATGCTGACTCGTAGTCGACAACAGGGTAGTCTTCCTCCTCGAATCCATGCTCGGCGAAATCAGAGACAACGCTAGATCCCTACAGCCGGCCTCCATAGGTACCGGATAGGGTCCTCCTAGGCATATCTCTGATGTTGATATCCAGCGGCTTGTCTTGGTGTATGTTGTGTCTTCTATTGTCCGTCTCCCCTCTCCTCCTAGGGATAAGTGTCCCCTTGTCCAAGTAAAACTAGGGAAACCAATATGGATACAATCCGAGTAGTACTTATCGTTTCCATATAAAACTCTAGTTGTCTTTCCTTATCCGGAACTCCCTCCATATCCGAGGTTAGTTTCCGTATAAGACATGGAATGTGGTGGGTCCTACTTAGATTTAGTCAATTACTATTAGGTATGTGGTATCTATAACCCTGACGATATATGAAATGAACTAACTCTTATTAATAATATTTATCTACAATGGTGTATGTAGAATTGGTATTGCAAAATTAAATAGCTGACAAATATCCTATCACTCCACAGTCTATACTGTAGTAATCTAATACAATAGTCGAACATCTCTAATACAGGGAAATGTTAAAGCTTCGTAAAAATAAGTAGTTAAACAACAACGAAAAGAGATGATGTGCTTACATATATATTTTGCACTGCTTTATGTCAGAAAGTGCAACAATCAAACCAAATTAATTGAGCACAAAACAGAAGCTAGCTAAGTCAACAACAGTACATGCAGGAATTGGCGGGAATTGGGAGGAACTGGAAATTTTCTGTCTACATTAATGACACGAAGTAAACTTATCCGAGATGAACTGAAAAAACAAATACCTATAATATAAAACTTAAAGTTTAGTGTGAAATTCAACAACAAAGAAAACTTCCAACTAAAATTAGCATTTCCGGACACCAACTGCAATCTGCACTGGATGAGGTGAACCGAACTGGATGTCAGCACGCCGAACTGGATCTCAGCACCTGAAGCCGCCGCCGTCGTCTTGTTGAGGTATGCCATCAACCACTGCGCGAATGAGTAGCAGGTCCTGGCGTCGCATAGGTGGAGGGGTGTCAGGCGAGGAAGCCGGCGTCATCTCGAACCGCTGGCTAACCACGCGATTAATTAGGAGGTGGGCAGGGAGATTAACATCGGAGGTGGGAGGCTGGGAGCCCATCTCGTTTGCATCATGATGGCTCATCGTAACGTTTGTGTGCATTTCTGTTGAATGTATCCATCCAGATGGCACTTGAACTAGCGTCATATCACTTGATCCTACGACTGTAAAATAACGATGACGTGGCTTCACCTCAAGGCAGCTTTACAGGAGTTAATACTTGTAGTGGATACCAACTATATAGGAGATGAGCTCCGGCGCCGGCCACTGGTCAAAGCCGCGACTATTATTGATTGATCGATGGTAATTAAGTCGGTTATTCATTTTTTTCCCTTAGAAAGCATCTGCTACTCATGTTTTCCTTCGGAAAAATTCCTCAATCATTTTGGTGGTACAGTATTGCTACATAACTTAATATCATTGCTGGGGAAGTGGTTTTTAGTTCCGGTTTGCAACCTCCTTTAGTCCCAGGTTGCAAACCGGGACTCCGAATCCGGAACTAAAGAGGGGTATCTTTAGTCCTGGACTCCCGGTTAGTGTTCCTAGTTAGTAACACTAACCGGGACTAGCTAAAGATAGTAACGCTACATGGCTGGTGCTATCATCTTTAGTCCTAATTGGTGTTACTAACCGGGATAAAAGTTTTTTTCCATTGTTTTTTTTCTTGCGTATTGTTTTTTTCATTTTTTTTCCAACACCAAATATCAAATGCAACAACATCAAAATTATTTTTCCAACGGCACAGATCGAATCCAACAACATCAAAATTAACATCACAGATCAAATGCAATAACAAAATCATCCACAAAATCTACAACAAACATCTAAAAAGTCTACAACAAAATCATCCACAATTTTTTTCTTTATTCTCCTCTCCTTGCTCTTGCTTTTCATCCTCCTCGCCGGCGGCAGATGGGGAAGTGGAGGAGGAGGGCCCTAGCGGCTTGCCACCCACTCCCGCCGCCCAATGCTGCCGCCCGCTGCCGCCTACCGCCACCCACGCCGCCGACGGAGAGGGGAAGAGGAGGAGGGGAGGCGTGCGAAGCAGACCTGGAGGAGGAGTGGAGGAGGAGCGACGAAGGAGATAAGGAGGAGGAGAAGGCGTGCAGAGGAGATAAGGATGAGGAGGCGTGCGAAGGAGATAAGATGAGGCGGGGAGATCGAGGCGGAAAGGCGTCCGGCTCGGTGCGATTTTTTTGATGTAAAGTGTTGATTTTTAGTCCACCAACCGGAACTAGAGATAATGGGGGCCTGACACGCTACATCTTATAGCCTGACGCCTTTTTTAATCGGGTCTAAAAATGCTCTTTAGTCCCAGTTGGACTCTCGTTGGGCTTTTTAACTGATACTAAAAATGATCTTCAGTCTCGGTTCCTATAGGAACTAGGACTAATGTGGTTTTTGCATGATCCACGAAAGATCAGTTCTCCAGTAGTGTATAATTTGTAAACCATGGTTCAAATCTTAATTTTATATATGTTGTGTCATGGTTATCCTTCGGTATGAATTTTGTAAGGATCGGTTAGAATTTAAAGGGGGCTACTGCTTGCGCGATTTTTTTTAGAGCCGGCAATAAATGACAAAAGAGTCTAGACAAAAAAAAGAAATCAAATTTTAAAAGTGAACTGTACAGTCGGCTTACATTATGAACCACATGATTATAATTAGTACTTTGAATATCACTGTTGGCTCTCGTTAGTGCTGCCCTCGGCCCTGGGAGAGGCGACGGCGATGGCGGGCGGCGGTGAGCTCGAGAGAGATGGGAATGGGAGTTAGGGTTTTGGGTTTCTTTTTTGGATTTTTTTTTGCCCAATTTTAATTTTGCAGATGGGCGGCTTAATGCTCCTTATACGAAAATCCTGTTTTCACACGTGTTTCAGCTACCCGCCTAGAAAAATTATGATTTTCACAGACATCTAGCCTCTGGTTCAGGCAGGTAAAGTGCCCGACTGCGAAAATGTCTTTTTACCATATGCAAAAATTGTTTCTCTATTAATGCCAAACTATAATTAAACTAGACATGTGATGGGAGAATTGACAAGTGGCCCAAAGGTATTTTAGAACTTTCATGCATTTTCTTTCTCTTATTTAATCAGAAATGAATCTCTTAATGAGCACGGTGTCCATGAGCGAATTTCCATATTTACATAATGTCTCTGACAATAAGTTACTTGGTATGGTGTCCTACAGGCTTAGAAATGGCAATGGCCCCCGTTCACCATTTCTTTCGGGTGAATTCACATATTAGGTGGCGGGGATGGTTAATATATACCCACTATGGTGAATGAAATGGTTAATATGTACTCACCATCGGGGATGACGAGGGTGGGCACGGTGCACCATTCCCCGTCCCTGGCCCCGTGGTGACCCGATTTTACTTTATAAAGGACTGATTTGTAGACTTTTTAAGATGTTTTGGCCCATAGTATTGAAGCCCAATTAAGAGGGGTATATATTGCAAAAACCCTAGTCAAACCTCAGTCCACTCCAGATCGAGCGCAGAGGCTGCGCAGCCACGCGCCCACGCCACTGGTTCCTCTCCTCTTCCTCCGGCTCTCCGCTGCAGGCACGCCGCACGCCGCCACTGCCAGCCGCCGCCTCCTCGCGTGCGCGGTGCGCCGTCGCTGTCCCGCCGCCTACTCTCGCGTGCGCGGTGCGCCGCCGCCTCCTGCTGCCGTCGACGCGGGCGCGGCGCCAGCAGCCGCCGTCGCGCGGTCGGGAGCTGTCGCGGCCGCGCCGCCGCCGTCGCCGGGAGGACGCCATCCGCCGGGAGCCTCTGTCGCCGCGCCGCCGGGAGCACGCCATCCGCCATCGGCCGACCATGGCTTCGGCCTCCCCCCGCGTAAACTACGATGCAAGGTGAGAAAATGCTTCAATCCCTTATCCCTTCTCTGTATTCGATAGACGCTTACCTCTACTTCTCCGTCGAGTTATTCGTCTTCCATAGCTGCGTCGTTGACTCACTAACCCACGCGAAGGGACGCCGCCATGGATTTGGACCTGCCACCACGTGATACAAGTGACGCTGCCGCTGCCGCTGCCGCTGCCGCTGCCGCAGCCAACGTTGGGCCTACTGCCGGATCCGCCGTCGTGCTGGGTGCTGCCCCTGCGGTCGTTGCATTGGGTGCAGCCCCAGCGGTCGTCGGGTCAGGTGCAGACGAATCTCGCAAGTCCAATTCAAATGCCCTTCGCAGGCCTCCTCCTTTGAAAAGGACCACAACCAAGCCGAAAAGTCGTCTTGCAGTTGAAGGAGCTCCTGCTCCGAAAAGCCGTCTTGCAGGTTCTGGAGCTCCTTCTGCTTTGACTACTCCAAACGCGTCATCTTCTGCCGGCGGGTGTGAAGATAATTCATGACTAGAACTATTGCCAGTTGAACTTTCTGAATTGTGTATAGACATGTTCTCCGCTTAAGCAGGCGAGGTTGGTGCAGTACGATCAACAGCAGCAAGCTACCATTTTCTTTAGGACTCCAGTCAAGTATTCTAAAATCAAAATAAATCAGATTTTTGTTCAGTACATGCTACATAGTAATCTAATGATGTTCCACAACAGTAGTTGAGGCCGTGATAAATATTCAACTATTGTGCATATAATAGTTTGCTGAAAAGAGATCATAATTTTAGACTGTTGTTAGGTACCCATGGTTAAATTAGCACAACTGATCTTGGAAAACATACAGGTCATTCATAGTTGTGGCCATGGCAACTCCATACATGAAATCAATATTCTATGCATGCATGGTAATGAAAGGTAGCTGCTTGTAAATACAATTTAGAACAATTCTTTTAAGCATGGCATTCAGCACACAATCCACAATACATGGAGGAAAGAGTACTTGCCGGATCTTGAAGGGAGAGAGTATTGCCAGATCTTGTGGGGGTTTAAGGGCAGGGACACGCGGCGGCGGATCTTGCATGGAGGAGAGGAGCAGCTTCTTGGCGCCGACGGAGCGGAGATGGCGATCTGGCGGAGCGGTGCTGGGAGATGACGCCAGAGCGGAGGACGAGCGGGAGCCGGTGGAGCTCCAGCCGCTTGCAGCGAGTTCGAAGTGGCGAGCAGCAGCAGCTTCTTGGCGCCGATGAAGAGGAGATGGCGATCTGGCGGAGCAGTGCTAGGAGATGACGCCGGAGCGGAGGACGAGCGGGAGCCGGTGGGGCTGCAGCCGCTTGCAGTGAGGGTGGAGTGGCAAGGAGCAGCAGCAGCGACGCCCGTCGGCGGTGATGGTGGCGGCGGCGGCGGAGGAGGAGCGGAGGACGCGAGGAGTCTAGCCTAGCGTGTGGATTCAGTCCATGGATTCAGTTTGTGGATCAGTTATTTTACTCAACCCGCATCCACCCCAGACCAAACCACATTGTTTGTAAGCCCAGTCTAGTCCGATCCAAAATGGAATCCCAGGCCATTTCAATCCAACCAAAAAGGATCCAAATGAAGATCCAGCCCACTTAATCCAAACAAAGTCAGTCCACTGGCAAGCCTAAGCATCAGGCGGTGTGGGCGAGCTTGCCGGCCTCCTCGTGCCCCTCGCTTGCCCTGCCTGCTCCCTTTCCGTGCTAGAGATGGCAACGGTGAATTCACCGTCGGGGGTCACCTCCGCGTCCCCATCATTGCGGTGATAAAATTTCACCGTCCCCGCCCCTGTCAACCACGACTGGGCTACATTTTCACCAGCCCCGATCACCACGCGGTGAATTTTTCCCTGTGGTGAACCCGTCCCCGGTTAAACAACATATTCATCACTAAAGTCCAAACTCCAAACCATATAATGCAATGAAACACAAATCAGCGTCTTGCAGTAGGCAGTGTCTGACAAATCCCTCTGCGGCGAGGACCATCTCGCCGTCAACGACGACGGCGATGAAGAACCCAAAGGAAGGCTTGGGTGAACTCGAGCCCGGGAAGCGCGCACGGGTGAGGTCCCACGCCAGGTCGATGCGGCGGTCGCCAGAGGAGCCAGGGACGGATGCGGAAGGCCAATGTCTCCTCGTCGAAGTATATCCCCTTCCCCATCGCTGAGGGGGACGCTGGGGTGGTCGAGGACTAGAGGCGGAGCATGTACAGCGCGTAGCGAGAGGCCGAGGGAGGTACGTGTCCAGGACAACGCGGCGAGGCCGAGGTGGGTCTCGTAGACGAAGGTCGCCAGGCTGGGCCCTGCGGGGCCGGACGCTGCCGTCGCGGACGACGCGTAGCAGAAGCACACCGCCATCGCTACTCCGCCCTCCCTCGGCCTCCCTCACTGAAGAAGAGAAGAGTGAAGAGAGAAGAGAAGAAGGAAAAAAAAGATGCAGCTGACATGTGGGTTCCATATATTTTTTTAATTTTTTTTCCTGACTAGGATGCCACGTCAGCGAAACCACCCATATATACTGCCATAGGACCTTGAGTGCACGGTTCATGTGAGTTTAGGGGTACACATTTCTGGTTTTGTGGTGAAGGGACCTAAAAAATCTCGCTGTTAAGTTGAGGGACCTCTGGTGAACTTATTCCTCGTGAAAAAGGTTCTATGGGCCCTGACCCATTACCACCCCTACATAAGCTGCCTAGCCCACTTGCAAGTTACGATGGGCTTGGCCCACTTAAGAAAACCTAAGGGCCCCCTTGCTACCTTCCCCACTCCCTGTCTCCCGACCCCCAGCAGCCACCACACAAGCCGCACCATTGGCCATCGCTGTCACCGCTGCATGCCGGTGCCACGCCACCTCGCGGCCTTCGACGCACGCCTCCCTGACACGGATTCCGGAGTCCCGCCGCTACTCGGCGTCGCCAGCTAGTCTTCGCGGGCTCGCTGCTGCTCTCGGCTCAGCGGCACGGCGTGGCGTGGGTGCCGGGCGACTCAGCTTCGAGTCGCCTCGCCTCTCCACCTCTGCTCCTCCGTCTCCGGCGACACCGCTGCTCAAAAAAACGTCGCCTCGCCGACCAGGATGAGGTCTGTTCTTTTTTTCTCATTTTCTGACGCGTGTAGCAGTATCATGATTATTTTGAGATAATATAATCATGGCACTTCATTGGTCAAGTAAGTAGCATATGTACAGACTACAGAGGACATCTCGGATACACTCCGAAAATTACATCTCGAAAGACATTTATGAGGAAAATTGCCTGGGCAGACGTCACCTTATTGCAGTGCTGCACAATCATGTTCACATATGCCACTGTCTTCTGTCCCACTAGACACAGATAGAAGGAGGACTTGTCATTCTTTGAATCGTTCCATGCCACCCAAATGTGCCAAAGGTTGACTGCTAACACTGCATTTTGGAGGCACGAACTCCCCTTCATGAAATCTGAAATCAATTGTCTCAGACTTGTTAATTCACCCCTGCATAAACTAATAGGGAAAGTCGATCTACTTCGTTCCACATAGCAGCTGTGAATGGGCACAACAGGAGACATATATCTGCTACCGCTGTTCGATCAGGCTGCCTCTGTTGCAGAAGACACATCTATCTGTTGCTAGAATCTGTTGCTTGTGGAGTTGAAAACCTGTCTGCAGGCAGTCGTGCATGTCCCTCCATAGATTGATCTTCATCTTCCCAGGGGCATTGATTTTCCATAGGGCTTTCCATGTCTTTCTACTTTTATCCATTCCCTGAGCGGGGCCTCTCCCACTGGCACTCTGGCAGCAAAGAAGGCTGCTGATTTTGCCAGATTGTCAGCCGAACGAACGGTGAAGACACCCAGTTTCTCATGAGACCAGTGTTTTGGTCTTATGAGACTTGTCACTTGTGGCTCCGTACAACCTCACTAGAAGCTGCGGCCTATAAAGCAACAGAGGCAGCCCAAAAGGAAAAGGAATAACATGAAAAAAAAATCAGAGGCGCGAGGCCTGCGCGGCGAGGCGGTGCACTCCTCTTCTACCTCGTGAGCCAGGGGGTTTTAGGGTTACGACTCACACCACCGCTGCGTTGAAGTAGCCTCCTCCCACCGCTGCGTTGAAGTAGCCGCCCTCGTAGCATCGCCTCGCTCCACTATTTATTGGTGTGTGTGAGGCGGTGGTAACAATTGCTCTTCTTGTTAGCACATTGGGCACTTGGATCGCTGGAGAAGCTGATGGGGCTTCGTTTGGTGGTGGAGATGGTGAAGGGATCATCAAGTATGGTCCGGTATAATCAACCTCGATCATTTCTTGTTGTTGGTTCGTCTTAGGAGCCAAAGGCCTTCATTTCCTCCCAATATAGATAGTCGATTTCCTTGCGTTCCTGTAGGTTGTGGATGTTTGGGGATAAACTAGGCCATTCATGAGTTTGGGAGTGAAAGCTATAAAAATTGTTCATTTAGAGGAATCAAAATAGATGCCTTTGGACTAAATGACTGGCAGGGTGATAGTCAAAGCCACATCTGAATAACAATTTTAAAAGCAGGAATGCTTTTGTTTGAGCATTGCATTTATCTACAGTAAAGCTATGCGATGTTTGTTCAGAACGGAACTTATTAGGTGGATTTGCAACTTTATTGATATACTCCGTCCCAAAATATAAGCATTTTTTGACTCTGACATGATCTCCGAGATGCTACTTTGATCAACAATATCTATATAAAAATAAAGTGTTTTAAATAAAAAAAAGTTACATATTTTTATAGTTTGTTTAATGATAAATCCAGTAACATCAATTTTACAAGATTAATTTTTTTTGTTATTTTGCTATTAATAGTCAGTTAAAATTTTTTGACTTATCACTATACTAAAAATGCTTATATTTTGGGACGGAAGGAGTATCAAATTTGTGGATTTGGTAGCTCTAATTCCTCTCTGAATAACAGATTAACAGTTATGCCTCAAATATGAGATAAGGGAGGTTGGAAAATTATAGTTGTGGATTTTTGGATTGAATTCAGTAGCTTCTTTTGTTTCACTTATACACTTATTGGTAAGTTTTTGTATTGTGTATAATTTATTTTAGAGTAAATTTCACAAAACTACAGGTATTTTACACAATTTATCACAAAACTACAGATTTAAGAGCTTGTTTCACAAAACTACAGATTTAGTGTTTTTGTTTATCACAAAACTATAGCTATTTTGTACAATCTATCACAAAACTACAGATTTAAGAACTTGTTTCACAAAAATATAGATTTAGTGTATTCGTTTATCACAGTACTACACATTTAGTGTCTTCATTTATCACAAAACTATAGATTTAGTATCTCCATTCTTACAAAACTACAGGTTTTAGCATTGTTAAAATGTGTAGTTTTGTGAGAATGGAGACACTAAATCTGTAGTTTTGTGATAAATGAAGATATTAAACCTGTAGTTTTGTGAAAAATGAAGATATTAAACCTGTAGTTTTGTGAAACAAGTTCTTAAATCTGTAGTTTTGTGATATAGTGTTCAAAGTACCTATAGTATTGTGATAAACGAAGACATTAAATCTGTAGTTTTGTGAAACTAGTTCTAAAATCTGTAGTTTTATGATAGATCATGCAAAGTATCTGTAGTTTTATGAAATTTACTCTTTATTTTAACTTTGCTGCAACCAACCATTGTAGCTATGAGCCTGGACCGGCATTTGAGGAGAACAGCGAAGAGGCTATGCTTGATATATCACAAACAGAGTCAACAGAACTTTGGCTAATACAGTGGCCTCTAAATCAGGTTATACGGATATTATTTTCATTATGTGCCATGTGGCATGCTGCACAAGGGATCTTGAATATAATGTTTTTCTGTGTTGCATGTAGTTAGATGTGTCTG
Organism: Oryza meridionalis; assembly: GCA_000338895.3. Lineage (NCBI taxonomy): Eukaryota > Viridiplantae > Streptophyta > Magnoliopsida > Poales > Poaceae > Oryza > Oryza meridionalis. Next base: position 20,616,037 of record CM002531.2, on the reverse strand, counting down.
ATTTTCATGGTCAAGAGCTTACTCTTAAGTTGCACCGTGATGGAAAATTGAGCAGTTTGGAGAGTTCCTCAGGTAAGATAATATTAGATGAATTATGTTGCACCTGATCGATTATGTCTTTCGAAGGTTTTTCACCTTTCTGTACAGTTGGATTGAACGCAACCTGTATTAGCTCATGCAATCACACTTCTACCTTATTGATTAGTTTTTCCCAAAGTGGGCACCTAGACTTCTCATTACTAATCCCAAACAATGTTAATCCTATCAACGGAACTGGTTGCATTTCTATGGTCAAGCTTGCCTCTCATTTTTGTATGAAGATGAAGTCAATGCTGGTTTGTTGATGACTAGTAGTGTTTTGCAGAGCTCAAGTTGCTTGCTAATCTTTAGGCAACAAATGAACAAATTTAATACTTATTAAATGTTTTTTTCAATAAAAATGGAACTAAGGTGCTATAATTTAGTTTACATATAGAAGTTTTTATGTTTAGTGGATGTTCAGAGGTTTGATTGGTGAAGTGAAATCTGCTCGCAGCTTCCTCGTTATCTGTGATTTGAAGCTAGATTGATAACATTCATCAGTAAGACTTCTAGCAGTAGGCTACTAGGTTTTCTAACTTCTTTTTATTGGTTAAGATAGTCAGTTTGTCGCTTTTAAATTATTGTGGCAATAACAATTTAAAGTTCTCCCAAAAGTTTGAGCTGTACTTGTTCTTAATTTGGCAGGGAAATCTTATGATCTTGTTAGCTTTGCTGCTCAGCAACCAGATGCAACTGTTTTCCTTCCATCCGGACCAGAAGCAAAAGCTGGTATGCTGAAATACCAACTTTGCAGTTTATTTCTGCAGTATTTTACTATTTTGCATGGATGCTGTTTTTACTTGTTATCGGTCTTGTTAAATTGAGCTGTTTGTTGACATATTTGATTTTTGTGATTTTGGTCATCTATCATTTCTTCCTTTCCTGAGAGGCAGCTAATATTGTTCTTTGAGTAAAGTATATGGGCGGTCCCTAAACTTATGTCTGGGTGTCATCTAGGTCCGTAAACTTCGAAAATACGCTTTATAGGTCCCTAAACTTGCCATGGGTGTCACATAGGTCTAAACGGGTTCTAACCCGCTCCATGCGCTGACGTGACAGCCACAGTGGTGCCTACGGCTCAGTGGAATCCACATATGAAGCATATATAAAAAATAAAATTAAAAGCCATGTTTTTTCCTCTTAAGGTAGACAGAAAAAAAGATAAAATTCTAATGTAGAGAGGAGAAAATATGTTTTTTAATCTTGTCTTTTTTCTATGTGAATGACACGTAGGTCCGACTAACACGTTGATGCTATCGTGGCATGCCACATCAACGCAAGGAGCGGTTTGGAGCTCGTTTGGACCTATATGACACCCAAGACAAGTTCGAGGACCCGAAAATGCATTTTGAGAGTTTAGGGATCTAGATGGCACACCCGTACAAATTTAGGGACCGCTCATGCACTTCACTCTTGTTCTTTTAACTTACTGTATGCATATTTTTTAATCATAACAAAAAAATTCCAGTTGGGAAGATTGCACGTCGAGTTAGCTTAGTTCGTTATCCTGACCCTGAAGAACTGGAGAAGCCAGGTTTGGGGAGTCTCACTCCTAGCAGTAAGAAATCTGCAGGTGAGTTAATTTTCTCAGGCATCTTTTTGTAAGGATGCCACTCTTCTGCTGTCTATGGTAAATGCATTATATAGACTTGACAAGCATGATATGCCATTCCAGTTGGACTAGTCAATAACTTAGACATGTATAGGTTTAGCCTCCTGTTTTAACTAGAAATCCAGTATCACCAGATTAAACTTTGTAAGTGCATATTGCTGTTCAATCTTTTCGCATTGACAGTAATGAGGTGATGAACATACTATTTGTCTTAAGATTTTTTGGGCATCATTGAAAGTTGAGATTAGCCAAATTCCTGATTTATATTATGAAGACTCATGTCAGTGATGCAATGCATGCCCTTGTATTATAAGATCGAAGAACTGTTATGAGAGAGAAATACTAAGCCCATCTCTGTAGTTTCTATTTCTTTTGATTAAGGTATGCACTTTCAATTAATAAGGTTTCCAGCCAACAGCTGAAGTGTTCTATCTTTTTCTATCATAAATAGAACACTTTGGTAAACAGTAGTTGCCGTCACTGATCTGAATTTGTCCGGTCTTCCAGGTTCTTCAAAGAAGACGAGGTCTCGGTTCTCTAGCGGGTCGAAGAACCGCAGCAGCCAAGGCTCAGCGCTATCGCTGGGCCAACAGAGTGCCGAGCCTGCACACAAACACAATCAGAAGAGAAAGGATGAGAGCAGTTTGGGGCACTCGAATGTATCGGGCAAGTCGGCCGAAGGATCCCAGGTTCGTGGTGGCGACAGCGGCACGACCTCAGAGGTTCCTCAGACGCCAGTGGAGAAATCCAAGAAGAAGAACAAGAAGGTTAGGATCGCAGAGTAAGCAGTATCATCGTAGCTCAGGGGGTCAGGAGAAGAGAGGTTAATTTTCCCTAAACTGTCGGCACTCCCCCGGAGCTTTGCAGGAAAGGCGTCTTGAATTTCCTGAGCATTTAGGTTTGACTCAATTGCATTTTTGTGATGAGGCTCGAGGGCTGCAGCCCCATGCATGATATGCTGGAGTTATATCGTTATGGTTTATGTATCTTGAAGAAGACATGTTTGGTTGGGCCTGAAGCTTGGTCGACAGGGCTTTACAAATCACCTTCTACTTGTTGCTAGCCATGGAATGTAACATCTTTTGCATGAATCACACAAATGAGACCTGAGCTGTTTTGCCGGTCAAGCCTTCACCTTCACTGTTCGTCGTTGCGGCGCTCGTCCATCCATCTGAGCGGCTTTGGTCTGATTTGTCTTTTGCGTCGGTTTAATTGGTTTGCTACCAATCTTGCTCTCCAAAAGGAGCTTATTATCCTATATGTATTTTTGATTTGATGCTCTCCTGTTTTTTCTTCTCTCTGAACTGAGCATCCGAGTCAAATATAGGCAAATTTGATGTTCTATGAATTTGGATTTGGATTTTTTTTCCACAACAACGCACATGTAAAAGAGTCCCCGGGTTCTTGATCCTGAATACCCGGGTGCCTAACCTTGGTGTGCGAGGGCTAACCTTCGCCGGCGATTCACGCTTCCTACCAGCGGGCAGGCGCTTCTTTGCACCGCTCGCTTCTCGCGTGATTCGCCGCACATTTTCGAATTTTCGACTTCACCTCCGTTTTTTTTTTTTTTTTTGGCTTGGTTGATTTCGTCTCGAGATATGCTCTTGGCGTAATCGATTCAGCGGCAGTTTTTTTTTTAAAAAAATATTAATTATTACTTTTTTTTTTTTGCTGTTGACAATTAAGCATTCGTTCTTGAGGGCGAACAAACCGGGCTCATGGAATTTAGTGAGTTTTGACAAATCAAGATTTGGTACGTAAAATTATCCAGATGCAACGAAAAATGCATGTCACTCAGGGAACAAACTGGACAAAGTAAATATTAGTATGACGTAATGACGACGCGAAGATTTTAACCATGTGCAGAACCCGCTCAGGCTTTGTTCGCTAGCTGTAGGAATTAATCCCCGGGAAAAGCCTCCCACGTGGGGTTTGGGTTGTCCTCTCACCCTACACCCAATCCCTCCCTGGCTGTTTGGACAGAGGTGGGATTAGAAGGGATCACTACCATTCACTACACTTCAAATTCAGAAAATGAGTAAAACATCTTGGAAAATTCGGATAAAATAAAGAAAATGGAAGAAAGGTCATGAACGTCAAAATATTTTAGAAATGATAAGAAAAAAATTGATCATGAAAAAAAAACAAAAATTAAACGTGGAAAATAATTCTATAAATCCCAAAAAAATAAAATTGTAGAATTACCACAGATGCACTCTAAAAATAGTCCAGAATTTTTAAACAACCGTAATTTTGGATAGATTAAATTCTACAAGCAGTAAAACATCCAAATAATCACAAGTTTTCCATAGATATGCTAGGAACCAACTTAACATTGATACTACAAAAATCTCTCTTTGTTTTCAAAGAATCTAACTTTCAAATTTAGTCTAGAACTGACCACTCTTAACATCGTACTCGCATACAATTTCTATTGAAGGGGCACTGCACTATTGCAACAATCAAAATTCAGTGAAAACGGCTTTGTACAAATCAGATCTCTCTCATTGAGCTAACTGAAAGAATAAAAGTTCCAATTGCCATTGTGCAAAGCAAGACAAAAATTGGTTCTTGGAACTTAATAAATCTGTCCAATCAAACTCAATAATATATCTCTGTCTGATCAAACAAGTGATAATTCTGTAGAAAAAATTGGTTCCTGCAACCATAATAGCTACATGAATTAAGAAGCAGTTAAGGAAAAATTGTCCTTCATCCATCGCATTTCACAATTCAAGTAGTCTCTAAGAACTATCTTGCAAAACAATCCTTCCAATGGGCACAGCTAGCAAATGGGCCATGGAACCCTGTAACTACACATCCAAAAAGAAACAAGTGTTAGACACTAGACAATGGTGATTGCTAATATGTAAACTAATTAAGCAACAGGTAAAATGAACTTGAATCAAATCAGATAAATATGCAGAAGATGGTTACTTATACTCAAGTTAGCAAATCCATAACATTGTACCTACAATCTCTCTCTCCAACTTCAAATTACTTCTGTTACTCTAGTAAATATGCAGGGGCAAGATTAAATGCTTCATATCAGGCAAATGTAAGTACAACTGTATTTAGTTTTTTCTCAAATACCTTGGGTAATATCAACTCCTTCAGCTTTACTTTTGCCAACCCCACACGCCTGTGCCTCTCCTGAAATTTAATTCAGCACAACAGATTATATTTTTGTCATTCAATAGCCATTTATATAGCTTTGTATGGTATGACCTCTAGTAAAATATCTGAACACCCAGTTTCCTGACACTAGTTGTGAACATAGTAGCAGTTCAGAATAGATAAATATGCTAAATTGATTGCTAAGAGTAAAATAGGTATTCGAACAAAAGATGGACAGCTACATTTCTCAAGTTTTAACAAGGGCATTTTGCTAAACAAAAAGCCATGGAAAAAAAAAAACCAAAACTAGAATGTATACTACAGTGTCCACCTGACCACCTCATAGCATGACTTTAAAAATTTTTGCATCTTCTTGCTCATTCAATTGGCATATAGTATTGGTCGTTCAATCTGAAGCTCAAATGACCTTGGCCAAAAGCAAAGTGATGCATTCTAGACAGCAACAACAGAGTGCACTAGTTTTTATTTTTCAGGTGTGCTCCCACTGCATCTACAATAATTCCTGGAGAATCAACAATCCAGGTTTCTCCCTCACAAAAAAAGAAAAGAAAGAAGAGAGCCCATGTTCAGAAATATAGGATCTGCCAATTCAAATATATATTTCCTTGATTACAGAGCAACTGATAGGCAAGATTTGCACACACACATAGAGAGATGTGCATGGAATTTTCTGTGGTTTCAGGTTCTACTACTACAAACCACATCACCCCTCCTTCTAAGCAGAACATGACTGATACTTCAATCCATACAGCCACTCAATTCATCAACTAGCATCAAATACATCCACTAGATAAGTCACAAAATCTTTTCTGAGTGGGAAAAGAGGAGATCAAGAATCAGACCTGCTTCTTGGTGTCCGGGCTGTTGCCCTCGACCTCGCCCTCTCCCGCAACTGGTGAATCCGAAGCGAGGAAGGAGAGATGGCGAGCGCCGGCGACTGGGCGGGATGGAGAGCGGGAAGGAGAGCGGCGGCGGCTGAAGCGGGATGGAGACCGTCGGCGGCTGAAGCGGGACGGAGACTGGCGGCGGCTGAAGCGGGATGGAGACCGGCGGCAACCAAGGGCGGGATGGAGAGCGGCGGCGGCTGGAGATATGCTGTTCTCGGATCTCCACCCTAGAGCCGCCTCCCGGACCTCGCGCCGCCTCCAAACCCTAGCGCAGCGAGGAGTCGAGGAGGCCGAGCGCTGCGGCTGGCTTGGAAAAGAGAGACGATTTTTCTCTCCCCGTGGGATTGGTGTGGATTGGGCGGAGAATTACTCCCACCCCGGCCCAGGCGAACGCATACATGGGCCACGGAAGAAAATTCGACCCGACCGGGATAGCACGCGGGGATTTTGGTACATTCCCCCCAAACCCAGCCTAAAAGAACAAGGCCTCATGGTTCACAGGTGAAAAGTGGCTTGCGTTGTGGTCTGATCCTTCACAAATCAGTGAAAATATGAAAATCACGACGTCAAAGAAGATGCTAACACACGCTGGAGCGAACACAGCCGTGCCTAAAATTGCTTTGGTAGGCTTCGTCTTCAGTAAGGCTTGTAGGGCCATATTTGGGGAACCTTTAACCTCCACAATTTCTCCCAAAATCTTAAGCTCTTTTAAACCGTTCATATTCTCACTTAGATTCCTACTCTAGAAAATGACAAGCCAAAAACTGCACAATGGACAATGGAAATGTCACATACCACAAGTTTAGGTGTATGGAAAACATGGAAATGGTGGAAGAGGTGAAATAAATAAAACTTTTGTTTAGAAATTTTATGCTTGCTTGTGCATTTTGAGATGTTGTGCATATGCATTATAGTACCATATTCATACTTAAGTAAAACTAATGGATCAAAGAAAAATACTTGGGACAACTCAAAAATCTGGGGAAAATTTGTATTAACTCTTTGCTGACCTTAGAAACCAAATATTAATTTTAGTCTAATTTATCAACTCATTAGATGGACCAAACAACTCTCTAAATATTCTAAACCCAGAAATTTGACAGATTCTCTGGAGCACATTTTGACACCTTGCCAAAATTCGACCTTGGACATCTAGGATGTAAGACGGGATAATTTCGTTTTTGCCCCCACTTTGATCTCTAATATTAGTTTTGCCTCTACTTTTTAGGGTTTTTGTTTTTGCCCCTACTTTTTTAAACCGAAAGAGGCGTTTACCCTTGGATTGGATGGAAGTTAGTGGGACCGGGTTTATGGTAGGAAATAATGATTTTTGGAATTAGTGATTTACCTTTTTACCCCTGTGAAAGAGTTAACCCTTCCAGGCTATCGCTCCTCTCCTCTCGCTGCATAGTTAAACCTTCCAGATTATGTTGTCATGCTTTATGATACTTGTGAGGTACAATATGACTTCATATTATATGACTTCATATGATTGTGTAAAATTTTGTTGAAATGCTGCCGAAATTTTGTTAAAATTCCATTAAATTCAAATTTTGTCCAATTTGTAATGTCAAAATCTGCCATTTAATTTTAAACATATTCACAAAAATAAAATTCCAAAGCCATTGCATAATGGGGGCAAAAACACAATTAATGAATAGTTATGGGAGATGGTATAAATGTCCTATTTAACACCGTTAGCTCCTCCATTTAAAACAGGGGCAAAAGTATCTTTCGGTTCAAAAGGGGTGGGGGCAAAAACGAAACCCTAAAAAGTAGGGGCAAAATCAATATTAGAGATCAAAGTGGGGGTAAAAAACAAAATTGTTCCATGTAAGACCTGATCCAAACTGTAGTATAAATATTGCTTTACAACTTTGCCATTGGTCACTGACCCAAATTCTGCCTGGAAGTAATTTTAAACCGAGCCCAAAGTTAGAATTACACTTCAGTTCCAGACAGCCAAAACCCTAGATCTCCTCTCCTCTCACACAAGTTGCTGCCATGTGGGCCAGGGCAGCATGGTGGGACCCTGTTGGCAGCCTCACATCGCTCTCCACACGGGCCCACGGCTCATAACTCGCGCGCCACGCGCGGGAGCACGCGTCGAGCACGGGAGAGGGCGAGCTCCTCCATTCCTCCGCCGGCGACGCCATATAAGCCGACCAGCCGACCAACCTTCTCTCCCTCTCGCCCTTGTCTCGTTTCGCGGAAGAACCGAGGCATCTCGTCTCGGGTTCGCTGGGAACGGAGGTGCCATCTTCGGCGCCGGCGAGAGAAGTCCTCGACGTCATCGACGGTGAGCTTCATCTCCGTGAGATATGCGTTCTGTAACCCCCTCTCAATTCCGTCTCTAACGCCACCAAGAACGCCTCTTTTGGTGCAGCCAATCTCCGGGAACGCGACCGCGTCATTACTCGGAACGCCGCAGCGCTCTGGGCACCGTCGCATCGCTGTTGCTCGTCGCCCGGCTTCCACAATCCACCATTGGTCAGGCCATCTCGCCAACATCTTCACCAGCACCCATTGACCAAGAATCCCGAAGGAATCGGCACGAGGTGGACCACGGTGGGAGATCCCCTTCTTCTTCCCCAACTCCGACCGCCGACGCCATTTCTCTCTTCCTCTTTCTCTGGTGAGCTTCGGCGCAATATTTTTCGCCTAGAGCTGTCTTGTGTCGTCTCAAATCGATGTGTGCCTTCGCTTTGAACAGATCAAGGCCGGAGGAGCACTGCCGACGACGACCGTAGCAGCCGCGCCGTCGCCGAACCAGCACACCGTCGCCAAGACTTCGCCGAGCCGCGTTCGCTGCTTGGTGAGCTTCCTAATAGTCCCTAGGACCTCCAGCTAACACATGCACGTTTAGATCAAGCCTCAAAACCCACATGCATGTGCAAGCTGAGCTTAACCACCGCTTCTAACACCCTAACAACCGCTATAGAGCACCAAAGCTTGCAATACAGCCACCAATGGGTTCGCACGGTTGTTCTATACACTTTTTGTTTTGGGAGCTTGGGCTGAATCGTCACCGTTCGCCGCCGGTGATGCCGTGAAACTCGCGGCTGTGCTGCTGCTCTGCTCTGTCCAGAGCAAGGGCATGGCTTGTGAAATTTAAAGATTCCCAGGGATGTATTAGAAACTCAAGCAGTCACTTACAAGTGGGACCAGTACTAATATGTAAATAAACTAAACCTCAAGCGTCTTTTTGCATAAAAACCTAAAACACGTGCTAGGGGCTGCGGGATCTATTTCCCGAGAACCCAGGGGCTTTTGCTTAAAATGGTAGTCACTGACTGGTGGACCCGAGAGAGAGAAATGACTCAAGAAAACAGAGAAAATGTAAAACTAGTTTATAAACAACCGAAAAATGGTAGAACTTTAAGAATTTGTAAAAACTTCATCCTAACTCTAAAATTTGCAAACTAAATTTTTTTGGAATCATATTTTCATGCTCTGCATCATAAAAATGTTCAACTTAACAGAATCATAAAGATTTATGTCTCAAAAATCCGAAATGCACTTAGGACCATAATTATCATGTAAACACTTTAAAAATTTGTAATCTTTAAATGAAAACTGCTAAAATGAAAAATCTTTCACTAAAAATCAACTTAACACAGAACACACTTAACCTAAGAAAAGGCATTCATTTTAGGTTAAGAAAAGGCATTCATTTTAGAGCATGTTGGAGAGCATGTTGGATTTTTATGTATGTTTATAATTTTGACTTTGCATACGTGTGTTTAGACGATTCACAGCCTGAGTCACGAGGAGACCTACTTTGTAGCTGAGCAAGGAGAGGAAGCCACCTCCCCTCTTTATCACATTGAACCTATGATTTGGAGGTTTTTGAAAAGATTGCAAAACTTGCATGTTAAGTGTACATTAACCCATTAAAATTTTGTAAAATTTGTTATTTCAACTCCTTAACTTGCATTATCACCTAAACTACACAAAAGACCTTAAAAAATATTCCAAGCCTTAGGGACAATTCATTTCGTCACATTAAGAATGATAGTCTATGAAAATGCTTAGCCATGCTTAGTGATGAGTTTACTTACCATTTGGGCTCAATTACACATATAGGATGATTTATTTTGTGATCTGGATTAAAATGATAAAATGTGATATTTGTTAAATAAAATATTGAAAAATGTGGATTTTAGGGTTGAGCCTCATGTGGTACACATATGGTGTTTAGTTGTGTGCCGATAGGGGGAGAGTGTGCCCAGACCGACCTAAGGACTTCACTCAGCGTCAATTCATTTCGTATACATCGTTAATTTATAGCTTTCACTCCCAAACTCATGAGTGGCCTAGTTTATCCCCAAACATCCACAACCTACAGGAACGCAAGGTAATCGACTATATATTTTGGGAGGAAAATTAAGGCCATTGGCTCCTAAGACGAACCAAAACAAGGAATGGTCGAGGTTGATTATACTGGACCATGCTTCATGATCCCTTCACCATCTCCGCCACCAAACGAAGCCCCATCAGATTCTCCAGCGATCTAAGTGTCCAATGTGCTAACAAGAAGAGCTACCACCGCCTCACATGCACCAATAAATAGTGGAGCGAGGCGATGCTACGAGGGCGGTTGCGGATCTCAAGCGAAGGAGGAGGAGGCTACTTCGACGCAGCGGTGGTGTGAGTCGTAGCCCTAAAACCCCTGGCTCGCGAGGTAGAAGAGGAGTGCACCGCCTCGCCGCGCAAGCCTCGTGCCTTTGATTTTTTTCATTTTATTCCTTTTTCTTTTGGGTTGCCTATGTTGCTTTATGGGCCGCAGCTTCTAGTGAGGCTGTACGGAGACTCAAGTGACAAGTCTCATAAGACAAAAACACTGGTCTCACTATTTGTTCAGCTTACAATCTGGCAAAATCAGCAACCTTCTTTGCTGCCAGAGTGCCAGTGGGAGAGGCCCTCCTCGGGGAATGGATGAGAGTAGGAAGACGTGGAAAGCCCAATGGAAAATTAATGCCCCTGGGAAGATGAAGATCAATCTATGGAGGGACATGCACGACTGCCTGCAGACAGGTTTTCAACTCCACAAGCGACAGATTCTGGCAACAGATAGATGTGTCTTCTGCAACAGAGGCAGCCTGATCGAACAGCGGTAGCAGATATATGTGTCTCTTGTTGTGCCCATTCACAGCTGCTGTGTGGGACGAAGTGAGATCGACTTTCCCGATTAGTTTATGAAGGGGTGAATTAATAAGTCTAAAACAATGGATTTCAGATTTCATGAAGGGGAGTTCGTGCCTCTAAAATGCAGTATTAGCAGTCACCCTTTGGCACATTTGGGAGGCGAGGAATGATTCAAAGAACGACAAGTCCTCCTTCTATTTGTGTCTAGTGGGATAGAAGATAGTGGCATATGTCAACATGATTGTGCAGCACTGCTACAAGGTGACGACTGCCCAGGCAATTTTCCTCATAAATGTCTTTCGAGATGTAATTTTCGGAGTGTATCCGGGATGTTCTCTGTAGTCTGTACAGATGCTAAGATGCTACTTACTTGATCAATGAAGTGCCATGATTATATTATCTTAAAATAATCACGGTACTGCTACACGCGTCAGAAAATGAGAAAAAAAACGAACAGACCTCCTCATCCAGGTCGGCGAGGCGACATTTTTTCGAGGAGCGGTGTTGCTGTAGAGACGGAGAAGAAGCAGAGGTGGAGAGGCGAGGCGACTCGAAGCTGAGTCGCCCGACGGCCATGCCGTGCCGCGCCGCTGAGCCGAGAGCAGCAGCGAGCCCGCGACAACGACCTGGCGAAGGCGAGTAGCGGCAGAACTCCGGAATCCGGGTCAGGGAGGCGTGAGGCGAAGGTCGTGAGGTGGCGTGTCGCCGGCATGCAGTGGCGATGGCGACGACCAACGGCGCGGCTTGTGTGTGGTGGCTGCTAGGGGTTGGGAGACAGGGAGTGGGGAAGGTAGCAGGGGGGCCTTAGGTTTTCTTAAGTGGGTCAAGGCCATCGCAACTTGCAAATGGGCTAGGCAGCTTACGTAGGGGTGTTAATGGGTTATGGCCCATAGAACCTTTTTCACGAGGAACAAGTTCACAAGAGGTCCCTCAACTTAACAGCGAGATTTTTTGAGGTCCCTTCACCACAAAACCAGAAATGTGTACCCCTAAACTCTCATGAACCGTGCACTCAAGGTCCTATGGCAGTATATATGAGTGGTTTCGCTGACGTGGCTGTTTACACCCAAATTTGGCACCTAGAGATAAAATAGGAAAGATTGCCAAAGTTTGGAAGTCTGCCGGTTTCCTCCAAGTAGGGCCGGTCTGACCGCCGTGTGTTGGGCGGTCAGACCGCCGGTTGAAGGCCATTCAGACCGGCAGGTCCGAGTCCGACTGTGTTTTGTCGGGTCTCGAGGTTTCCTTACTCGGGAAGGCATGTTTCGGGTTTCCTTTGGTTTCTACCCCGGGTTGGACGTGGAGGAGGGCCTGTAGAGGGTAAGACCAACCCCTATATAAGGGACATGGCCGGTTCAAATGTAACTAACCAATCTACAACCAATCAATCGAATCGTTTTTCGGTTTTTATATTGCTTCTAGTTTTCTCTTAGTTTGTCCATCTTTGTCGATTTGCGCCGTAAATCGTCCGTCGCCGCTGCGAGAGTGCGACGCCTCTTTGTAGGTTTGTCCTGAAAACCTTCCGTTTTGCCCACGAGACGGGTAGTTATCTAGAAATCGGCTTTGCTAGCCGGTTTAGTTATCAAAACCCATCTTGGTCTAGTTTTTGCTAGATTGATTGAGGTGGTTGGCGACTCTAGGATCACCGCAAGGCGTAAGGTGCTGCGATCGTTGTTGTCAACTTGTCACAAAAAGTTGCCAACAGTGGCATCCTAGTCAGCAAAAAAAATTTAAAAAATACATGGGACCCACATGTTAGATGCACATTTTTTTCTTTCTCCTTCTCTTCTCTCTTCTCTCTTCTCTTCTTCAGTGAGGGAGGCCGACGGCGGGCAGAGCGGTGATGACGGTGTTGTTCCGCTACACGTCGTCCGCGGCGGCAGCGTCCAGCCCCGCGGGACCCAACTTGGCGACCTCCATCTACGAGACCCACCTCGGCCTCGCCGCGTTGTCCTGGACGCGCACCTCCCTCGGCCTCTCGCTCTGCGCTGTACATGCTCCGCCTCTCGTCCTCGACCACCCTGGCGTTCCCCTCAGTGATGGGGGTGGGGATATACTTCAACGAGGAGACACTGGCCTTCCGCATCCATCTCTGGCTCCTCTAGCGACCGCCGCATCGACCTGGCGTGGGACCTCACCCCCGCGCGCTTCTCGGGCTCGGGTTCGCCCGAGCCTTCCTTTGGGTTCTTCATCGCCGTCATCGTCGATGGCGAGATGGTCCTCGCCGTAGAGGGATTTATCAAGACGCCGCCTACCGCAAGATACGGGCGAGGCGCGTGGTGCCGCCGATGAGCCTCAGGCTTGGGCTCAGCCTCGGTGTCGCTGGTGGTGCAGCCGACGAGCCGCCGCCGCGCCGTGGTGCCACCCCGCCGCTGCAGCAGCTGTGCGGCTGGAATAGCGGCGCCGGCCTCTTCTCCTCCTCTTCCTCCTCCGATGAGTATGGATGGACGGACTATGTCGACGTCGTGCGTGCATGCATGCTGTAATCTTAGCGTCTCAGTTTCGTGCATGGATCTTACAAAGGTCGGGGAAGGACGGCGATGATGGCGTGCCACGACGTCGAGATGCCGTTCCTGCCGCGGATCGACGTGAACCGGCCGGCGCCGGTGAGGGGGGCCAGCTGCAGCAAGGAGGACGAGGAGCCCGGCGCGACCTCCCCCAACAGCAAGCTCTCCAGCCGCAGCGACGACGAGGACTTTGGCGGCGGCGGTGGATCTCGTGTCCCGCGACTGGGGCAGGGACAGGAGTAGCAGCAGCAGCAGCATGGAAAAGAGAAGAGAGAAGAGAAGAGAAAAAAAGAGAAGAAAATAATATATGCAGCTGACATGTGGGCCCCACGTTCTTTTTTTAATTTTTTTGCTGACTAGGATGCCACGTCAGCGAAACCAACCATATATACTGCTATAGGACGTTGAGTGCACGGTTTGTGCGAGTTTAGGGATACATATTTCTGGTTTTGTGGTTAAGGGACCTTAAAAAATCTCGCTGTTAAGTTGAGGGACCTCTGGTGAACTTGTTCCTCATGAAAAAGGTTCTATGGGCCCTGACCCATTACCACCCCTACGTACGCTGCCTAGCCCATTTGCAAGTTGCGATGGGCTTGGCCCAGTTAAGAAAAACTAAGGCCCTGCCTGCTACCTTCCCTACTCCCTGTCTCCCAACCCCAGCCGCCGCCACACACAAGCCGCGCTGTTGGCTGTCACCGTCGCCGCTGCACGCCGGCGCCACGCCACCTCGCGTCCCTGGCCACACGCCTCCCTGACTCGGATTCTGGAGTCCCGCCGCTACTCGCCTTCGCCAGCTCGTCTTCACGGGCTAGCTGCTGCTCTCGGCTCAGCGGTGCGGCGCGGCTTGGGCGCCGGGTGACTCAGCTTCGAGTCGCCTCGCCTCTCCACCTTCTCAGTCTCTCCGGCGACATCGCTCCTAAAAAAACGCCGCCTCGCCGACCTGGATGAGGTCTGTTCATTTTTTTCTCATTTTCTGACGCGTGTAGCAGTATCGTGATTATTTTGAGATAATATAATCATGGCACTTCATTGACCAAGTAAGTAGCATCTGTACAGACTACAGAGGACATCTCGGATACACTCCGAAAATTATATCTCGAAAGACATTTATGAGGAAAATTGCCTGGGCAGTCATCATCTTGTAGCAGTGCTGCACAATCATGTTGACATATGCCACTATCTTCTATCCTACTAGACGCAGATAGAAGGAGGACTTGTCGTTCTTCGAATCGTTCCTCGCCTCCCAAATGTGCCAAAGGGTGACTGCTAACACTGCATTTTGGAGACACGAACTTCCCTTCATGAAATCTGAAATCCATTGTCTTAGACTTGTTAATTCACCCCTTCATAAACTAATCGGAAAAATTGATCTCACTTCGTCCCACACAGCAGCTGTGAAGGGGAACAACAGGAGACACATATATCTGCTACCGCTGTTCGATCAGGCTGCCTCTGTTGCAGAAGACACATCTATCTGTTGCCAGAATCTGTCGCTTGTGGAGTTCAAAATCTGTCTGCAGGCAGTCGTGCAAGTCCCTCCATAGATTGATCTTCATCTTCCCAGGGGCATTGATTTTCTATTGGGCTTTCCACGTCTTCCTACTATCATCCATTCCCCCGGGGGGCCTCTCCCACTAGTACTCTGGCAGCAAAGAAGGCTGCTGATTTTGCCAGATTGTGAGCTGAACAAACAGTGAAGACACCCAGTTTCTCATGAGACCAGTGTTTTGGTCTTATGAGACTTGTCACTTGTGGCTCCGTATAGCCTCACTGAAGCAATAGAGGCAGCCCAAAAGAAAAAGGAATAAAATGAAAAAAAATCAGAGGCGCGAGGCCTGCGCGACGAGGCGGTGCACTCCTCTTCTGCCTCGCGAGCCAGGGGTTTTAGGGTTACGACTCACACCACCGCTACGTCGAAGTAGCCTCCTCCTCCTTCGCCTGAGATCCGCAGCTACCCTCGTAGCATCGTCTCGCTCCACTATTTATTGGTGCGTGTGAGTCAGTGGTAGCAATTGCTCTTCTTATTAGCACATTGGGCACTTGGATCGTTGGAGAAGCTGATGGGGCTTCGTTTGGTGGTGGAGATGATGAAGGGATCATAAAGCATGGTCCAGTATAATCAACCTCTACCATTCCTTGTTGGTTCGTCTTAGGAGCCAAAGGCCTTCATTTCCTCCCAAAATAGATAGTCGATTACCTTGCGTTCCAGATTGTGGATGTTTGGGGATAAACTAGGCCATTCATGAGTTAAGGAGTGAAAGCTATAAAAATTGTTCATTTACAGGAATCAAAATAGTTGCCTTTGGACTAAATGACTGCCAGAGTGATAGTCAAAGCCACATCTGAATAACAATTTTAAAAGCAGGAATGCTTTTGTTTGAGCATTGCATTTATCTACAGTTAAGCTATGCAATGTTTTTTCAGAACGAAACTTATTTGGTGGATTTGCAACTTTATTGATATACTCTGTCCTAAAATATAAGCATTTTTAGGACTCTGACACGGTCTCCGAGATGCTACTTTGATCAACAATATCCATATAAAAGTAAAATATTTTAAATAAAAAAAGTTACATATTTTGATAGTTTGTTTAATGATAAATTTAGTAACATCAATTTTACATGATTAATTTTTTTGTTATTTTGTTATTAATAGTCAAAGTTAAAATTTTTTGACTTATCACTATGCTAAAAATGCTTATATTTTGGGACGGAGGGAGTATCAAATTTGTGGATTTGGTAGCTCTAATTCCTCTCTGAATAACAGATTAACAATTATGCCTCAAATATGAGATAAGGGAGGTTGGAAAATTATAGTTGTGGATTTTTGGATTGAATTGAGTAGCTTCTTTTGTTTCACTTATACACTTATTGGTAAGTTTTTGTATTGTGTGTAATTTATTTTAACTTTGCTGCAACCGACCATTGTAGCTATGAGCCTGGATCAGTTATTTTACTCAGCCCGCATCCACCCCAAACCAAACCACATTTTTTGTTAGCCCAGTCCAGTCCGATCCAAAATGGAATCCTAGGCCAATTCATCCAACCAAAAAGATCCAAATGAGGATCCAGCCCACTTAATCCAAACAAAGTCCACTGGCAGGCCTAAGCATCAGGCGTTGCGGGCGAGCTTGCCGGCCTCCCCGTGCCACTCGCTGGCCCTGCCTGCTTCCTCTCCATGCTAGAGATGGCAACGGTGAATTCACCGTCGGGGGTCACCTCCGCGTCCCCGTCACTGCGGTGATAAAATTTCACCGTTCCCACCCCCGTCAACCACGATGGGGCTACATTTTCACCAGCCCCGATCACCACGCGGTGAATTTTTTTCCGTGGTGAATCCGTCTCTGGTTAAACAACATATCCATCTCTAAAGTCCAAACTCCAAACCATATAATGCAAAGAAACACAAATCAACACTTGAGCAGCACTTGATGATGAAGATGAGGCTGAGGAGGAGGATGAGGCTGAAGATGAGGCTGAGGAGGAGGATGATGATGTGATGTACTGCTCAAGTGCTGATTTGTTTTTCTTTGTATTACATGGTTTGGAGTTTGGATTTTAGAGATGAATATGTTGTTTAACCGGGGACGGGTTCACCACAGGGAAAAATTCACCACGTGGTGATCGGGGCTGATGAAAATGTAGCCCCGTCGTGGTTGATGGGGGCGGGGACAGTGAAGTTTTATCACCGCGGTGACGGGGACGTGGAGGTAACCCCCGATGGGGGCGGGGACAGTGAAGTTTTATCACCGCGGTGACGGGGACGTGGAGGTAACCCCCGATGGTGAATTTACCGTTGCTATCTCTATACATGCTACAGCTAAACTGCGAAGTGACGTCACGATGTCTTGTTGTATTATTTGCCTTCGAGTATTTATCTTAATTTGGATGGAGACAAAATATTATAATTTTTATATTTACCAAGTTTTTCGTAAAGTTGTTTAGATGCCTCATTATTGTCACTAGTTTCAGACAAAAAGGAACGCGGAAGGAAAATAAATTCTTTCATGCTAACATTGCTCTATACATAAGAATATAAGATAGCAAGATGGCGTGTGAAGATGCAGTTTCAGGTTTGAGTCTCATATATACGTAACATATCCTGCACACACGAGCTTTCCGTACACACTCCATACACACCAACTAGCAAATGTTATGAAAAATTCTACGAAAACTTGGACATTTAATCCTATTAGTATTACACATATCTACAAAGTCTCGTATTCAAAAATTCATTAAGTTTTAGCCGTAGCTAAAAGGTGAAAAATTTGACAGTTCCATCAGAATTTTATCTTTTTTAGCTAAAATATAATAAATTTGAAGATAAGATTTCACATGTATGTGTAATACTATTGGAAGTATGTGTTTAATTTTTTCTAGAATTTTCTACGACATTTGTTTGTTGGTGTGCACGGGAAATTTGTGTGCATAGGATATGTTCTACGACATTTGTTTGTTGGTGTGCACGGGAAATTTGTGTGCATAGGATATGTTCCCCATATATACAGTATATGCACATGAATTTTGCTAATAAAAAAACACTTGACTTGTGTCTAGCTTTGTGAGGTGCGACCGTGTATATATATATTTGGTTCGACCACCTAATTAAATTGCAAATATCTTTTAAGATTTATCTTTTATTGTTTCAAAATTGAAATGCGCAACACTATCTTGGATAGGATAAGATCAGATCGAGATAGTGTGTCCTGTATGACCATCACATAAGACGGCACCATTGCCGGAACTCATAGTACTATTTAGGACAAAATCTATTTATTTAAGATAGTGGGTTACATACGTATTTACGATTTGTCGACAATGTATCTAGCTAGTTTTTTTTCCTTTAAAATAAATAAAAGACAATGTACCTCACGCCACCACTTTAGGTACCAAAGAAATTATTGGCCTCCCTATATAGAGCAGCTTAGAGTAAGCCTGTACAAGACATATTAACTTTTGTTGACCACTGTATATGGCCATTAATGAATTGTTGCATGGAAGTGAGCTAGCTCTTGCACGAGAGTACTTCAGCAAATATGTACCTTACGTACGTAGTACTCGATCGATAAGAATCTTGTTGATATAAAGAAAAATGGTTTGCGGATTTCATGCATTTGCACACAGGAAGATATATACTCCCTACATCCCAATATAGGTTGCCGCCCCCGTTCCAATATAGTCACAGAATATGTTTCATCCGTATTAGTATTAGGTTGCACTTATATTGGGACGGAAGAAGTATCATTTCCATGCATTCGCTATTTGCTAGGTTGGCCAAAAACCACATTAGCCCAGCCCGGTTTTAATATAATGTTTAGTCCCGGTTGGTGTTACCAACTGGGATGTTATTTTAACCGGGACTAAAGTTGTCTATCTTTAATCCCAGATTTGGGGTCCCAGTTTATATCTCGGGACTATTGTGGGTTTCTCCACCAGTGATTCATGCTGAACTGTGGCACGTTTGAATGCCCATCCTTGAGGGGATATAATTTTAGCTAGAATGCCAAATACGTCTAGTAGTTAAAAAATTTTTGATTTATCATGTGAAATGCTTTTAAATAAAAGAAGTTTACTGCATGTTTTCTTAGTTTTCATAAAAATACAAGTAGAAATCTAATGGCCAAATTATATAATGTAGGGGACTGCTTGTCTTAACAACAACAAATAAAAATAAAAAAAAAGTTACACTACTGGAGAAACCATCTTTCGTGGGTTAACTAAAATCCACAATAGTCCCGGTTCAACTAAAAATAAGGACTGAAAACCATTTTAATTTTAGTCTCGGTTTAAAAGTGCTCAGGGACTATATGATCTTTAGTCCTAGTTCTATTTGTGTCAGACGATGTCAGGGCACCGAGGATCTTTAGTCCCGGTTGGTGTTATCAACCGGGACTAAAAATAGATCTTTAGTCCCGGTTAATATCTCCAACCGGGACTAGATATCTCTTAACGCATATATAATCCTTATCCCTTATCTCCTCGTCGAAACCAATCGAGCTAGTGCTTCTCCTCGCGTCTCTTCTCTCGCTATCTCTCTCTGTCCTCTTTCTCTTGATCTCTCGCAGCGGGGTCGGCGGTGACCGGGCCGGGAAGGCGGCGGGAGAAGCGGCGGCCGGGCGATGGAGGCGGTGGCCGGGCTGGGGAGGCGGCAGGAGAAGCGGCGGTGACTGCCGGGCTGGGGAGGCGGCGGGAGAAGCGGCAGTGGCCGCCGGGCTAGGGAGGCGGTGGGAGAAGCGGCCGCGGCCGGGCCGGGAAGGCGGCAGGAGAAGCGACGGCGGCGGGCCGGGGAGGGAGCGGGAGAAGCGGCGTCGGGAGGCGGCGGGAGAAGCAGCGGCAGCCACCGAAGGAAGATTTGTTTTTTTGGATTTGAGATGAATTTGTGATGTATTTGATTTGTGTGTGATGTGAATATGTGATATATTTGTGATGTACTTTTAGAATTTGTGATGTAATTTTTTTGAGAATTTGTAATGTATTAGGAGATAATCGATTTGGGGATTTGGAAATGATCGATTTGGGAATCTTTTGTTCTGTGATGATCGATTTAGGGATGATTTTGATCGATTTGGGGATGCAGTGAAATCAATATTCAAAGTTAAAAACAATGAAAAAAAACAAAAAAGAAACTGGTCTGGCCTGGCTACAGGACTAAAAATGGATTTTTAATCCCAGTTATTTTATCTTTAGTCTCAGATTCGTGGTCCCGGTTATCTCTCTCTGTCCTCTTTCTCTTGATCTCTCGCAGCGGGGTCGGCGGTGACCGGGCCGGGAAGGCGGCGGGAGAAGCGGCGGCCGGGCGATGGAGGCGGTGGCCGGGCTGGGGAGGCGGCAGGAGAAGCGGCGGTGACCGCCGGGCTGGGGAGGCGGCGGGAGAAGCGGCAGTGGCCGCCGGGCTAGGGAGGCGGTGGGAGAAGCGGCCGCGGCCGGGCCGGGAAGGCGGCAGGAGAAGCGACGGCGGCGGGCCGGGGAGGTAGCGGGAGAAGCGGCGTCGGCAGGCGGCGGGAGAAGCAGCGGCAGCCACCGAAGGAAGATTTGTTTTTTTGGATTTGAGATGAATTTGTGATGTATTTGATTTGTGTGTGATGTGAATATGTGATATATTTGTGATGTACTTTTAGAATTTGTGATGTAATTTTTTTGAGAATTTGTAATGTATTAGGAGATAATCGATTTGGGGATTTGGAAATGATCGATTTGGGAATCTTTTGTTCTGTGATGATCGATTTAGGGATGATTTTGATCGATTTGGGGATGCAGTGAAATCAATATTCAAAGTTAAAAACAATGAAAAAAAACAAAAAAGAAACTGGTCTGGCCTGGCTACAGGACTAAAAATGGATTTTTAATCCCAGTTATTTTATCTTTAGTCTCAGATTCGTGGTCCCGGTTATCTCTCTCTGTCCTCTTTCTCTTGATCTCTCGCAGCGGGGTCGGCGGTGACCGGGCCGGGAAGGCGGCGGGAGAAGCGGCGGCCGGGCGATGGAGGCGGTGGCCGGGCTGGGGAGGCGGCAGGAGAAGCGGCGGTGACCGCCGGGCTGGGGAGGCGGCGGGAGAAGCGGCAGTGGCCGCCGGGCTAGGGAGGCGGTGGGAGAAGCGGCCGCGGCCGGGCCGGGAAGGCGGCAGGAGAAGCGACGGCGGCGGGCCGGGGAGGTAGCGGGAGAAGCGGCGTCGGGAGGCGGCGGGAGAAGCAGCGGCAGCCACCGAAGAAAGATTTGTTTTTTTGGATTTTGAGATGAATTTGTGATGTATTTGATTTGTGTGTGATGTGAATATGTGATGTATTTGTGATGTACTTTTAGAATTTGTGATGTAATTTTTTTGAGAATTTGTAATGTATTAGGAGATAATCGATTTGGGGATTTGGAAATGATCGATTTGGGAATCTTTTGTTCTGTGATGATCGATTTAGGGATGATTTTGATCGATTTGGGGATATAGTGAAATCAATATTCAAAGTTAAAAACAATGAAAAAAAACAAAAAAGAAACTGGTCTGGCCTAGCTACAGGGCTAAAAATGAATTTTTAATCCCAATTATTTTATCTTTAGTCTCAGATTCATGGTCCCGGTTGGATAACAGAGACTATAGGGGTTACCAACCGTGGGTAAAGCCCCTTTCTCCAGCCGTGTTAATTAAGGCCAGTTGAGCTGACCTATCTATATGTGGTAACATGCATATGGATAATAAATTAATAATCAACTTGGATTGCGAAAGGGTCTGTAGCCTGGTGGTTACAAGAACCTCAGTAGCACCTGAGGTCCTTGGTTTGACTCCCTATGGGAGCGAATTTTCCAGGATTTAACGGCGTTGTGCTTTCAGTGGTAGGCGACGTACCCGTCGACAGCGAGGCACCTGTGGTGACTTCGTCAATCTACCCGTCGACAGCGAGGCACCTGTGGTGACTTCGTCAATCTCTCCATCTCTCCAGGATTTGCCGGCCCAGTCTTCGAAGATGCTCATAGGGGTAGGGTTTGCGTGCGTTTGTTCATAGGGGTGAGTGCGCGTGCGTTGTGTGTGTCATCTCTCCAGGATTTGCCGGCCCAGTCTTCGAAGATGCTCATGGGGGTAGGGTTTGCGTGCGTGTGTTTATAGGGGTGAGTGTACGTGCGTTGTGAGTGTCTGCGTTGTACTGCGTAATTCTAAAAAAAAATAATCAACTTGGATTCTTCGCTAGGTAGCTCTGGCGAGACCAGACAACCAAACATATATCGAATCGTGTACTTTAAGCTCTCATTATTATTTTCTATTTCTTAGGGGGTTAATAATTTTGTATTTAAATATACTGGATGTACATATATAGATTATAGGTCAAGATTATATGACAAAAGGAAAAGGTTACGGTAAGGGCGAGCACAAAAATATACGAGCCATAGGATTGAACAGGTGATGATGAACATTAACTTCGGGTATATAAAACGAGAAAACTATTATCACATGGTTAATTAAGTTTTAATTATTTAACTTGAAAAAAATCCGTCTGATATTTTAAAGCGTTTCTATATAGAAAGTTTTAGCATGAAATACATCATTTATCAATTTGAAAAATCATTCTAGCAGATACTGGGGTAAAATCCATATCTTAGTCATAAACGAACAGTGTCTAGAGCAGTTGCAACTAATCATTACTCGCTCCATATGTGTATTAGGCAATTTGATCACAGTACCATATCCCAAATCTCCATTAATTGGTACATATTAAGCTATTTGATCACGGTACCATATACAAAATCTTTGGATATTTTTGACTTTTCATGGGTGTGACTTTAACTATTATTTTTCATAATAATAATTAAGCTTGTAACATTATGAAACCACTTGTTCAGTGACAAACCTAGTTATGTGTTTTTCATAAAATAAATCTAGTTGATTCTAAGTATATTAAAGCATGAACTTTAGATTTTTTTTTTTTGGAAAATTGCAAGGCCTTGCCTAACAGTGTGATTTTTATAACTAAAGTAACCAAACAGTTTGACAGAGATACGTACATAAAAGGCAAAAATAAAGATCAAAGAACTATAAAAGTTGTAACCAATCAACAACAATTTGTCGTAGGGGGGTTATTCATCCTACAGATATGTAGGAGAATCTTATGTCTGAAGGAAGGCATCAAAGATCAAAATTCTGAAAATTCTTTCCAATACACTGTTTCCAAATGTGCCATCAAGCCATGAAGAAAATCTCCAAGAAACCCTCCCACCTAAAATGAAGCTGAGCCAATACATGAACTTTAGAAGATTGGCAACAAAAATTTGGAAAGAATGGCAACACGGGCAGGGCAAGAGTGGTCAGAAGTGGGAAAGATCGGACGATTGCACCAGATAAGCATGTGGGTAACCACACAAACACGGTGACCAGCATATAAGCCTATCTATTATGAAGGTGTGGATAGGACGGCTAAGCAGCAAGACCAATTAGGATAGCCTGCACGGGACGAACAGACTGAGGGGTGGGGAGGGATAGACTCATCAAATAGCGAAAAGAAAGCCAATTGTTCAAGTGGGTAACCGCTTTTCATATGTACTATAACCCGTGCAAATTATAATTTTGCAACATCGCACCATGAAAGAACAATAACCAAACCAAAACTCCTCAAAATGATGTCAAATCATTCTCATATACACTAAAAGTGATATTAGAAGGGTTTCATATGTTCTCTTACGTACATATTTAATAGAGTAAATCTGTAAAATTGATAAAAGGCATCATATTGCACAAGTATATATTTAGCATAAAATTTATGATGAAACTATATTTTTTAAGGTGAAGTATTACACAAATACAGATTTACTGACAAAGTTACCATAAATCTATAGAGTTTAGACCTCTAGTGTTCAGCTCGAGTTATAATTAATTGTTGTAGTTTTGTAATAAAACTTACACTAAATGTGTGCTCTTGTTATACTATATCTTAAATTTATAGTTTCAAAGTAAGCTCAATGTTAAATTAGTTTTGTGATATACCACAGCAAATTTATAAAATAGTTTTATGATAGCTCAATCAAATTATATGTAGTTTTTCGGAATTTACTATTGTTAATTTTAGAAATGATGTCTCGTGTGAGTGGTAGAATTTAATTAACAAAGGCATTTGACAAAAAAAAGATAAGCGACAAGTGACTAATTGCTATAACGGCTTACATTTACAACAAAGAAGATAAGAAAAGAAGATTGTACAAAGGTGAGCTGGAAAAACTATATACTTCAAGGACATGTCCTGAGATTTTGGTAGCCCATGACAAAACTAACAATATGGGCCCTTAATTTTATATCTAATAATAATCAATATATACGTATATTTCTAAATGTTGATAAACATTTAATGTGCATCGAAAAGCAATACTTATATGAACAACTTCACAAACATTACCATAAAATAATTTCTTGGACATTTCTAGATGCGATGATGATAGCATCAATATCAATCTCATATAGCAATTTATTTTCAAAAAACATCTAATATTTTTTCTCAATGCATAAAGTTGCCAAACCGTTCAACAGTTTAATTTATCGACACATAACATCAAGAATGGGCTAAAAATTGGAAAACAAAGTACTCTACATTTCAAAATATAAGATGTAACTATTTTTTATCAATATTTCATAATACAAAGCGTGCATGCATGTAATTAACTATTACCTCTCCTCCCTTAAATTTGTCTTTTTAATCCTCCACTCTCAAGATTTATAATCTTTCCACTCTCAAGATTTATAATCTTATTGGAGTGATCCAAACAAGGAGGCGATAATAATTTTAGTTGTCTTATATTTTAGGATTGAGGGAGTAATGTATTTGTGGTCAAACTCATAGGCTACAAAACTTAGAAAAAACTGTATATATGATGATTATATTGCAAGCATATGATGATTAGTTGGAAGCCATGCAGAGAAGAGACAAGAAACGGGAATAGCAGCAAACTCTTATTGATTTTTTTTTGAAGGAAAGACTCCTATTGATTTTGGGATAGTAACAAGGTAAGCATTTATAGGTTGTTAAGGTTGAGGAGAAAATACTTCAATACCCCTCCCTAAATAAGGATGAATTGGGATGAGAGAGTCATTAGGGATAAGATGGAAAAAATTGATTAAGAGGTGATCGATGAAACAAGTAGTATTGTAGAAATATTTATATTCTTGGATAAAATTCAAATGCTTATATTGTTGGAAGGAGAGCTTGTTGGATGGAGAGCGGCAGTTATTTTGTTGCGAGTGGATGATAGATTATATGATTCTATGATAATATTCAAGAGTACAAATAATAATATTCAAGAGTACAAATGAGATATATAATTCTATGATAATATTCAAGACTTCAAATGAATAAATTAACTATTACAAAGTTAAAAGGTTGTTTAAAAATGTATTCTAAGAAACTTATGTATAAAAAAAACTTTTGTAAAAATCACAAGCTTGAAACATACCCTTAACTAGGACGATCAAAAAAGCTCGAGGCTCGCGAGCAGCTCAAGCTTGGCTCGTTCTAGGCTCGATTCGAGCTCGGCTCGAGCTCCAAACGAGCCGAACCCATGCCTGAGTAAAAGCTTGCGAGCTTTACCGAGCCGAGCTCGAGCTTGACTGTGTATTTGCATGTTCGTCTTATTAATATAATAAACTAATAGATAAATATATATATATTAGTATCTATTTACACAATAAATTAGCATGTGTTAGCACAATATATTTATTTTAATCATTTTCTACTCTTTTATTAGTGTGATTAGAAAATAATTATACTTATCAAGAGATTATCATTAAAATATATATTATACTACTTATGGCCGAGCTCGGTAGCCGAGCTCGAGCTGAGCTTGCCTAAAAGCTCGAAGGTGCAATAGGCTCGGCTCGAGCTTGAGCTTGGGCAGACGAGCTCGGCTCGTTGACAGCCCTACACTTAATAATCCATAATGTGTAAAGGGAAAAAGCGCGGCCATACCCTTAACCTTTTTTTAATCAAAAAAGTTGGTAGATTAATTGCCCAAAACCAAATTACTATAGTCAAACGGAGCTGCATTCAAGTTACGGCAATAGCATGATGGTTGGTATGCAGGTATGCTTGCTATTGTTATAATAGCATTAAAATATCTAGTATTGCAGATGGAGTAGCAGGAAACAAGGTGCGCCAATGCAATAGAAATAGAATTATCCAGTTTACAAGCTGAAACTCAACACATAACCAGAAGTCTAGGACCAGAAGTGGGTTAGAACTGCAGAATTTATAGGCAGAGATGCAAATGATGCAGCAGTCAAACACATCAACCAAAATGGAGGTATACCGCCTTATAAATAATAACAATTTAATAAGACAATCATATTGATATTGTCCTGATATTCCCAGTCTGGCATGTAAAAATTATTTCTATGCTAGCCATTTCCCTACTACTCATTTCGTCAAGGCTACTTGGAAGAAAATAACGCCTTGAGTCTTGCAGACTGGACAAGGCAATAGACATGATGAAGAAATGATTCCGTATGGTTGGGAAGCTACAAGCCCTTGTCTCGTGCAAGCCGCTGAAGATGGTAATTGATGGTCTTCGTTGCATTCTTTGGCCTCCCTTTCTGTGATGAAGTCAGGAACAAGCATCAGAATTCGGAAGAAGACTAGCTTAATGGTTTGAGTAAAGAATTCCAAGGGATGAAAAAAAGAAAATCAAATAGCAATCTGGATCATGACCTGAGCCTGAGTACAAGCAACCAAGAGATCCTTCTGCCTGACACACTTGTCATCATTCTGCTTGTTCAAAGCTAAGCAGTTGAGGAAGGACACCATCTCAATCATGCAGGGTTTAGCGCCACCACCAAACTTCTTTGGGTTTATGTACAGCGCACCAGCCTTCCGACCCATTCTAGCACTTCACATCATATGTGATTGATAACAATAGTAAGAAGGAACCTCAAGAGCAATAATAAATGAGCAGACAAACAATTTACCAAGGAAAATAATAGAAAATGGAAGATATATTTGCCGTTGGTGTCGAGTAGCATTTTACTAAATATAATAGCAATTGTATATTTCGCCTACTACATCTGTGAATTGCAAAGAAAAATCTCGAAAAGAAACAGCATACTGCATACCATAAAATGTTATCAGGGGGAAGTGCTGGTTTCAACCGTACAATCATAGCATCAGGGCAATATGATTGGTACTACAGGAACAAAATCTTAGTTCCCCTTTAAAACCAACTGCAAGAACCCAATAAAATTATTCGATCTCACACCATTTGATCTAAGTCTATCTCCATACGAACCCAATAGGTCGATTGGGTTATCCAATTAGCATGCCATATACAATCTAAGTTAAACATCTTCACAGGACAATTCTAAAATACACCTACAAAAAGGATAGTGTCTACCATAAAAAGGAAATTCACTTGTATTTTCAGAGTTCATCCTAACAACTCCAGCTTCTTTTTCAATTACTTTGGTTTCCACAAATTGGATTTCCACTGACACTGTTTTCAAACATTACTAGAAAATTCCATCGTTAATTACAAGTGGTCTGAAACATTCATAAACTACAAGTAGCAACAGAACATAAGTTTATTTTTTGGGAATACCATGTGATTTATCTAATGGTGTTAATCTAAACAGACCATTTAAATATACATTCACATTTTTCTGGTCAATCAATGTATAAATAGCAGAAAAAAGTCAATGGCAGCAAAGTGTGGTGCTAATCCCAATTAATTTTCCAGAGTTTATCACCTGGGGGCTCCTTTTTTCACTTCAAAGCAAAACAATAGCATGTAAGCATCGCATTGTATGACTTCTTGGAAATCGAAACTAATTAACTTCTTACAAGCAACTGATCGAACAGGTTACAGGAAACAGAAAACTGCCTCAGTACAAGATAGGACAACAATTCCTTAATGACAAGAAATAATTGATCAAAAAGCAGGCTAAGATCATTTTGGCGGTTTAAGATGCATCAAGCAGCAACCCGTGGTCCAAGGCTAAGATCAAGAGATCAACACGAACAGCAGGCTAAGATCATTTGGCAGTTCAGATGCATCGAGGAGCAACCCATGGTCTCTGGATAAGATCAACACAACCAACGCAAAGGGCAGGCTAAGACCATTTGGTGGTTCAGGTGCATCGAGCAAAGATCCATGATCCAAGGCTAAGATCAATGTAACCAACACGTACGGCAGCCTAAGATCATTTGATTTTCATTTTTGGTAGTTCCTCAGTAGCAAGGGGGAGATTTACACATCAGGTGTGCTATAATACTACATGGTCCATAAAAAGGGCATGCCCTACTTGATCATCCCTAAGAAGCCTCATGTGCAATCTTGTAATGTTCTAATAACAATGCTCCTTTTGAAGTATATGTTGGTTTGTTAATCCTCAATATTGCTGTGGTTATGACTTCCTGCCCTCACTTCCACAAACAATTCAGAAACTATCAAAGGTTTGTCATCATACCACTCAACACATTTTGCATTGCGTAATACTAATATCGCAAATCAACTGAAACTGAGTATATCTAAATTGGCTTTTGTACCAGTAATCACACAGGAGCATTTGTACCAGTAGCACACAATAAACATACACGATTCATTCATACAGGTAAACTCTCTAATGGAGCAACAGAAAAAAAAAAAAGACAAACACTGCAATTGCTTTAAGCAACAATATTCATAACCAGTCATGCATAACCAGTCATGTAATCAAAAAGGCATATGAGTCACAGAAAAAAAAAAGAGAAAAATGGGAATACCTTTGCTGCAGGGGAGGAGGCCGGGATCTGGCGAGAGGAGCAGGGCGGCTGCCGGCGGCGGGATACTAGGCGTCAGGGAGAGGAGGACTCCTCGTCCCAGAATGCGGCGAGGGCGGAGGAGGCCGGCGGCGTGGATCAGGACGGCAACTGGCGGAGGAGGCCGGAGGATGAGACGGGGAGGAGACCCGCGACGGCGCGGGAAAAACCCTAGAATCGTCGGCGCCTTCTGAGATCTGATGCAATCTGCGTGACGGCTTGTGCCGATGTTTGCATCTACTACCTTCATCCAACAAAAAACCAACCGAACCGTCTAGAGTCACACGTCCTCTATTAGATTATTTTTTCTTATAAACGATGGTTTCACATAACTTATTTTATAAATAATTTTATTAAAAAGAGTACATCTTTTCTAAACCTATTTTACAAATGAAATAACTACGAGAGGAACTTATATTCCTTTGTTTCCAAAATTGATATTTTAATAATAGGTTGTTAAATCCATATACTTACCTTAACAATTACTACACCTATGTTTCGTATTATAATTCTTTTGAATATTTTTTATAGTCAAACTTTTAGACCAAGTTCATAGAAAATATAAAAATATTTTCAATATAAAATAAACATATTAACAAAATATATTTAATGTAATGAAATTTATTTGGTATTGTAGTATAAACTTATCAAACCTAAACTTATTTGATTTAAAAAATTCAAAATAATTTATAATATAAATCAGGGGTATAAAACATCACATTATTAATGTTTGGAGATTAGTGATAACATATTATGTGCTCCAACAATTGACATCAATAGCCCGATTTATAGGTTCATAGGGTACTAAACACTTTCAAGTTTTACTGCTCCATCCATCCTAAAATATAAAAAATCTAAAACCGGATGAGACATTTCCTCGTATTACAAATCTGGGTAGACTGTCTATCCATAGCAAAATTTTAGAATGGTCCCTCCGTCCCATAATATAGAGAGTTTTAGAGTTAGACACGGTTATCAAGAAAACAGGTAAAATTAAATAGGAAGGTGTTGTTATTGGTTGAGAAGTGAAGGTAGGTGGGAAAATTGAATGGTGGAGGGTTGTGATTGATTAGGAAAGGAATGTTAGTGGAGAAGTTATATTTTGAGACAAATCCTAAGTGATGTAAGTTGTAAGTTGTTATATTTTAGGATGGAGGGAGTAGATCTTTAGATTGTTCTATGTGTTCTCAAACTTACGTTAAAAACTTAATATAGCTTTTCATATCAAAATTTAATGTAATACTAGAAAAAATACACGTGTGTTGCAGCGGATGAATGCTTTTATTGTTATACGGTCTAGTTAAGGTGAAATTCACCATGGGAATTCGCTTGGATATATATTCTTTCAAAAATTATGTGTTACAGTTAGGAGTCTGATCGTCTCAAATTAACATGCAAGTTTTTTAAAAGAGAATTCTTATACAACTCTCTTTGTATTTCCAAAAGCGAACGAACTTAAAAACTGATTCAAATACGAATATGTATTTTCAAAAGTGAAAAAACTTAAAAATCGACTCATACACGAATGACGTACAAAGTACTAGCAAAAACACCTTCAATTTTTATAATACGATAAAAAAAGATACCCGTGCGTTGCAACGGGTAAATACTATTTTAATCTTATTGTTCTTATATGGTTTAGTTAAGGTGAAATTCATTTTAGGGATTCGCTTGGATTTTTTTTCTTTTACAAA
Organism: Oryza meridionalis; assembly: GCA_000338895.3. Classification (NCBI taxonomy): domain Eukaryota; kingdom Viridiplantae; phylum Streptophyta; class Magnoliopsida; order Poales; family Poaceae; genus Oryza; species Oryza meridionalis. The sequence continues at coordinate 20,585,724 of CM002531.2, read as the reverse complement.
ATAATCATGAGTTGCAATTAGGAGTCTGATCGTCTCAATGTGCATGCGAGTTTTTTTAAGAAAACTTCTTATATGACTCCTTCTGTACTTTTTAAAACGAACAAACTTAAAAACCGACTCAAACATAGATCTGTATTACTAAAAGCGAATGAACTTAAAAACTGACTCAAACACCGCTGACGTACCAAAGTCCCGATTAAAACATCTTCAATTTTTATAATAGTAGAGATAGAGAAGAGAAGAGATATGTTTTTAGTCCTTAATTTTAGGGGCATTTGCATTCTTACCCTTACTTTGAAATCCAATTGTGATTTTACCCCTCATTTTTAGGGTTTGTGATTGTACCCTTACCTTTTGAAATCGAAGCTATGGTTTGCCCCTGTTCTGTTAAGTTATCCCAACGGTGTTAAATCTACAATAAAGGGACATATGTACCCTTTCATATCATTACATATTTGCTCTTGCTTTTTACAATATTCGCGTTTTTGCCCCTGCATATTTGTGTGTTGTGTCAATGACTTTTGACATGGAAACCTTGCGCACAGTAGTAGCTGAGATGAGTGTTCAAACGAAATTTATCTCCAGGCTCCAAATGAACACATGGAGTGGCATCTGCAAAATATTTATCTCCAAATGAAACTTTACAGATTTCAGTGTATTTCTAAGGCTCAGAAATTTGACAACTGGAGATATTGAGGAGCTTCGAAAAACCAATTGACCGAACAAACAAGAAAAACTAAAAGTAGATGCATTTTATTGAGACACAGGGACAAAACACTAACCAATCATGAACAGAGAACTGGGAACAAAAGACATCCAGATCGAATAGTCGAATGGAAAAAAATAGTCGTGAAATGCAAAATATAAATACGTTGCAAGAACTGGGAGTTTGGGACATGGGGTACAGCCGCCATATCTCTTTGCTTGCAGTCACAGATCGCAGGGGGAGAAATCGAGCTGATGCAGAGGCCCACCGCAGGATCTGCCTCCTCTGAAGTGCTGCACCGGTCGGCTCCTTGACGAGAGGCTCCCGTCTCCACCGATCTCTCCAATCCACCGATCTCTCCACTGTTCCAGCTCCCCACCGCCGCCTGCTCGCTTTGCCCAGGTCGCCGCAGCATATGTTGGGGATGGGGCTACAGCGCGGTCGTGCCAGATGCAGCTGCTTCTTAGGTGATGTTAACCAGGGTTAGATATGTCATCCACGATATGTAAAATGATTATTTTTCTTTTCTTCTCTATTCTTTTAATTCAACTGTTCTGGACCCACTAACTTCTGTCAAAACTAGGGGCAAATGGTGAGTTCGCTTAGAAAAAGTAGGGGCAAAATCACAAACCCTGAAAAATAGGGGTAAAATCACAATTACATTTCAAAAAGAGGGATAAGAACACAATTGTCCCTTAATTTTACTATCCTGGAAATGAGTTTTTTTTTTAAAAAAAAGAATCCATTCGCAAAAATCAGAGTTTTGCCTTGCCTTCCTCAACGCGCCTGGCGTCGTCTCCGACCCAAACCCCCGGCGGCGGCCGACTGAGACTGACCGACCAGTCCACACCACACCACACCAGAGCTTCTCCTCCCCCACCCACCCCTCCCGGCCTCGGATCCTCCGCCGCCGCCGACGATGGCCGGCCGCCACGCGCCGCACCTCCGGCTGGCCGTGCCGCCGCGTCTCTCCCCGCACCCTTCCTTCCGCTTCCCCACCACCCCGCTCCCCACCCCGTCCAAGACCCGCCTCCACCACCCCTCCTCCTCCCCCTACGCCGCCGCGCTGCTCCGCCTCCTCGCCCTCCACTCCCTCTTCCTCCTCGCCCCCGCCGCCCGCGCGCCCGCCTCCTCCTTCCCCGCCCTGCCCCCTCTCCTCGCCCTCCTCTCCGCCGCCGTCTCCCTCCTCCTCCCCCCCTTCGCCGCGGCGGCGCACCACCCCTTCCCGGCCGTCGCGCACCTCCTCCGCCCCGCGGCGCTCCTCGCTCTCTCCCTCCTCCTCCGCTTCGCCTCCCTCCGCCTCCTCGCCTCCCCCGGCACACTCGTCCTCGCGGAATCCGCGGGGGCCCTCCTCTCCCGCGCGCTCCGCCGCCCTTCCCGCCGCCGCGTCGTCTCCGTCGCCGTCGCCTCCTTCGCGCTCTTCTTCTTCGCCTCCCATTATTCTTCTTCTTCTTCCCCCTCCCACCTCCTCGTTCTCCTCCCCTTCGCCTCAGGCCTCGTCTCGTCCGCCAATCAAACACCCTCCGTGCGCCATGTCACCCGCGGCCGCCATGCCCGTGTAGCGGTATTTGCCCTCGCCGCGGCGTTCCTCTCGGTGCCTGCGGTTCTTGGCCTCCTCTTCGTTGGTGGCAGTGACGCCGGCGATGGTGACGGTGATGGTGGAGCTGTGCTGCCGATCAGCCAGCTCTGGTGGCTGCTCCTCAATGCCGCCGTCTTCGGCATGGTCTTGGGACGCCGGCCGGATTATGACGGCAGTAGCAGCAGGCCAAGCGTGGATTTCGCAATGACTTTCTTGTGCACTCTTGTGCTGGAGCTGGTGTACTACCCGAAGCTGTCCTTACCGGGCTTCTTGATTTGCGGATTGTTGTTGTGGATCGCCAGTAGGGAGCTGTCCGCATCAGGGTATGTGGAGCTGGGGAGCGCGGATGTGTCAGAGTCCGTGTACGAGGCAATCATGGGGCCAGTCCGGCATATCCTGAGCGAACGGAAGTCGAGGAAGATTGCGGCATTTCTGTTGATCAACACGGCATACATGTTTGTGGAGTTTACCAGCGGGTTCATGAGTGATAGCCTTGGGTTGATCTCCGACGCTTGCCATATGCTGTTTGATTGTGCAGCATTGGCAATTGGACTTTATGCGTCCTACATCGCAAGGTTGCCTGCAAATGGATTGTACAACTATGGAAGGGGCAGGTTTGAGGTGCTGTCTGGGTATGTCAATGCAGTGTTCTTGGTTCTTGTTGGAGCACTGATTGTGCTGGAGTCCTTTGAGAGGATTCTTGAACCTCGTGAGATATCAACCAGTAGTCTGTTAACAGTTTCAATAGGCGGGCTTGTTGTTAATGTCATTGGACTGGTTTTCTTTCATGAGGAGCACCACCATGCACACGGTGGTACCTGTTCTCACTCTCACTCACATTCACATTCACATTCCCACTCGCACTCCCATTCTCATGTTCATGGGCATGAGGATCATCACAATCATGATCATGCCCATCAGGGTGTAAATCACAATGGGGCATGTTGTGAGCATCATGGAGATGCAAATAAGAGCCATCACCATGATCACCACCATGATAGTAACAATGAGGAGAGCCATCACAACAGCATAACGGAGAACTCTTGCAAGGAGAATCATAGTCATTGCCATGGCCACGAGCATCATCATCATCATGATGACCATTCAGAACATCACCAACAAAGTGGAGATCATGCTCATCAAGATATTAGCAATATAAGCAGTGATCCAGCAATCCTTGAGATTCCCCTGAACAGTATACGCTCTCATTGTTCAGAAGCTCACTCTTGCAATGGAGGATTACAGTCATCAGAAAACCATAATAAGTCGAGAAATAGACATCACATTGACCATAACATGGAAGGAATCTTCTTGCATGTCCTAGCTGACACAATGGGAAGCGTTGGTGTTGTGATATCAACCTTACTAATCAAGTACAAGGGATGGCTTATAGCAGATCCCATATGCTCAGTATTTATTTCAATAATGATTGTCTCTTCTGTCCTTCCCCTGTTGAGGAATTCTGCTGAAATTTTGTTGCAAAGAGTTCCAAGGAGTCTCGAGAAGGACATAAAGGAAGCTTTGGATGATGTTATGAAGATTAAGGGTGTCATTGGAGTCCACAATTTTCATGTCTGGAACTTAACAAATACAGATATTGTAGGCACTTTTCACCTTCATATCACGACAGAAGCTGACAAGTCTTCTATAAGAGAAAAAGCTTTGGATGTATTTCATGAAGCTGGGATTCAAGATCTGACTATCCAGATCGAATGTGTCAAGAGATAGCATCCGCTTGTTGATAAATGTGATAAAGTTTGGCATAGAGAAAATATGTTTATGGTTCTAGGATTTGGCATAGGTAAAACATATTTATGGCTCCTGTTGTCAACACATTAGCCATTTTTTTCAATGTATCACAAAAAGGAAGTCAAATTTCAAACACAAATCAGCAGGTATTGATTTTGGAGTTACATGTTCTGTGTGCTGTGTACTTATAGTTGAGCAATATTGAGTTCAAATGAATAGATGATTTTCAGTGCACTGATAATATCAGAATCCGGATAATGTAATTTGCATCGAATTTTGTTGGTTAGTCCTAAATCTGACACTGGTCCATTTATGTACCTGATGGTTAATACTATTCTGTTAGAAACTGAGGATAACCCTTGCTGCAACTGTTGATAACTCTTGGCTTTCATAACATTATTCATACTTGTCAGGCAGAGAGAATTTCACAACTCTTGGAGCTGCATGTTCATTGCTATTTGTGAGGGGTGTGGTCATCTGATAATGAACAAATCGCATAATCTCCTGTACCGGCAAGTGTCAATTGTTTTGAGAATAAGAGTTCTTTTTTTCTGTTTTGTTTGCTTGCAACCCAAACATTTGTTTTCAATCGACACCAGGAATTCCATAAAGCTCAGTTCTGCAATGTTTGAAAATGTAGACATCACATATTCACTTCAGTTAATAATTTATACTTACAAGTGAACCGCATATTACTTGTTCTCAAGAACTAACATGTTATTCACTGTCTTGGTCTGAAAAAAGAAATAAATTTTCTTTGTATCTACACTGTACAGTGATTTGACCTAACAGAAAGGTATATATGTTCCTTTATCTGTATGTATTTCTTTTTCAATGAAATATAGAATAATTCCAAAAGAAGCTGATCATTTCCCTTGGCGATAATCTAAGCCAGCTCCATACTTCCATGCTTCGAGATATCGTTTCCATTGATATTTGTTCTTCAATGGCAAGGATTCAACCCAAGGCCTTCAAAAGTTACGAAAACAGCATCAACATATGGATATGTTGTGTATATGATAACGATGTTAGAGATAGATAACAACAATTATACCTGAGGACTGGGTCTATAAAGGTGGAAAGGAATGTATAGTAACCAAGCATCACAAAATGGCCTGACCAGTTAAGAATGACTCCAGGCCCAGCCTAAAGCAGGAAGAGATGGAGATAAAATCCATGACCAGCATAGCTTATCTGAAGTCTTAACTGAAAATCAAGATTAGAAAAATAACTTGAATGTTTTTTAAGAGTCTACCTGCTTAAAAATGGAAGGCAAAATCTGTGGTCGAGTGATCATTACTAGACCCAGAGTTTTAACCAGAGGTCCAAATTGTATTACATCCTACAAATACACAGTTCAAGTAAATATCGGAAGCTGAGATTTTCCCTTTGCAGGGAATCACAGTGGTTTAGAACAATAGTCTAGTATCAACCTGGAGAAATGGCCGAAGTACTGAATCCCCAAGTTTCTGGCCATTGTATGAAATAACTAATCAGATAAAAAAAATCTGAAATGATGGTATATCTCATAAATAACTGAGGTTACCTGCATCGACTCAAAATTAGCAAAGAGAAGCTCATTGATAAAAGTTGGGGAAACATCGATCTGTGGCCTTGCTGACATTGCTCTTTGGAACAACCATGATGCACTTAAATTTGGCTGCAAAATGAAAACAAAATAAGTTTCTGCTTCAAATTACACATGAAGGGCTATAATAAATTGCAAGTACACTAACCATATAAGGGTTCAGCAGCTGCAAACTACGTGCATCCAGGAGATCTCCTGAAACTGCTTCATATATACCTTTAGTGCCAAAGGGCATAGAGAAAGATAATAAGTATCTCAAAGGAAAGGAAAAGTTACAGTGTGCAGAAATTTCATTGCTGATACAACATAACATAACATCATAGCTATTGTTAAATTGTTGCCCTGACATGATGTGACCCCCTTAAAATTGTTTTTTGAGGAATAGGGTGTCTATCCATGACAATTACTAACTCCGTCCTATAATATAAGAATTTTTAGAGTTCGACACGGTTATTAAGAAAGTAGACAAAGTTAAATGGTGAAAGGTTGTGATTGATTGAGAAGTGGAGGTAGGTGAAGAAATTGAATGGTGGAGACTTGTGATTGGTTGAGAAGAGAATATTGGTGAAGAAGTTGTTATATTTTAGACAAATTCTAAAGGCTAAAAGTTATTATATTTTGAGACGGGGGGAGTAGCATGACTTATTTTTCTTACTTCTGTGGACTCAGTTTTGTTCATATTAGAGCATGCATGTTACCATTTTATGATCATGCACTCTTGTTGTTAAGGAAAAATTATTGATCGTACAGTCGTACCATTTGACAAACGACCAAGATGCCTTGTCAAGCTTCCAAAACCTCCAAAAGAAACAGGTGACTGGATTCCACTAGCATCACCAACCTGAAGTGCAAAGCAGTGAAGGGCGTTACTAGTTAAGAGGGAGAAAATAGAAATGGGTACAGCCAACAGGCTTCCAAAGCAGAGAAATGGCATGCCTGCAAGACACGGTCAAATGCAGCTGGCAAGGGGCTGAAATGAATCAAATGAGCCAAAGTTAGCATACAAACTTATAAACAAAAAAACTGCTAAGAGACCATAACCAAGACATGAATCCACAGCGTGCAGAGTGTACTAACACTAGATATGAGTAAAGCAGACAAAACATCAACAAACTGCTAAGTATGACGGTTTACCACCTTTTCTTATGTCCATGTGTGAAGATTAAACTCAAAATGAACTCTCTCTTAACTCTTTTAAGTTTCAAATGAGCATCGGTAAGGAGCATCTACAGTAGAGCAATTTGCATGACTAAGAGAGAACACAAAGGGTCATTATTTTCAGCATATAAATAACCCTGGTAACAGATAGTGAAGGAACAAATATTTTGTGCCAACAATCTGCCATCAAATGGTAGTTGCAGCAGATCATTCATCTATAGTTGGGTTCATTTGTATTTTATTATCATCTAATAACCATGAGGGGAATGATAAATATAAATTTCTGTTACCTATTCCGATAGGTTGGGAAAATTCCAAATATGACTCTCATTATATCCAGGTTTTCAAGAACCACATCCTACAATGAGCACAAAAATAAGAATTAAGAACAAAGCATAGTTATCCAAGTATCTCTACATATCAAAAGTTCAGAATATGCCGATATATATTTTTCAGCTCTTAATTCAATGGTGCATAGATTACCAACGTTATTTTACAGTACACAACCAAGTAGTTCACTAACTTGAAACAAAAGAACTTCCATAAACACATGAGTTGAGTTCTCTTTTCTGTCCAATTTATCGACCATGGTGTAAATGTACAGTCGTACACGATAACACACTGTATTTTTTTACAATTGTCACATAGGGTCGCATTTGTTTACCTCGTAAGCAGGCATAAGATCCCAGAACGTCTCCAAAAGTTCTTCTAGCTTTGGGCCCCCAAAATGTGGATCAACATAGGTGAACATGTATGTAGTGCGATCAGTGGGACCAGAACCAGCAGGAAAACCCTAACATAATTAGTGAGAATAGACTATTAAACAAATCAAAACATGAAAAATGAAATTATTCATGCAATAGATGGAAAGCTGATTTTGCAAATGAGGATGACAGTTAAAAGAAATTTTAAAAAATAGGTTAGCAGTGCCAGAAGCATTTTTGTTCTAATGAAATTATGTTGAGATAAATGCTTTTAAAATTTTGATTTTTTTCAGTTCATCTCAAAGCATTAACTTTGTGTCAAAATGCTGGGAAAAAATCAATTACCTCCCAAAACAGTTGTACTCCTGAATTTCCTGCTCTCTTTATGGATGAGCTACTGAAAATAATGTCACTTGTTGTATTTCTGTCAAATCCACGAGCACAAGTACCAACAACAAGGCATACTCCATCTGGTTTTCTGCCTGACCGGATCTTGGACAAGGACAGAAGAGTTGTATTTTAAAATGTGAAATCTGGAAGGGTCAGAAACTGTACGTGACTATGTGCACTAAGGATGCAAGTGACAGATAAGCATGGTGTTCAACGATCTAATAAGTAATATGTATTATAATATTGAAGTTACAATTCAGTACCCCATTATCCTTAAAAGCATGGAATAGTTTGGGCAAAATAAGATGGATGTTTTCAGTTCATACAAGTAGTTTGGACATAGAGCTCTTACTGATTACAACTACGCACATGCTCTTACAGATTACAATTGCACACATGAAACACAAGGGCCGTACATGGAAATGAAGCTTTTTGGTATGAACTTGCTAGAACATAGATTGGAGACAGAAATAATTGAGGGGCCTTGTTTGTCAGACAGCAGTAACTTATGTAAGAAATTTTCATCCTGATGCAGTCATTTTGATTAAAAATCAGGAATACCTGTCGCACAATTGGGGAAAAATTGCCCATAGCATCTATAACAAGTCGACAAGGCAGAGAACCACCATCACTCAAGTTTAATACCTGATGAACACAAGTAAGAATTGAGACTTATTTGCTTGGCAAAGTGCACTAGGAAGTAATGAATTAGCACATTAATACTTATAATGGTACAAAGTAAAGGAACTTTAGTAACAACCTAGATGAGTTCTTTTATAAAACAGAATTATTCTTATTTTATTTGTCAAATAAAGATCATCCTTTCAAAATCAGATGCAGATAATGCAGCCAATTGATCATAGGCAACTTCATGCGAAATAGAATAAAGCTTTGTAGTTTCCGTTGTGTACTTGTAAAAATTAGCAACATACTTCAAAACACTTTTTATCATAGCAAGAAGACAGAATAATTTGCTTACAGCAAAGTCATCATGAACAGAAATGCTTGACAAACTTTTCCCCTCAAATATGACTCCTCCTGAAGAAACGAAGCGTTCTTTCATGATGTCAACAAGTTTAGCAGGCCTAGACAAGTAGAAATGTATAATAGAATCACAGAACAGTTATAGTTATAGAAACAATGCTCTTCAGATTGCATACATTTCTATAGATCTTATGAAAAGATGAGTGAACACTACAACAATTCATCAAGTAGGTGATGATGGATATAAGACTAACTACAAATAGACTAATCCCTACCAGTGTCCAACACTAAGGAACATGTTTTTTGCACTACACAAAGTAAATGTTGATTTTCATCCTATACATGCCCTGTTACCCTGCACATGATTTAATTTGGTTATCAAGCGTAATGCATGTTTTTTAAATCTTGCAACCATCACAGTTTCAAGTGCCAACTAGCCAAAGCTGGTCTACATATGGCATCAAGTGACAACTTACGAAATTCCAAGATTAAGGATGTTCTCCACCCAAATTTCACCTTTACTCTCAAATGCACATCTACTCTGCAAAGTACGAAAAACATGCAATTAGTTAGCCAACAAGAGCTATTTTAAAATGAAGAATAAAACAGAATACCTCCTGGCTAGTTTTATCTGAAAGACCTTACAGGATTGAAATCACTTGATATTATCTGTTCCATCTCCTCTTCAGAAAGGATGCCAACTTCTACAAGTTCCATAAGCTCTTTTCTTGAAATGTTCCACTCTTGTTCTCTCTGTTTAGCAGATATATGTACACATTTCATATTATTCAGTAGAGTGCTATTGGGATAACTCAGGAATAGCCATATGTGGCTGAATTACCCCTTTGATTATGTTTCTTTCAATAATTCCAACCCGAAGGCCTTTATAACTGAGGGCAGTAGCTACAAATATACCTAATGTGCCACCACACACTAATACATCAAAGATCTCTGAGCCATCACCAAGATCATAATCAACCAATGGCCCTTGGACTCGAGTAACAACTTCAGGGACTTTGGAATCTGCATATGCATACATTTCCATCACAATGCTATAATACTACGAGAATGTAATAAAAAACAATCAGTCCTCAGTCCTCAAGTAGCCAAGTTGTTATTGCCCAATACATCCACCAAACACAGTTGGCAAGTCTTATTAAACTGGAAATGTGTACTATCAAAAGCTAGGCCAGCATTGTCAATTGTCAATCTAGGAGCTCACCAAATAAAGCACATTTCAATCTCTTGCTTGCACAGAAAAGAATTTTTTCTAGGCATAGCACAGAGGGATGTTGAGTAAAACCTGCAATAGTTTGCTTAGTGAAGCAAAGTACTTCCATGTGCTAAGAAAGCTGACCGCGTGTGAGCTAAAATTGGACTGTCACTCATGCATGGTTGCTGTTTGGCGAAAATGAAAGAATGAAATGGATACTCCTACCTCTAAACTAAATTATAGGATACTCGAATTGTGGATTTCCTACTTCCAAAAGCACTTTTCTTGTTTCAAATAAGGAACCAGCTACCGGAATTCAATGATTCGAAATTACTGAATTAAGTATCCAACAAAACAATAACATATTTGGTCTGGACGACTCACTTCTCCAATCGCAGACTACCCTATTCTATATAATTGTTGAGTGAGGATTGAGGGACCACCTGATTGCGCTTCACATATGCTAGACCATATTTGATCCAGTCTTTTCAATGCGATGTATGAGTACACACCCCCAGCGCCGCCAACTTCTTCGCTGCTGGAGATCTTATCCATTATCATCTAAACAAATGATTTAGCAACATTAGGTTGACAGTAACAAAGGTAAATCAAAGGTAGACAGTAAAGGCTTGAGCAAGAATCCTTATTGTTATAGATGTTATACAAAGGGGCACACACTGCAGGAATGCTCTTCGAAGTTTTACTGTGAGGTTTGTGAAAGTGAGGACCATGTTGGTTCTCGTTTTCCGATCTTTAGATCAAATAATAAACCTTCAACTGAACTTTGTGGTTATGCAGTGGATGGTTTGGGTATTTTTCATATTCCTCTTTCTGCTAGCCAGAAGATAAAGTATGAGCCTAAGGCGGCTTTGATCAAAGTGACTGGTGGACATGTGTCAGTGAATTCTATTATCTCTTAGTTGGAAAGGTTAATTCCAGGTAAATGGAAGTGGGAGGTTCAAGATAACGGTGACAATACTTTTCGCACTATTTTTCTTTCTGCTGCTGAACTAAAACGCATGGTGGAATAAGGTATAGTGCACACTAAGGTTGGTGAAATTAAAATGCAGATAGTGGAAAGAGGGGTTGGTAATGAGGTTAAATATGACTCCAAAGGTTTGGGTTCAGTGTAAAGGGTTACCTTCTGAGTTGAGGGAATACTTAATCATTTGGGTTGTTGGTTCTATCTGGTATTACTAAAATGGTTGATATGCATTTTACTAGAAGATATGACATAGCTCGGTTACAAGTCTTAGTGCTAGATCCATCTTTAATTCCTGATGTGGTTGATGTGGGCATTGGTGATTATTTGTACGAACTATCTTTTAAAGTGAAGCCTAAAAATGGGCCTGATGAGCCTGAACCCATGGATATGGAAAATGATGGTGATAGGGATGAGGAAAAGAATGATGAAGGAAGTAAGATGCATGGTTTGAGTAAGGAATCAGACTTTATTAATTCTGACAAAGGTAATAAGGTGAATGTTGCTGGCCAGTGTAGTCAGAAGAGTGCTACTTCTTTGCCTACTACTCAGACTTTGTTGTTGCCTGAGTCTAATGGTTTGAATGTGTTGGATGAAGAATATGATGGTTTAGTCGAGGATACTTCTATGGTGGAGCCAGTTCAGTCTCAAGACAGTTCAATGGAGAAGTTATCCGTTGTTCCAGAGACATTGTCAAATTAGTGGGGTTCCACATTTGGTGGATGACGGTTTATCTATTTTTCAATATGCAAATGATACTATTATTTTCTTGGAGCATGATTTACAGAAGGCTAAGAATTTAAAATTGATACTATTTGTTTTTGGAAAGTTATCTGGCCCGTAAATAAATTTTCACAAAGTGAATTATTTTGTTTTGGTCAGGCTCAGGACTGTCAAGAACAATATTATAATATTTTTGGCTGTAAGCTTGATACTTTTCCTGTTAGGTATCTTGGCATTCCAATGCATTTTAGAAAACTTAGTAACAAAGATTGGAAAATAGAGCGAAGAATTGAAAAAAAAAACTTAGTAATTGGAAAGGCAAGCATATGTAGTAGGAGGGAGATTGGTATTGATTAATTCTGTGCTTTCAAGTTTAGTTATCTTTATGATATCTTTTTTTTAGGTTCCAAAAGTGGTTCTTCAAAAAATTGATTATTATAGATCACGTTTCTTTTGGCAAGGTGATGATCATAAAAGGAAGTATAAACTTACAAGATGGGACATAATATGTCAACCCAAAGATCAAGGAGGTCTTAGCGTTCATAATTTGGAAGTTCAGAATAAATGTCTTTTGAGTAAATGGTTGTTTAAACTTATAAATGAGCAAGGTGTTTGGCAAGACTTATTGAAAAGGAAATATTTTAATAACCAATCAATTTGTCAAGTTGATAGGAAACAAGGGGATTCCCATTTTTTGTCGGGTCTCATGAAAGTTAAGAGTACTTTCTTAAACATGAGTTCCTGGATAGTGAATAATGGTGAACAAATCAGATTTCGGGAGGATAGATGGATAGGTAATTATTCCTTTAAAGACAGGTACCCGTCTTTATATGCTATAGTTTGAAGGAGAAATTCTTCAATTGCAAATGTTATGAATTATGTCCCAATGAATGTTTCTTTTAGAAGAGCTTTAGTAGGTCAGAATCTGGCTTATTAGCATAATTTATGTGCATCAATAGTTCATATTCATTTGAAAGAAGAAAATGATTTTTTTAGATGGAATTTTCATCAAAATGGTTAGTTCTCCATTCATTCAATGTACTTAGCTTTAATAAACAATGGTTACATTGAGAAGAATATGATTATCTGGAAACTTAAGATGCCTCTTAAGACGGAAACTTAAGATGCCTCTTAAGATTAAGATTTTTATGTTGTACCTGTTTAAGGGGGTAGTGTTGACAAAGGACAACTTAGCTAGGAGAAATTGGAATGGTAGTTTGAGATGTTGTTTCTGTATGAAAAATGAGACTATTCAACATCTTTTTATGGAGTGTCACTTTGCAAAATTTCTTTGGAGAGCTGTTTAGTTTTCATCTAGTTTATACCTTCCACATAATATATCCCATATCTTTCAAAATTGGCTTGTAGGGGTTGATAAAAAACCAATAAACTTATTCTTATAGGAGCATCTGCTATATGTTGGGCTCTATGGTTGAGTATGAATGATATTGTTTTTGACAAATCACCATCTATGTCCTATATGCAGGTTCTTTTCAGGGCAACGTATTGGCTCCAGTCCTGGGCACAACTACAAAAAGTGTGATGAAAACTGCAAGCTTTTGAAGTCTGCATGTCATAATCTTGAGATGACAATTATGCAGCTTTTTGTCAACTTCGGATGGAGATTCACAAATAGAATTCAATAATTGTATCTCGTTTATGAGTTTGTGTTTGCTTTATGTTTGGAAGAGTTCTTTTAAGTTTACTTTGAGTTGCACTCGTTTTGAGTGATTTGGTGTAATAATTGGATGTAGCTCGTTTGAGCAAGGCCGCTATTCCATTATCTAGAAAAATAACTTTAAAATCCCCTCACAAACATGAAAACTTTTCTGTCAAAAAATCAAAAAATAACGAAAAGTTAAAAACACATTGCTTGAATGGACAAATAAAAAGCAGAACGTGCAGATGTTGTATTTGAAGATACTGATTACTTTGAAACGCCAAGAATTTTCACAATTTGACCCTTTGCAAAAACTATTTTTACAAATGAACCGCCGTCAAAACTTATTTCAAAAATAACCCTTCTGTTCAGCGCCAAATCGTGTGACGCTGAATTTAGACACCTCAGCGCCAAATAGCGTGGCGCTGAATATGCGTTGGCACGCTGACTTAGTCTCCCATCCGCAGTGGCACGGCATTCAGTGCCAGTTGACGTGGCGCTAAGGTGTCTAAGTTCAGCGCCAGGTGATTTGGCGCTGAAAAAAAGGGTCATTTTTGAAATAAGTTTTTGGTGGCGGTTCATTTGTAAAAATAGTTTTTGCAAATGGTCAAATTGTCAAAATTTTTGTTGAAACGCCCTATAGGTGACAAAAACAGAGTGTCAGTTGCGTTAGGCTGAATAACCTTGAATCATCCACAATATTGCATGAGAAAAAATTTGACTCTAAACAGGCATTGGCAACTTTTTTTTTCTCTCTTTCACAATGGAAATGCACCATTGAAATGCTTGTAAACAGCAAAGCCCCTAGTCCCGGAAAGACGGGTGATAAGAGAAACGCAACAGAGTTCAAAACATAGCGTGTAACTTGTCGGTTCTCACAAGGGGATAACCGCATCGTGTCGCCACCGAAAGCACACGCTCCGATTCCCCCCTCCACCCGCCGCCGCTCCCAAACGGCGGCGCAAGCGCAAGCAAACGCGAGTACCGGCTCACCTGGGTCCTGGAGGGCGCCGGCCCGGGCCCGGTCCCGGCCTCCCCCGCCGCCGTGGCGCACACTACCCCACGCCGCCCTCGCCCGCGTCCATCACCCCTCGCCTCGATGCCGCCGCCGCCGCGGAGTGCTCGCGGCCACCGCGCCGTGGGGGCCGCATGAGCGGCGGAAGGAGGAAGCGGAAGACGAACAGCCGGGAGCGGCGGCATGAGCTCGTGCGTTCCGAGGCTGGATTGCTGCCTGGAAGCGCGCGCGCAAGACGCGGGGCGGGAGAGAGGGAGAGGGGCTTCGCTTCGCTCTTCGCTCGCGCGCCGCCCACGCCAACGCCTCGCGTTTTTCTCCTCCCCCCGCGTGGATGAGAGCGCGAGTTTTGGATGGATGGATGGATGGGTTGCGCGACGGCGACGTGGTCCTCCTCGTCGCCAGCCACAAAACAGACGCCGTCTCTTACTCTTATCTGCTCACACCAACTTGTACAAAGCTTGGCTCAGTTTAAGCAAGCAGCCCACCCCAGAGAATCAACAGCAGCAGAAAAGAAGAAAGCCAAACATTTCAAGCAGGAACAGGAACAGCAGGAGGAGGCAGCCAGCAATGGCGGGCGACGGACAACAACGATACATCATCATCATCAATGGCTCTGCAAGACTACATGCAAATATGCAATACACACACTCATCTGAAGGAGCTAAGCTAAGCTAAGCAAGTAGTACACTACTGGAGTACATACATGAGAAATTCTCGATCATCATCAGTCACGCAGCCTCACAAGGGCTCACATCTCACCAAGGAAATGTTGCTGACAGGAATTAAGTTAACACACACACACACTGCACGCAGAGCTAACCAAGTCATCAATCACCACAGGTGTTGTTGGTGTTCAACTCTCTCCCCCACCTCTAACCAAACGACCGGCGCAGCAAAGCCGTGGCCCTAGCGACGGCTGAGCTGCGCCGAAACCGTTTTCTCCTACAACAGCACAACATAATGTTCTTTTTTTTTCTTTTTTTGGACAGGCTAAGAGGCGGCGAAGGCCGAGTTCTGCAGACGCCTTGGTTCTCTTGCACTGTACACCTCGACCTTCGCCATGGAAAAGCACAAGGTATCCTCAGCAGTAGATGTTACCCAGTCAAGAGTTTTCACCTCCTCTGCCTTTTTGACTCAGCCTACCATTCACAAACCAAAAAAACAAAAAAAATAGAATAGATGCATGTTAGACAACAGATGATAGGAGTTTAAGTGTTCAGGCACTTGAATTGCTTCGAAATGCTAACATTTATAAATAATATATCCAATGGCCAGCAAAATCCTCGATTTAATGTATTAAAATGTGGAATCTAGCTGTTAGCTCAAGGGCACATGATATTGTGGAATTGCATTCGCTGCCTTCTTTACATAAACTCTTACTATCTTAATGTATGAAAGTTACATTTGAACAAAACCATTAACAGATATGTAAATAATATATGCAAGTGAAAACAACCATATATATGTCAAAATATGCACAAAGCATTATAAACCAATGTAGGAAGATATCCATCTAAGTTAAATTTTAACGGTATTAATATTGCAAGGAACAGGCACAATTCCAGCCCAGTCATCATTTGGCAAATTTAGCAAGTGTGTAAAGCTCTCATCTCATCCATGAAATAAGATGCTTGAATGTTCAGTAATTTACTTTTAAAGCTCTCATATGGGCAGAAGATAGTAACACATATATCTGAGAGTGAGCCAGAAAACAAAATCATGGCCTTCAAAGAAAAGGAAATAATAGTAGGCTGATACCAGTTGACAAGCTAAAACCTTGAATCCACTGCAAAAAATACAGAAAATCAACTAAAAATAAAAGAAATTTGTTGAAAAAATAAGCAATATGGTATATTATGAGCATTTACGCATTCATTCCCATAAAATGAGCATCACACAATTAGTAAGTAATGCCAGGTACTGGAAGGCAGATTCAAAATAATAATATTAATTTCAAAAGAAAAACTAGCTATCTTTCTGCAGAAAAATATAAATAATCAACCCATATAGGAGTAATATATAGAAAAGAAGAGGCTCACCTTAGGCTCATACTTTGTTGAACCTGCATATGCATGTGAAGGTCTCTTTGCACCGTTTTCCTTGACACAATCTGAGCACACAAAGTGATCTAGTTTTTTGGCCTGCTCAATTGTCATGCTCATGCATGAAGGATGAAACCTGCATACAGTTAGATCTAAATAAGGCAGGAGCCAAAAGTAACATTTGAAGCATATAAAGAAATTTAAAATGCAAAGGACAATATCTCTTTGTATGTATATGTGAACAATCTGAATCCAGTCCTGAGTCCTGATACCACAAACACTTGGAAGAAAGCCAGATATATTACAAACTTTATTTTGAGGAGGTCAAGTGACATGACAAGCAAGTGCCTAATGTCTCAGAAGTGTGCATGCATATTTTGCACTACTAAGATCATAGGACCCTGATTCCACAAGAGCTCAAATAAATTTATATATCATGCTAGTTATGAAGCTTACCATTTGGAAAGCATTAGACAAACTGAGTGCTTGATAAAAAAAATATTAGCAACTATAATAGTTACTTACACTGCTACAAATATAATACCTCTATATTTTAATATATGACATTTAGGACAATTTAATTAGGCAAAGGGGGGGGGGGGGGGGTATCAAACGCAAATTTTATAAGCATGTTCTCAACAGAGTACAAGAGCTTGATGTTGTTTTGCAATCTTCTAGAATCCTTTAGATTGTTGAATCCTTGCCATATGCGAAGATTTAATGACCAAGAATAATGTAGGCTCTAATTGAGTCAAAGGGCCTTCTAGGTCTATCTTGCCTTGGATTAGATTCTCTTTTCTTGTTTGGTGTTATTAGCGCAAGAACAAAGCCTTTCCTTGGAACCCTTTAGCGCACTACAACTACCTTTCAAAGATTTTTTTGACTTTTTTAGATAATAAAACCCTTATTAACTGAAAACACAAAGTGTCCTTAATATGCATCTCCTACAGATCCATGGACAATATGCCTTTCCTTCATACGTATCGTTCACTCATTCAGTACCTGAGTACCCTCTATGTAGAAGTTAATATGTCACACACACCCAACAAAAAAAAAGAGGGGGCGAGAGAGGGAGAGAAGTAATAGACCCTGTAACAGCTAACAAGCTATTTAGATGCACTGGAATGGGTGCCAATTTCATTATTGTTACCATGATTTTCCAGCATGCCCCCCTGCTGTACATTCACTATATAGACTGAAATGTATCATAACAGAGGCGGTTTATTAATGGATTTACCAGTCCTTGCAGTCATCGCACTGCACCATGAGATCATCCGGGTTGTATGGCATCTCACACTTGCAGTATCTTCAGAAAAACGAAAAGGAAACACAAGCAGAGACGAATCAGCAATCAACATTCTAACATTCCATGGAAATTGAACAAATCCAGCATTGCACTGGGATCGGGAAATGAACAATCAACATTCAAGCATACACGGCGACGCGGTCGGGGGTGAAGGCGCCGGTGGCGGCCTTGTACTCAAAGCGGCAGAAGAAGTCCTCGGGGCCGACGTTGTCGAGCTTGGTGTAGTTCTTGAAGGAGTGGACGACGCACTTCCCCTCGATGGTGTTGGCGCTCTGCATGTCGAAGTGGTCGGAGAGGAAGAGCTCCTTGGCGCCATGGAACTGCCTCCTCCCGCCCTTGGACTCCTCGGGCCGGTAGTACCACCGCACCCGCACCCGCACGCTCCCGCGCCCGTCCAGCTCCATCTTCTCCACCCGCGCCACGTACGGCTGGTTGTCCGAGTCCACCGGCCGCATCAGCACGCAATCCCCCACTGCTCCAATCCCACCAAACAACAACACATTGCTTGCCCCCCTCAGATTCTTTCTCTCTCGCCTGAGGGAAATCAAGAACCCGGGAGATCAGAGGAGGGGGAGGCACGTTACCTCGGACGACCTTGTTGGTGCCGGAGATGGTGTAGGAGTCGACGTCCCGCTTGCCCTGCTTGGTCTTGGCCATGGCGAGGGGGGGGCGAGGTTTTGGGAGGTGGAGGGTGGAGGGTGGAGGGGGGGAGAGAAACCCTAGAGGCGACGACGATGAGATGGGGGAGGAGGCAGAAATGGCCGCGTTCCGATCCGGCCGGAGGAAGGGGAAACCTGCACTTGTGCAGTGGAAAGGGGGGTCAACACATCGGTCCAGGGAAATGGGGAACCGGTCGCCTGTTGGGGTATCTCCGTTCCCGGCCGTTGATCCAGCCGTCGGCGGTTCAGACTATGGCTTTAGAACAATCAGATAGTGCCAAATAAACAACTTATTGGGAGCTTGTTTGCTACAGCTTCGGTTACAACTCCATCTCTTTTGGAGCTAGAGTCGAGACAAACAATTCCGGTTCAATCTAAACAGGGAGTGGAGCGTGTGTCCGTTTAGTAGAGCTTCAACTAATAAATTTAATTTCAAGAGTTATGTCTGAAATGAAGTAGTAGAGTTATCTAAACCCAGCTCCATCTTTCTAATTTATTTTGTGAGAGCACCCGCTAGCTCTATTCCCTTTTGGGTGAAGCTGAAACTGTTTAGTTGGGCTCTAATTTTAGAAGAGGTGGAACTGAGTTTGACTGCTCTACAACTTCAGTCTAAACCCAGCTCTTGAAGTTAAATTTAGCAATTGGAGGCCTTCCAAATCTCTATAAGTGAAAGTTGAAACCTAAAGTGCAATGGCATTAAGCCACGTCGTCGGACAAATATGGGTCATCGGATAGAACAAATGATACAATACCTGCCGTTGGATCATCGATAGGTCTCGGTAAAAAAATGATGGGAGATCAAGATTCTTCAAGAAGCTTCTACAAGATGGCTGAGAAAAAGGGCAAGAGAACCAAGAGATGGCATCTTCATCCCTAACAATAAATATTCTTAACACATGCTCTCGGTAAATAAATTATATTAAGAAAAGTATTAGTCTAATGGCCAATTCTCACACCTATCGGAGTATAAAATTAGTACAAGAATATGCATCAAAGTGAATCTCTGTTTTAGTTTGGCGTAAAAAAAGTTACGCACTTTCCAAATTTAAATATCACTAGTCATTAATATTATTATTATTATACATGTGTGCTTAGCAATTATATTAAGAATTAGATTATGACTAGGATTGTGTCAATGTTGCATAAGAGATTTCGAGTCCTACGAATCTCAGTTTTGCAGTTATACCCGTTTATACTCTCACCCTCTGCAGGAAATCGTTCATCTATAACAACATGTGCACTATCGTTCATCTGTAACAAAATGTGCACTGTGTGCAGACATACGTTACTTGGTGAAAGCAGTGCCGCTGTCGTCGCAGCCGCCAATACCGTAGTAATAGTCCACGCAGACTGTTTCGCTACTCACTTCTTAAACCAGAATGGTACAGATTATCTTCCTCTGTATTTTAAATGTTTCAGCAAAATTTACCTATATTTGTTACTAATTAACAAAAATTCTTGATTTATTGGTTTCTTACTAATATAGGCTTAATTTCTAAACTTTAACAGCATAGTAAAATATGAATACGCATGGGTGGAATGTGTGAGAAATACATCCTCCCTATACGTTTCAGATTAATTGCAAAAAGAGAAAAAAAACTATTATGTTGGTAGCATCTGCTAATAAATTGACATATGCCCTGAATGAATTCTTAATAGTGTTGTAATGGTCGTATCATTTACTAATTCTAAACCTATATATCATTTATTTACTTGTTTGAAATTTAGAAATTATCATAAAATAATTTATAAAGAAAATTGTGAACCACTATTTTGACAAATAGGCACATATGACATTAAAAAAATATATACGGGTGTACATATAAATAATTTATTTATTACATATAGAAGTGAAGAACATACTTATGTTGTATTATAGTAAACATTATTTTTTAAAAAATCAAATTAAGTAAAGTAAAATGATGGAGTAGTAAACATTAATTGGTTCATATATATCTGGTTGTGTATGAACCAATTAATGTTAGTTTCTTTTGGATAGAAAAGCGGGATTGCATTTATATTTCCCTTTCTTTGTTTTGGACTTTTTTCTGCTTAATAATTTTGGATTTACTATATATTCAGTCAAGGAGTACTACTGAGTAGGCATAGGTATATATTCAGTTTAGGAGTACTACCGGGTAGGCGTAGTATATTTAAAGAAGATAAATGAATGGAAGTTTGTATGATTTAGAAGGGGAAGATAGTTTTGGAATTCATAAGTGATATTTTGCTCTAGATATTTTTTCCCACCAATGATTCATTTTTATATGGTATGAATTATTGATTTTCCTTCTAAGAAAGGAGCGCCACATACGTGGACCAATCAAAAGCCAACAAAAGATATTTTTTCCCCACTAATATTCTTTTTTTTATATTATGAAGTAATATTTTTTCTTCTAATGAAGGAGCGCTACGTAGACCAATCAAAATCTAGCAAAAGACCCAGCTTTAGATGAGTAGATGCCTTTGAATTACCCAAAATT
>CM002531.2:16057283-16059783 GCA_000338895.3 Oryza meridionalis | reverse complement strand
CTTTCTTCTAATGGTAATTCTAGAGGTTTTAATTCTTTCACCCTCTCTTTTATTAATCTTACTAATTTAATGTCTTCAGAATTAAAATATTTCTGGCCATTTTTTCTTAATTTAGCATATAACGGTCCTGCTAACTTTGCTAAATTATTGATGTGATTTCTAGCATAATTTACAAGTCCTAAGAATTGCTGTAATTTCTTTTTATCATTCATAGCATCAGGAAATTGTAAAATTTTCTTAGCAATATGTTCTTGTAAATGAATTTTGCCCTCTCCTATTTCATGTCCAAGGAAGTTAATTCTTTCTTTGCATATTTCCATTTTCTTTTTGGATAATATAAACCCATTTTGTTCCACCTTTCTAAAAAATATTTCAAGATGAGCAACATGTTCTTTGTAAGTCCTTGAGAAGACTAACAGGTCATCTATATAGACTAATATGAATTCTTGGTTTTCGTTAAATATATTCTGCATTTTCCTTTGGAAAATTGCTGGTGCATTTTTTAATCCTAATGGCATAACAAGCCATTCATAATGTCCTTGAGGACATGTAAATGCAGTCCATTCTATAGATTCCTCTGCCATTTTTACTTGCCAGAATCCAGCTTTCAAGTCAAATTTTGAGAAATATTTACTACCTTGTATTCTATTAATCCATTCTTGCTTATTTGGGATATTATAGGCATCTTCTATAGTATTATCATTTAGTCTTTTATAATTTATGACCATCCTAGATTTACCTCTAACTTCTTCTGCATGATTTCTTACTATGAACGCTGCAGACCTATGTGGGCTTCTGCTTTCTCTTATGGCTCCAAGTTTCAACAGATCTTCTATATGCATCTTAAATTCTTCTATGTCTTTCGGAGTTGCTTCTATTGGGCTAGTCTTAATAATATACTCTGGGTTTATTTTGCACTCAATAGCATTTTTTTCCCAATATTTCATAGGAATTTCTCCTATAATTTGGATATCTTCTAATCTTTGAATAATTTTTTCTATATCCCTTTTAGACTTAATATCCCTATACCAATTTGGTGCAAATGCTTGTAGTCCTATGCACTCTATATTAGAATTTGATATATAATAGTTGTCTATATTCTCACTAAGCTCATATTCATTAATTCTTTCTTCAGACTCAAGATTAGGTACTTCTAAGTTGTCGAGTTTGGGGGAGGTTCCACCATGCTTTCGTACCTCTGAGATATATGGAACATTATTTTGATAGGGGATAAAAGTAATTCCTTGCTCATGTATTACTGTGGTTTGTACTGATTGTTGGAG
This sequence comes from Oryza meridionalis, assembly GCA_000338895.3. NCBI lineage: Eukaryota > Viridiplantae > Streptophyta > Magnoliopsida > Poales > Poaceae > Oryza > Oryza meridionalis. Next base: position 16,058,500 of record CM002531.2, on the reverse strand, counting down.
GAACCTTAGGCCAATTATCATGTCATCATTAATCATTGACAAATCTCTTATTGTAATCTCATCTATTATATATTTAGTTGCATTAATGTAAACCTCAATATTATAAGCTAACTGATTATGAATTTTCTTTATTCCGGACATGTCTGTGGAAACTTCTGCCTTATTGTCGTCAATTGTGTGAACTATTTCAGGACATCTTATGAAATATTTGTCATGAATAATATTCTTTGTACACCCGGTGTCTACTAGTGCTAATATTTTATAAGATACTTTGGGTGTCAATTTTATTTTAACAGGGATTCTTATACCTAATATTTCTTTGAAAGGCAATCTTACTATATATTTATTTCCAAAATTAGTTATGGCCTCTCTTAGTTGAATTATTTTAGCAGTATTACTGTCTTTTAGTGTTATCAATTGCTCTTTAAATTCGGTGTTTTATATGTCCTTATTCTCTGGTAATGCCTTAATATCACAATTATTTTTTAGGTTCTCTAATTCTACTTCTAGTTTATTTAGTCTATTTTCTAACACTCGTACTCTACTAGATAAAGTCTTTTCATCTGATTCTAATTCTATTTCTTTTCTCCATTTTTCTTTATTTGCTTTTATACATTCAGCACAAGCTTGTTTTAGACATATACTACAAGTCACTCTATTTTCTTGACTTGGGTAATATATGCAAAAAGCACATTTGATATTATAGTCACCCTTTCCTCTAATCCAATCATGTTCACAATTTAATTGATCCATCATTTCAACTTTTAGACCTGCTAATTCGTCAATTAAATCTAACTCTTCATCGGATGATTCATATTCTTCGTTGATGGTTTCAACTTCGTCTGTTTCTATGATAGAATATATTGATTCGTCATCTTTTATTTCATCATCACATACTAATATGTTTTCGTTTACACTATCTATAATTAGAACCCTCTCTTGTTCTTCATATTTACTAGAATATCTCTTTTGATCTTTATTTGGGCATGTTCTACTTAAATGTTCTGGCGAGTTGCATATAAAGCATCTGCATGTTTTGTCATAGGTTTTCTTTGGATTATATCTTCTTACATTTCTTTTATGTAAGAAGGGTGCTCTATTATCTGATCTTCTTAAGAAATACCTTTTCTTTGTTCTAATATTATTGTTGTTTCTATTTTGATGTTTATAAATCCTTTTACTTCTAGGCTTGTCTTCTCCATATGACAAGGGTATTT